>CM022299.1:31612825-32194343 GCA_011799875.1 Thinopyrum elongatum | reverse complement strand
TAATTATTTTTTGAGCTATATAACCCTGAAATTGACAGCACTTTCAAATGAACTCTAAACAGGTTTGAAGGTGGCGTTGGAATGGTATCACATTTCACCCACATAGCATGTGCTAAAAAGTTGAGAGGGTTACGGCAAAAATGGATGCACTTCATGTACAAAACGGACAATCTCTTTCGAAGTATCAGGGTTCATACGGAAACTGTCTGTTACAAAGGGATTTCTTTTTTGAACTTATTTGAACTCCAGACTTTTTGTGTGTTCAAAATGCACCATTCAAAGCCACATCATCAATTTTCAACCCTTTGACTTCATTTGTTATTTTTCATGCATTTACTGATTTTTTTGAGGTATACGACCTGAGATTGAAAAGCACTTCAAATGAACTGAAAAGGTTGAAAGTTGGCATGGTATCATCATTTCACCCACATAGCATGTGCTAAAAAGTTGAGAGGGTTACGGCAAAAACTGGATGCACTTCGTACAAACGGACAATCTTCAAGTATCAGGGTTTCATACAGAAACCGTCTTTACAAAGGGATTTCATTTTTTGAACTTATTTAACTCCAGACTTTTGTGTTTCAAAATGCGCCATTCAAAGCCACATCATCAATTTTCAACCCTTTCTGACTTCATTTGTTATTTTTCATGCATTACTGATTTTTTTGAGCTATATGACCCTGAAATTGAAAAGCACTACAAATAACTTGAAAAGGTTGAAAGTTGGCATGGTATCATCATTTCACCACATAGCATGTGCTAAAAGTTGAGAGGGTTACGGCAAAAACTGGATGCACTTCTGTACAAACGGACAATTTCGAAGTATCAGGGTTTCATACGGAAACTCTCTGTTACAAAGGGATTTCATTTTTTTGAACTTATTTGAACTCCAGACTTTTGTGTGTGTCAAAATGCACATTCAAAGCCACATCATCAATTTTCAACCCTTTCTGACTTCATTTGTTATTTTTCATGCATTTACTGATTTTTTGAGCTATATGACCCTGAAATTGAAAAGCACTTCAAATGAACGCTGAAAAGGTTGAAAGTTGGCATGGTATCATCATTTCACCCACATAGCATGTGCTAAAAAGTTGAGAGGGTTATGGCAAAAACTGGATGCACTTCGTGTACAAAACGGACAATCTCTTTCGAAGTATCAGGGTTTCATACGGAAACTCCTCTGTTACAAAGGGATTTCATTTTTTTGAACTTATTTGAACTCCAGACTTTTTGTGTGTTCAAAATGCGCCATTCAAAGCCACATCATTAATTTTCAACCCTTTCTGACTTCATTTGTTATTTTTCATGCATTTACTGATTTTTTGAGCTATATGCCCCTGAAATTGAAAAGCACTACAAATAAACTATGAAAAGGTTGAAAGTTGTCATGTTATAATCATTTCATCCACATAGCATGTGCTCAAAAGTTGAGAGGGTTACGGCAAAAACTGGATGCATTTCATGTACAAAACGTACAATGTCTTTCGAAGTATCAGGGTTTCATACGGAAACTCGTCTGTTACAAAGGGATTTCATTTTTTTTGAACTTATTTGAACTCCAGACTTTTTGTGTGTTCAAAATGCACCATTCAAAGCCACATCATCAATTTTCAACCCTTTCTGACTTCATTTGTTATTTTTCGTGCATTTACTGATTTTTTTTAGCTATATGACCCTGAAATTTAAAAGCACTACAAATGAACTCTGAAAAGGTTGAAAGTTGGCATGGTATCATCATTTCACCCACATAGCATGTGCTAAAAAGTTGAGAGGGTTACGGCAAAAACTGGATGCACTTCGTGTACAAAACGGACAATCTCTTTCAAAGTATCAGGGTTTCATACGGAAACTCGTCTGTTACAAAGGGATTTCATTTTTTTGAACTTATTTGAACTCCAGACTTTTTGTGTTTTAAAAATGCGCCATTCAAAGCCACATCATCAATTTTCAACCCTTTCTGACTTCATTTGTTATTTTTCATGCATTTACTGATTTTTTTGAGCTATATGACCCTGAAATTGAAAAGCACTACAAATGAACTCTCAAAAGGTTGAAAGTTGGCATGGTATCATCATTTCACCCACATAGGATGTGGTAAAAAGTTGAGAGGGTTACGGCAAAAACTGGATGCACTTCGTGTACAAAACGGACAATCTCTTTCGAAGTATCAGGGTTTCATACGGAAACTCCTCTGTTACAAAGGGATTTCATTTTCTTGAACTTATTTGAACTCCAGACTTTTTGTGTGTTCAGAATGCACCATTCAAAGACACATCATCAATTTTCAACCCTTTCTGACTTCATTTGTTATTTTTCATGCATTTATTGACTTTTTTGAGCTATATGACCCTGAAATTGAAAAGCACTACAAATGAACTATGAAAAGGTTGAAAGTTGGCATGGTATCATCATTTCACTCACATAGCATGTGCTAAAAAGTTGAGAGGGTTACGGCAAAAACTGGATGCACTTCGTGTACAAAACAGACAATCTCTTTCGAAGTATCAGGGTTTCATACGGAAACTCTTCTGTTACAAAGGGATTTCATTTTTTTGAACTTATTTGAACTCCAGACTTTTTGTGTGTTCAAAATGCACCATTCAAAGCCACATCATCAATTTTCAACCCTTTCTGACTTCATTTGTTATTTTTCATGCATTTACTGATTTTTTTGAGCTATATGTCCCTGAAATTGAAAAGCACTTCAAATGAACTCTGAAAAGGTTGAAAGTTGGCATGGTATCATCATTTCACCCACATAGCATGTGCTAAAAAGTTGAGAGGGTTACGGCAAAAACTGGATGCACTTCATGTACAAAATGGACAATCTCTTTCGAAGTATCAGGGTTTCATACGGAAACTCGTCTGTTACAAAAGGCATTTCATTTCTTCACATGTAACTGCAGTGATATTCTAGATCAAAGGCATCATGATAATAGTTGTGGAGAGAAAGTCTTCACTTTTTCTTCGCTTGTGTCCTTTGCTTATTGCGCCGTAACCATGGATATTCTTCATCGCTAAACAGGGTGCTTGGGTCAGCCTTGACTTTGAAGGGAGGAATTTCATGAAACTTTTCATAATCTTCAGACATGTCTGTCTTGCCCTCCAATCCCACGATGTCTCTTTTTCCTGAAAGAACTATGTGGCGCTTTGGCTCATCGTATGATGTATTTGCTTCCTTATCTTTTCTTTTTCTCGGTTTGGTAGACATGTCCTTCACATAGAAAACCTGTGCCACATCATTGGCTAGGACGAATGGTTACTCTGTGTTCCAAAGATTGTTCAGATCCACTGTTGTCATTCCATACTGTGGGTCTACCTGTACCCCGCCTCCTGACATATTGACCCATTTGCACTTAAACAAAGGGACCTTAAAATCATGTCCGTAGTCAAGTTCCCATATGTCCACTATGTAACCATAATATGTGTCCTTTCCCCTCTTGGTTGCTGCATCAAAGCGGACACCGCTGTTTTGGTTGGTGCTCTTTTGATCTTGGGCGATCGTGTAAAATGTATTCCCATTTATCTCGTATCCTTTGTAAGTCAATACAGTCGAAGATGGTCCCCTGGACAACGAGTACAGCTCATCAGAAACAGTGTTGTCACCACTGAGACGTGTTTCCAACCAACTGCCGAAAGTCCTGATGTGTTCACATGTAATCCAGTCGTCACACTGCTCCGGGTGTTTGGAGCGCAGAATGTTCTTGTGTTCATCGACATACGGGGTCACCAAGGTAGAGTTCTGTAGAACTGTGTAGTGTGCTTGAGAACAAGAATGCCCGTCGCTACATATTATTGAGTCCCCTCCTAGCGTGCCTTTTCCAGTCAGTCTCCCCTCATACCGCGATTGAGGGAGGCCAATCTTCTTAAGGCCAGGAATGAAGTCAACACAAATGTGACGACCCCCGGCTTAATCGTGCGCTAATCATACACGCAAATGCACACGATCAAGCCTAAGGACTCACTTGAAGATATCACAACATAACTCTAAAACATAAATAAATTCATACAAGCTAAATATTACAAGCCAGGGCCTCGAGGGCTCGGATACATAGCTCGATGGTATACAAGTGTCAGCGGAAGCGTCAGATATCTGGGTACAGATATATTACATAACAGAGGAATAAGCCTTCATAGAGGCGGGGTAAAAATAAAAGCTACGATCGAAAAGGCGTGGGCCTCCTGCCCTGGACCCTCCGATCCTACTCCTGGTCGTCAGACGGCTCCTCGTACTAGTAGTACTCTCTGGGCTGGTAGTAGTAGTGGTCGTCGACGGGGACATCTGGCTCCGGGGCTCCGTCGTCTGGTTGCGACAAAGGGGTAAAGGGGGAAAAAGGAAAATAAAGCAAACGTGAGTACTCATCCGAAGTACTCAGCAAGCAAGGATCTACACTACATATGCAACATTTTCAAAGGGGGCTGTATATGTGGATTGGGCTGCAGAAATGCCAGAATAGAGGGGGAAAGCCTAGTACTATCGAAGACTAGCATCTTCAGCCTCTTCAACGGTCTCGCAGCATTAGAAGAGAGCAGACCAACATAATGTAAAGTATAGCAGTAATGTCATCAACCTCAGTCGGGGATTCTTTCTCGACTCCCTGCGAGAAAGCAATCCCAGAGCCGTACTATCCAGTTCTCATCTCATGTCATGTTCTAGTTGTACCGATCGGGATACAACTCCGAGTGTCCGTTACCGTAGGACAGGCTATCGATAGAAGTTTCTTCCCTGCAGGGGTGCACCAACTTACCCACCACGCTCGCTTAACTCCGGCCGGACACACTTTTCTGGGTCATGCCCGGCCTCGGCTAAGCAACACGCCGCAACCCGACCAAATACTTAACAGAGAGGTCAGCACGCCGGACTAACCTATGCCCCCAGGGGTCTTGGGCCATCGCCCCGGACGCTCCTGCACGTTGCGTACACCACCGGTGAGCAGACCTAGCAACCCCTTATACAAGCGCGGTTGCATTCCCAGTCCAACCCAGCGTGTGCCGCTCAGTTGCTGACGTCTATTAACCTTCGGCTGAAGTATACGACGCAGAACGCCCATACTATGCTCACGTGATGGTTAGTGCTATCAGGCCAGAGGCCCCTCGGATCAAATATCCAAACCGTAGTGGTTTGGAGCGCGCGGAAACGAGCAGAGACTCACGATCGATGTGACCCCGTCGCCCCATCTCGAGGACTTGCGGCAAGGGCTAAGAATGCCCGGCCACGCCTCGTAGTTATCTCGCAGGCACCTCTCAGGTCAACCCGACTCCACAGCACTTGGCATTCATGCTCGCGCGGGTACCCCTCAGGGCCGACCCGTCTTTAGTATCATCGTTCATAGTCAAGTCATAATATCCAAGGTAACTGTGTGTCTGACACCGAAGGGAACCCTGAGGAATGACCCTCGATGGAATTCCCGCTCGATGTTATCATCAAGGTGAACGAAGGAGGAATCACCCTCGAGGTCCACACTTGAGAGGTTGCGCGACGGCGTCGTTATCGGGGGTGGTGTAGGAGGAATCACCCTCGCTTACCACGACCGATTAACTAACCTACGAGGTTATCATCAGAAGTGCTGACGAGGTATCACCCTCGGCACTCGATAGTAACCCAGTAGTGTCGAGCATCTTAGGGGAAGTGACGTGTGGTGCTAGGTTTTAATCTTCAGTCCCGTTGCTCGGGTCTTCTGAGAGTCCAGCAGGGCAGTCGGGACAAGTGGGTCTCTGATCAGGCTCTACCCATCCTATCTAAACAGTTTAGGATAACAGGCAGGTATCAACAGTAGGCTACAATTAAACAGGCTATGCAACAGATATAGGATGGTAACATCAGCAGTAACATCTAATGCAAGCATAAGAGGGAAGAGAATAGGTGATATAGGAATGCTCAAAATGGGGGTGCTTGCCTGTCTGCTCGACGGCAAGGGCAGGGTCGTCGGGGACGTAGTCGTACTCCAGAGCGGCGTCTGCCTCAGGAGCTACGGCAAAGTCGGGGTCTACCGAAAGAGAAGAGGGGGAGGAAACAAGTAAATATAATGCAAACAGATGCAACACAGTGCGTGCGATGCTATGATGCAGTGCAGGGTTGCCTAAATATGCCTCTAAGTCACAGTAGTTATTTTTAGAATTAACCAGGGATTTATTAACCGATGTGTGTGCACTATTCATCTGCCGGATTCAGGTCCGGAGTTATGAGTTCTTCTACTTAGGGGGTTCCGGCAAAGAAACAGACGACACGATCAGACTCGTCTCGTCGTTCTGAGCAACTTTCATGTTTTGACTTTTTCGATCCGAGCTACGGTTTAAAAGTTATTAATTTTCAAAGTTTAAATGATTTTCTGGAATTATTTTTATTAGCAAAATTGAATTATGACATCAGCATGATGCCATGCTGACATCAGCGAGTCAACAGCGGCTGTCCAGAGTCAAATCTGACATGTGGGTCCAGTGGGACCCACATGTCAGTCTCTGTTTAAGCTAACAGTGAATTAATTTAATTAACTGGGTTAATTAGGGGTGTGGGCCCCACATGTCAGTGAGACATTAGACTAAATTAATTAGTTTTTATTTAATTAATCGTTATTAGTTTAATTAACTGGGCGGTGGGGCCCGCGTGTCAGTGACACGGGGCCGCCACGTCAGCATGTTGACTCAGGTCAACGGGGTCAAAAGGTTCGCGGGGCCCCACAGTCAGTGGCTCATAGGCGGGGGCCACCCTGGCCACGTCGGCCGACCGGCGCCTGAACACCGGCGAACCCATAACACGGCGAAGACACGGGTGGCCGGCGGAAATCGTCCACAGACCACCAAAATGGTCGCGGCTGGTTGCGTTCGAACGCGGAGACGACGCCGCGTCGAACGGTACCAGCGGAAGCGATTGAAACGGCCTGAGCTCGCCGGAAACGAGCTCGAGGCGGTGGCCGGAACTCGGGTCTCGTCGGAAACACGGGTGCGGCGTGCAAATCCAATAACGCGAGGCGGCTACGGCATCTACTCGAAGCGGGGAATGCAACGGGCATTTGCCCTTGACCAAAAGCTCACCGGAGACACGCCGGCGACGTGCGCGAGCGGCGGCGCATTCGGGCATCGAGGAATAAGCAGCTAGCGCGTGCACGGGGACGAACAGAGGTAAGGAGAAGGGAGGGGGGCTCACAGCGGAGGCACACGGTGGCCTGGCGACAGGTTAGGAGCAGCAGTGGCGTCGCCGGGAACGAAGACGAGCGGCGGCAACCGAAGATGGCGATGGAGGAATTCCGGCGCTGCGATGCCTCCCAGCTCCTGCTGCTGGCTCCAGTCAACGAGGCAGTCGGCGGCGCGCGTCTACGACATCGAGGCGGAGTGGGAGATCCACGGTGGCCGCGGCAAACGGCGAAGCACGGCGGCGGAGGCGCTCGACCGCGATGGGATCTGAGGGAGGAAAACGAGGGAAGAGGGAAGGAGTGGTCGAGGAGGGCAGGGGGGAGGTACTGGCCTCGGCCTTATCGTCCCCGTCGAGCCGCGGGCGTCGGTGGAGTGCCGAGGTGTCGGCGTTCGGGCGGTGTTCGGCGGCGTGACCAGGCGCGCGCCGACACGGCGATAGAGAGAAGGAGGGAGGAGAGAGAAGCGGGCCGGCTGGGCTGGTTGGCTGGGTCTAGGTGCACTGTGCACTTAGGCCTAGTCCACAGTAGTTCTTCCTTTTTCTTTTTCTGTTTATCAATTCTTGTCTGTTTTTGGAAATGGTTAGGCCACTATTGCACTTTTGTAAAATATGGAACTTGGTCTAAATATTACAGTGCAATTTTAGCTCTCACCAAAAAGTGGTTTGGACAGTTTTGGAATTCATTTGAATTTGACATGATTTTAAATGGATTTAAAATGGCTGTTTTCGTGCTGTTTCATCTTGTTTGAGTCATTTTTCTAACTCCAACTTTATTGATGGTGAGTTTACGAATGTTCCTGGATTATTTGCCATTTAATGAACATTTTCCCAACAGTGTTTGATCAACTTCATATTTCACTTTTGAATTTTTAGTTGATTTTCAGATTGGAGTTGACTTGCTTTGGTTAACCACTTTGTTTAAACACTGCAAATGATTTGACTTGGCAAGATTAACATGGTGTCACAGAGCTTATTACAAGGGGGTGTTACAAGTTCTCCTTCTCTAAAAGAAATTCTCGTCCCGAGAATTTAGGAGGTAGAAGGAAAGAGTCCGGGATATTCTTCCCGAAGATGATCCTCTCGTTCCCAAGTGGCTTCATCTTTAGTGTGATTCGACCACTGCACTTTCAGGAACTTGGTCGTCTTCTTACGAGTTCGACGTTCAGCTTCATCGAGGATGCGGATCGGATGCTCCTTATAAGATAAGTCGTCTTGCAACTAAAGCATCTCGTGATCCACTGCGCGGTGCGGAGATTCCTTGAAGCATTTGCGAAGTTGCGACACGTGGAAGACATCATGAATATGAGAGAATTGTGGCGGCAATTCCAATTTATAAGCCACCTGTCCACGTCTGGCAACAATGCGAAAGGGACAAATATAGCGAGGAGCTAGCTTGCCCTTGATTCCGAAACGACGGGTGCCCTTCATAGGAGTGACACGCAGATAAGCTTGATCACCCGGTTGATAAGTCAGACCCCATCGCTTGCGATCATAATTGCTCCTCTGACGGTCCTGAGCTGCTTTGAGATTTTCTCGGACAATTCTGACTTGTTCTTCAGCGTGTTGAATAATGTCCGGTCCCATGAGAGGTCGTACCCCAGTTTCTGACCAGTTCAGAGGGGTTCGACACTTACGTCCATAAAGCACTTCGAAGGGGGCCATTTTCAAGCTGGCTTGATAACTGTTGTTATAAGAGAACTCAGCATACGGGAGAGATTCCTCCCATTTCTTACCGAAGGATATAACACAAGAGCGGAGCATGTCTTCAAGCACTTGATTAACGCGCTCAACTTGGCCTTGGGATTGGGGATGATAAGCTGAACTCCATGTAATGTGAGTTCCCATAGCTTCTTGAAAACTTTCCGAGAATTTGGACATGAAAAGACCACCACGGTCCGAACTGATCTCCTTCGGAATACCGTGAAGTGAAACGATTCTTGAGATATACAGCTCTGCTAGCTGGCTAGCAGTGATAGTCTCCTTGACAGGTAGGAAATGAGCAACCTTGGAAAGTTGATCGACGACGACAAGAATAGCGTCGTGACCTTTTTGAGACTTGGGAAGACCAGTAATGAAATCCATCTGCACTTTATCCCATTTCCATAGAGGAATAGGGAGCGGTTGCAGAATTCCAGCAGGCTTCTGATGTTCTGCCTTCACGCGACAACATACGTCACATTCGGCAACATATCGAGCAATGTCCTGCTTCATTCTAGACCACCAGTACCTCTATCGCAGATCGCGATACATCTTAGTGCTACCCTGATGGATAGACAGCGGTGTATCATGAGCCTCCTTCATGACCTTGTCGGTCATCAGCTCGAAACGAGGTACTACGATGCGGTCTCGAAAATATAATGTTCCATCTTCAGCAACTGAGAAATCCCGGTACTTCTCAAGGTGAAGCTCTTTCTTCATCAGGTCAATCTCAGCATCTTTGGCTTGCGCTTCCTTAACAGCCTTTTGAAGGTCTGGCTGTACCACAAGGTTATTAAGGGAACCTTGGGGAACAATTCGCAGATTCAGCTGATTCAATTCTGCATAGAGACGAGGTTGAGCTCGCCTAACCATGAGGTTGTTGCAATATGACTTGCGGCTCAGGGCATCGGCCATTACATTAGCCTTGCCCGGGGTATAAGAAATACCGCAGTCATAGTTCGTAATTGTTTCTAACCATCGCTGCTGACGGAGATTAAGATCCGGTTGAGTGAACAAATACTTCAGACTTTGGTGATCGGTATAAATCTCACACCGATTACCCAGAAGGTAATGTCGCCATAACTTTAATGCATAGATCACTGCAGCAAGTTCAAGATCATGCACCGGATAATTTTCTTCATGAACGTGAAGCATACGCAATCACTCTTCGTTCTTGCATTAGGACACAGCCTAATACCTGACGAGAGGCGTCGCAGTATATGACAAAGTCCTTGCGAGAATCAGGAGGAGCAAGCACTGGAGCAGAGGTAAGCTTGTCCTTGAGGGTCTGGAAACTTTCCTGACATTTGTCTGTCCACTCAAACTTAACGCCTTTGTGGAGCAGATTAGTCAAGGGCTTGGCGATCTTGGAGAAGTTCTCGACGAACCGTCGGCAATAACTAGCTAGACCGAGGAAGCTTCGGACTTGCTTGGCATTCTTCGGAGGAGTCCAGTCAAGGATAGCCTGAACACGCTCCGGGTTAACGGCAATACCGTCCTTGGAAATCACATGTCCAAGGTAGGTCACTTCGGAAAGACAGAATTCACATTTGGAGTACTTGGCATATAACTTGTGCTCTCGAAGCCTCTCCAGAACAAGGCGAAGATGCTCGGCATGTTCTTCCTTATTCTTCGAATATACTAGGATATCGTCCAGATATACCATGACGAACTTGTCGAGGTAGTCCATGAATATGTAATTCATCAGACGGGAGAACGTAGCTTGAGCATTCGTCAGGCCAAATGACATGGCAGTGTATTCATAGGAGCCATATCGAGTAACGAATGCGGTCTTTGGAATATCCTCTTCACGGACATGGATCTGGTGATAACCCAACCTCAAGTCGAGTTTAGAGAACACCGAAGATCCAGCGAGTTGATCGTATAAGTCATTGATCCGGGGAAGTGGATATTTATTCTGAATGGTTGCCTGGTTGATAGGACGGTAATCTTGGACCAACCTATTCGTACCATCTTTCTTCTTGACAAAGAGAGATGGTGCTCCCCAGGCAGAGGAACTGGGTCAGATGAAACCCTTCCTTAAGGATTTATCAATTTCTTCCTTGAGCTCGATAAGATGGTGCGGAGGCATCTTGTAGGGACGCTTCGCAATGGGAGTGGTGCCAGGCTTCAAGTCAATGACAAACTCGACAGCTCTAGCAGGGGGTATTCCTGGAAGTTCTTCTGGAAAAACATCCGGGAAGTCACAGACAACTGGGATGTTCTCGATCCCCTCAAGCGGAGAAGCATTCAACGCGTTCAAGGCATAAATCTGAGCCTCGGCGTTCTGAGTGATATGAGCTTGATAATTCACTAACTCATCTGATGGATGAAGGAGGTGTACAACCTTAGTGGCGCAATTGATTGAGGCGTAATGAGCCTTCAACCAATCCATTCCCAGAATAAGGTCAATGTTGGAATTATTCAGAATTATGGGGAAGGCCTGAAACTTTCTCTCTTCGATCACAATAGTGACGTCGGGGCTGAATATGGTGGCTTGGCACCGACCCGCGGGAGTGTTTACAACTAACAGATGGTGTAGTGTTTCACACTTAACGTCATGCAAGAGTGCAAAATGTTCTGACATGAATGAATGCGATGCTCCTGAATCAAATAAAACAGTTGCAGGAACTGAATTAACAAGAAGTGTACCCATCATGGTTGCTGGTTGTTCGGGGTCTTCATTCATGTTGACATGGAAGGCCTGCCCACGACCATAAGAAGGTCTGGCATTATAGTTGCGCTGCTGAGGAATACCACGGCCAATTCCACGGCCAGCAGAGGGAAGGGCCAACTGATTCTGACTCTAAGAGCAATCTCTGGCGCGGTGACCTGGCTGGCCACACTTGAAGCATAGTACATTGTCAGGACGTGGTGCCGTATAGGAAGGCCTGTGCACTGGAGCTTGCAGAGGCTGTCTTTGTGGTGGAGGAGGCAGACATGGTGCAGCATAGGAAGGCCTGTGCACTGGTGCTGCTGGACGATACATACTCTGAGGGATCCAGATACAGCGCTTCTGGGAGGACGAGCCCGAAGATGAGCCCGTCTCACGAGTGCGTCGTGTAGCTTCCTTGTGCTTCTTCAATCCAGTCTCGACCATAATAGCCTTATTCACCAAGGTGGCGAAATCAGGGAGTCTTGAACAAGCAGGGCTAACTGAATGTCATGATGCAGCCCTTCGCGGAATTTCTCCTGCCTTCGTTCATTAGTGGGAACGTCCTCTTCAGCGTAGCGAGACAAGTCCAGAAACTCGCGCTGATATACTTCCACAGACTTGTTGCCTTGTACGAGGTTGCGGAACTCGGCCTTCTTCCGAGCTATGACAGCTTGAGGAATGTAGCGGGCACGGAAAGCAACCTTGATTCTGCCCAGGTGACGACGGTACCAGGTGGTAGAGTCTGTCGGTGAGTAGCCCACCATTGTGATGCGGGTCCCTTCAGAAGGTATGTCGCAAATGTGACATAGTTGACCTGGGTGACACCAGCAGACTCCATCTCATGAGAGATCTCACGGAGCCAATCATCGGCATCCAATGGATTGACGGTGTTGCGGAAGAACGACGGGTTGAGCCGCATAAATTCTGGCAAGGTGATGGAAGGTAGCGGCTGGTCGGCATTGGGACGGGGGAATTGCTGCATAATTCCCGTCATAAATTGGCGGTTGAGTTCGAACTGTTGCATCATCGCAGCCATATAGTCAGGTGGCGGCGGTGGTGGTGGATTGTTGTCAGCCATCCTCCTAAATCTATAGGGGTAGTTTAGCAGAAGCCAATGCGAGTGTTTAACGACATGCATGATGTAACGTGACGGAATTTAACTAGTACAGCAGATGCTTAATAGTAGTCATTAAGTCATACAGAACCATACAACGTCGGTTACATTCGGGCAGCATAACGGCGCAAATTCAAAAACTAGACATGCTAGGCGGCGCGCAGGCTCGCGGTAAGGAAGTACACAACGAGACATAGCAAAGGCTACATCAACGTCGGAGAAAACCACTGAAACGGGGTAGCTGCAAGTGCGGACGACGGACGTTCGTCACTGAAGGATCCTGCGCTCCATGTGCACTCTGATGCAGAACCCGGTTTCGAACTGTAAGAAGAGGTCCACGTGCAGGCGTGTGACCTCCCATAGCAGGCCAATCGATCCCCGATGGCATCTCGGTCCTGCTCGGGTAAAGAATGTGCTCCGGGTGTATCCCTGCACGAACAGCTGGTAACAACTGCGTCATAGCCTCGTAGAGTCGTGCTCGAGTGGCGAACAACTCGACAGCAAGAGCGCGAACCGTGCGATCCAGAGCCTGAGTACAATGAATCAGAACTCGCTGATCGTAGCGTCGAGGCTCGTAAGGGGCACAGACAGCTGTGTAGAATCCAGAAGCATCTCCAGCAGGGGCATACGGAATATAACGATACTCGGAGGCATCCAAGTCAGCACTGAACTGTCCTCGAAGACATGCGACAGCAGAGTAGGCGGCATCATGGACTGCCATCTCAATCGTCGCGCCGATACCGTGAAAACGGTGTAGCTCAGTGTCTGAGTCATCCTGCTGATCGTAGATGCGAACATCAGCGTAGTATTGCTCCTGGTTGAACTCACGATAAACCTCGTAGACCATGTACTCGGGGCACCAGCGGTATCCCAGCCTGATCAAGAGGGCGATCAGAACAGCTGGAAACCCAGGGACGTCTCGAGCACAGGTGCGAAGCACAAGCTGTGTCGCAGGGCGAGGTGGAAACAGACGGTCCATCTGAAATAAGAATATTCAGGATTGTCATTCGACGACGAGAAATATAACAGATCTCGACTGGAAAGATTAGACAAAACAATGGAAAGGAAATGATTATCAGACTAATCAGATCAAAGACAGGGAAATCACACTGAATCCAGCTCTCCGGGTGGATAGAATTATCGGGATCCTAAGTGTCGGTGTTAGTAAATTTTATTAAACCCGAATAGAAGAGAGATCAAAGTCCCAGAGTAAAGACGAGGAATAAAAGATCCTAATACCACCCAGTTGGCGTGGTGGGCCCGTAAGCCACACAGCCAAGTTAGTAAATCAGTTTTTGACCACTAGACTCAACTTCGGCCAAAGAGTTGGAAAGGGGAACTCCTAGAGGCAGTCGGCTCTGATACCAACCTGTGACGACCCCCGGCTTAATCGTGCGCTAATCATACACGCAAATGCACACGATCAAGCCTAAGGACTCACTTGAAGATATCACAACACAACTCTAAAACATAAATAAATTCATACAAGCTAAATATTACAAGCCAGGGCCTCGAGGGCTCGAATACATAGCTCGATGGTATACAAGTGTCAGCGGAAGCGTCAGATATCTGGGTACAGATATATTACATAACAGAGGAATAAGCCTTCATAGAGGCGGGGTAAAAATAAAAGCTACGATCGAAAAGGCGTGGGCCTCCTGCCCTGGACCCTCCGATCCTACTCCTGGTCGTCAGACGGCTCCTCGTAGTAGTAGTACTCTCCGGGCTGGTAGTAGTAGTGGTCATCGACGGGGACATCTGGCTCCGGGGCTCCGTCGTCTGGTTGCGACAAAGGGGTAAAAGGGGGGAAAAAGGAAAATAAAGCAAACGTGAGTACTCATCCGAAGTACTCAGCAAGCAAGGATCTACACTACATATGCAACATTTTCAAAGGGGGCTGTATATGTGGATTGGGCTGCAGAAATGCCAGAATAGAGGGGGAAAGCCTAGTACTATCGAAGACTAGCATCTTCAACCTCTTCAACGATCTCGCAGCATTAGAAGAGAGCAGACCAACATAATGTAAAGTATAGCAGTAATGTCATCAACCTCGGTCGGGGATTCTTTCTCGACTCCCTGCGAGAAAGCAATCCCAGAGCCGTACTATCCAGTTCTCATCTCATGTCATGTTCTAGTTGTATCGATCGGGATACAACTCCGAGTGTCCGTTACCGTAGGACAGGCTATCGATAGAAGTTTCTTCCCTGCAGGGGTGCACCAACTTACCCACCACGCTCGCTTAACTCTGGCCGGACACACTTTTCTGGGTCATGCCCGGCCTCGGCTAAGCAACACGCCGCAACCCGACCAAATACTTAACAGAGAGGTCAGCACGCCGGACTAACCTATGCCCCCAGGGGTCTTGGGCCATCGCCCCGGACGCTCCTGCATGTTGCATACACCGCCGGTGAGCAGACCTAGCAACCCCTTATACAAGCGCGGTTGCGTTCCCAGTCCAACCCAGCGTGTGCCGCTCAGTTGCTGACGTCTATTAAGCTTCGGATGAAGTATACGACGCAGAACGCCCATACTATGCTCACGTGATGGTTAGTGCTATCAGGCCAGAGGCCCCTCGGATCAAATATCCAAACCGTAGTGGATTAGGAGCGCGCGGAAACGAGCAGAGACTCACGATCGATGTGACCCCGTCGCCCCGTCTCGAGGACTTGCGGCAAGGGCTAAGAATGCCCGGCCACGCCTCGTAGTTATCTCGCGGGCACCTCTCAGGTCAACCCGACTCCACAGCACTTCGCATTCATGCTCGCGCGGGTACCCCTCAGGGCCGACCCGTCTTTAGTATCATGGTTCATAGTCAAGTCATAATATCCAAGGTAACTGTGTGTCTGACACCGAAGGGAACCCTGAGGAATCACCCTCGATGGAATTCCCGCTCGATGTTATCATCAAGGTGAACGAAGGAGGAATCACCCTCGAGGTCCACACTTGAGAGGTTGCGCGATGGCGTCGTTATCGGGGGTGGTGTAGGAGGAATCACCCTCGCTTACCACGACAGATTAACTAACCTACGAGGTTATCATCAGAAGTGCTGACGAGGTATCAACCTCGGCACTCGATAGTAACCCAGTAGTGTCGAGCATCTTAGGGGAAGTGACGTGCGGTGCCAGGTTCTAATCTTCAGTCCCGTTGCTCGGGTCTTCTGAGAGTCCAGCGGGGCAGTCGGGACAAGTGGGTCTCTGATCAGGCTCTACCCATCCTATCTAAACAGTTTAGGATAACAGGCAGGTATCAACAGTAGGCTACAATTAAACAGGCTATGCAACAGATATAGGATGGTAACATCAGCAGTAACATCTAATGCAAGCATAAGAGGGAAGAGAATAGGTGATATAGGAATGCTCAAAATGGGGGTGCTTGCCTGTCTGCTCGACGGCAAGGGCAGGGTCGTCGGGGACGTAGTCGTACTCCGGAGCGGCGTCTGCCTCAGGAGCTACGGCAACGTCGGGGTCTACCGAAAGAGAAGAGGGGGAGGAAACAAGTAAATATAATGCAAACAGACGCAACACAGTGCGTGCGATGCTATGATGCAGTGCAGGGTTGCCTAAATATGCCTCTAAGTCACAGTAGTTATTTTTAGAATTAACCGGGGATTTATTAACCGATGTGTGTGCACTATTCATCTGCCGGATTCGGGTCCGGAGTTACGAGTTCTTCTACTTAGGGGGTTTCGGCAAAGAAACAGACGGCACGATCAGACTCGTCTCGTCGTTCTGAGCAACTTTCATGTTTTGACTTTTTCGATCCGAGCTACGGTTTAAAAGTTATTAATTTTCAAAGTTTAAATGATTTTCTGGAATTATTTTTATTAGCAAAATTGAATTATGACGTCAGCATGATGCCATGCTGACATCAGCGAGTCAACAGCGGCTGTCCAGAGTCAAATCTGACAGGTGGGTCCAGTGGGACCCACATGTCAGTCTCTGTTTAAGCTAACAGTGAATTAATTTAATTAACTGGGTTAATTAGGGGTGTGGGCCCCACATGTCAGTGAGACATTAGACTAAATTAATTAGTTTTTATTTAATTAATCATTATTAGTTTAATTAACTGGGCGGTGGGGCCCGCGTGTCAGTGACACGGGGCCGCCACGTCAGCACGTTGACTCAGGTCAACGGGGTCAAAAGGTTCGCGGGGCCCCACAGTCAGTGGCTCATAGGCGGGGGCCACCCTGGCCACGTCGGCCGACCGGCGCCTGAACGCCGGCGAGCCCAAAACACGGCGGAGACACGGGTGGCCGCCGGAAATCGTCCACAGACCACCAAAATGGTCGCGGCTGGTTGCGTTCGAACGCGGAGACGACGCCGCGTCGAACGGTACCTGCGGAAGCGATTGAAACGGCCTGAGCTCGCCGGAAACGAGCTCGAGGCGGTGGCCGGAACTCGGGTCTCGTCGGAAACACGGCTGCGGCGTGCAAATCCAATAACGCGAGGCGGCTACGGCATCTACTCGAAGCGGGGAATGCAACGGGCATTTGCCCTTGACCAAAAGCTCACCGGAGACACGCCGGCGACGTGCGCGAGCGGCGGCGCGTTCGGGCGTCGAGGAATAAGCAGCTAGCGCGCGCACGGGGACGAACAGAGGTAAGGAGAAGGGAGGGGGGCTCACAGCGGAGGCACATGGTGGCCTGGCGACAGGTTAGGAGCTGCAGTGGCGTCGCCGAGAACGAAGACGAGCGGCGGCGACCGGAGATGGCGATGGAGGAATTCCGGCGCTGCGATGCCTCCGAGCTCCTGCTGCTGGCTCCAGTCAATGAGGCAGTCGGCGGCGCGCGTCTACGACATCGAGGCGGAGCGGGAGATCCACGGTGGCCGCGGCAAACGGCGAAGCACGGCGGCGGAGGCGCTCGGCCGCGATGGGATCTGAGGGAGGAAAACGAGGGAAGAGGGGAGGAGTGGTCGAGGAGGGCAGGGGGGAGGTACTGGCCTCGGCCTTATCGTCCCCGTCGAGCCGCGGGCGTCGGTGGAGTGCCGAGGTGTCGGCGTTCGGGCGGTGTTCGGCGGCGTGACCAGGCGCGCGCCGACACGGCGATAGAGAGAAGGAGGGAGGAGAGAGAAGCGGGCCGGCTGGGCTGGTTGGCTGGGTCTAGGTGCACTGTGCACTTAGGCCTAGTCCACAGTAGTTCTTCCTTTTTCTTTTTCTGTTTATCAATTCTTGTCTGTTTTTGGAAATGGTTAGGCCACTATTGCACTTTTGTAAAATATGGAACTTGGTCTAAATATTACAGTGCAATTTTAGCTCTCACCAAAAAGTGGTTTGGACAGTTTTGGAATTCATTTGAATTTGACATAATTTTAAATGGATTTAAAATGGCTGTTTTGGTGCTGTTTCATCTTGTTTGAGTCATTTGTCTAACTCCAACTTTATTGATGGTGAGTTTACGAATGTTTCTGGATTATTTGCCATTTAATGAACATTTTCCCAACAGTGTTTGATCAACTTCATATTTCACTTTTGAATTTTTAGTTGATTTTCAGATTGGAGTTGACTTGCTTTGGTTAACCACTTTGTTTAAACACTGCAAATGATTTGACTTGGCAAGATTAACATGGTGTCACAGAGCTTATTACAAGGGGGTGTTACAACAAAACCCAATGACATCCTCTATTTGATGGCCCATGGAGATGCTTCCTTCTGGCCTAGCGCGGTTACGGACATATTTCTTTAGGACTCCCATGAACCTCTCAAAGGGGAACATATTGTGTAGAAATACAGGGCCCAGAATGACAATCTCGTCGACTAGATGAACTAGGACGTGCGTCATGATATTGAAGAAGGATGGTGGGAACACCAGCTCGAAACTGACAAGACATTGCGCCACATCACTCCTTAGCCTTGGTAGGATTTGTGGATCGATCACCTTCTGAGAGATTGCATTGAGGAATGCACATAGCTTCACAATGGCTAATCGAACGTTTTCCGGTAGAAGCCCCCTCAATGCAACCGGAAGCAGTTGCGTCATAATCACGTGGCAGTCATGAGACTTTAGGTTCTGGAACTTTTTCTCTGGGATATTTATTATTCCCTTTATATTGGACGAGAAGCCAGACGGGACCTTCATACTGAGCAGGCATTCAAAGAAGATTTCCTTCTCTTCTTTGGTAAGAGCGTAGCTGGCAGGACCTTCATACAGCTTTGGAGGCATGCCGTCTTTTTCGTGCAAACGTTGCAGGTCTTCCCGTGCCTCCGGTGTATCTTTTGTCTTCCCATACACGCCCAAGAAGCCTAGCAGGTTCGCGCAAAGGTTCTTTGTCACGTGCATCACGTCGATTGAAGAGCGGACCTCTAGGTCTTTCCAGTATGGTAGGTCCCAAAATGTAGATTTCTTCTTCCACATGGGTGCGCGACCCTCAGCGTCATTCGGAACAGATAGTCCGCCGGGACCCTTTCCAAAGATTACGTGCAAATCATTGACCATACCAAGTACGTGATCACCGGTACGCATGGCGGGCTTCTTCCGGTGACCTACCTCGCCTTTGAAATGCTTACCTTTGTTTCGACATTGATGGTTGGTCGGAAGAAATCGATGATGCCCCAGGTACACATTCTTCCTGCATTTGTCCAGGTATATACTTTCGGTGTCAGCTAAACAGTGCGTGCATGCGTGGTATCCCTTGTTTGTCTGTCCTGAAAGGTTACTGAGAGCAGGCCAATCATTGATGGTTACAAACAGCAACGCATGTAGGTCAAATTCCTCCTGTCTGTGCTCATCCCACACACGTACACCGTTTCCATTCCATAGCTATAAAAGTTCTTCAACTAATGGCCTTAGGTACACATCAATGTCGTTGCCGGGTTGCTTAGGGCCTTGGATGAGTACTGGCATCATAATGAACTTCTGCTTCATGCACAGCCAAGGAGGAAGGTTATAGATACATAGAGTCATAGGCCAGGTGCTGTGATTGCTGCTCTGCTCCCCAAAAGGATTAATGCCATCCGCGCTTAAACCAAACCATATGTTCCTTGCGTCACCTGCAAACTCCTCCCAGTACTTTCTCTCGATTTTTCTCCACTGCGACCCGTCAGCGGGTGCTCTCAACTTCCCGTCTTTCTTACGGTCCTCTCTGTGCCATCGCATCAACTTGGCATGCTCTTTGTTTCTGAACAGACGTTTCAACCGTGGTATTATAGGAGCATACCACATCAGCTTCGCAGGAATCCTCTTCCTGGGGGGCTCGTCGTCAACATCACCAGGGTCATCTCGTCTGATCTTATACCGCAATGCACCGCATACCGGGCATGCGTTCAAATCCTCGTACGCACCGCGGTATAGGATGCAGTCATTAGGGCATGCATGTATCTTCTGCACCTCCAATCCTAGAGGCCATACGACCTTCTTTGCTGCGTACGTACTGTCGGGCAATTCGTTATCCTTTGGAAGCTTCTTCTTCAATATTTTCAGTAGCTTCTCAAATCCTTTGTCAGGAACAGCATTCTCTGCCTTCCACTGCAGCAATTCCAGTACGGTATCGAGCTTTGTGTTGCCATCTTCGCAATTGGGGTACAACCCTTTTTGGTGATCCTCTAACATGCGATCGAACTTCAGCTTCTCCTTTTCACTTTCGCACTGTCTCTTTGCATCAACAATGACCCGGCGGAGATTATCATCGGGCACATCGTCTGGTTCCTCTTGATCTTCAGCTTCCCCCGTTGCAGGATCACCGTATTCAGGGGGCACATAGTTGTCATCATCCTCTTCTTCTTCGCTGTCTTCCATCATAACCCCTCTTTCTCCGTGCTTGGTCCAAACATTATAGTGTGGCATGAAACCCTTATAAAGCAGGTGGGTGTGAAGGATTTTTCGGTCAGAGTAAGACTTTGTATTCCCACATATAGGGCATGAACAACACATAAAACCATTCTGCTTGTTTGCCTCAGCCACTTCGAGAAAATTATGCACGCCCTTAATGTACTCGGAGGTGCGTCTGTCACCGTACATCCATTGACGGTTCATCTGCGTGCATTATATATAGTTATACAAGTATCTATCTAAATCATACAAGTAAGAATTTTTCTCTTTTAGAAAGAAGATAAGAACAACAGGCTCACCACGGTGGTGCCGGCGACGAGATCGGCGCGGGCGATCGACGGCGGTGAAGACGGGGACGGGACGTGACGGACCGCTAAACCTAAACAAACCTTGAGGAAAATGGAGCTTGGAGGTCGAGCTTGGAGAGAAGAAAGCTTAAGTAGTGTGGCTCGGGCATTTCATCGAACACCTCATGTGCATAGGAGGTGAGCTAGAGCACCACAAAGCCCTCCCCTAGCCGGCCAGAAAAAATAGAGCAGTGGAGTGCTCTGCTTGCGGGGGTATATATAGGCACCTCATTGGTCCCGGTTGGTGGCTGGAACCGGGACTAAAGGACCTCCTTTGGTCCCGGTCCTTTGGTCCCGGTTCCAGCCATGAACCGGGACCAATGGATGTGGGCCAGGAGCGAGGCCCATTGGTCTCGTTTCGTGTCTGGAGCCGGGACCAAAGGGTCGAGACGAACCGGGACCAATGCCCCACGAGGCCCGGCCGGCCCCCTGGGCGCACGAACCGGGACGTATGCCCCCATGGGTCCCGGTTCGTCACTGAACCGGGACTAATGGGCTGGCCAGGCCTGGACCAAAGCCCTGTTTTCTACTAGTGTGCGTGAATGATCTGTCCTTGGTCCTATAGTAGACAATGGTAACACGTGCAAGCTATACAACGTATAGAGCAACACTGAGTGAATGAATGAATTAACCAACATGTAGAATAAGAATAACAACAAACAACACTTGTGATCTTGATGGTTGACGAGCCCAATAGCCACCTTGTCTCCACTTGGTCATCGCACCATAAAACTTCATGACGAAGTTGCAGATGGTGTACCACTGATGTGTTAGCGATTTCACATTGCATACATGGATGGCGTGCATGTTGCAGGGCGCAAAGTTCTTTTGCTCATGTCTTCGCCTCTCCCGAGAGTGTTATAAAATTGCTAAATTAGCAAACACATTGACCATGTCAAGTAATACCATCCACACATTTCTGGATTTTGAACTCAACAAAAAATGGGCTAAATATAGATGTAAGTAAAAGTATGAACGCAATTGACCAAGAATAAATTTCTTAACCTTGGGATTGAGCAGTAATTCTTAGGAACTTATATAGGATTGACATAAAATTTTAAGAGCTAAAAATGCAACATCGCCAAAGAGACGACGTTCCCTACCTGTGCTTCTCCCCGAGCATGTGTGGATGTCACTAGAAACTGCCGCTGCTGTGAAGTAATGGTCATGGGTCGCCTGAGAAAACCGCGCCACAAGAAGACGTGACCAAGAGAGGCAACGAGGAGCCGAGGGCCGCCAGGTGCTGCCAGGCCGCATTCTGGAGTGTGTTGTGAGCATTGTCATTTATGTATGTCGACCGCCTTAGGCCAAGGCCGAAGGACAAAGGGCATGCCTGAGCCGAAGCTTGCTTAATCGCAAAATACAGTAAGCCCGAGTGCTAAACTACATAAATATAATGAACTTGGGGCCTTAAATACAAATTCTACGGATTTTATGCGAAATCGGAGCATAACCTTACAGTTGGAAATTTCAATGGCTTACCCAGTGGGTTCAGGTGAACACGATTCCAAAAACTTTTTCTCTTCTGTTTATTTATACTAAACTTCTTTATCTTGCTATTACTAAACTAGTTGTTTATGTATGTTATCGTTTTTCTTTGTACATTATTCAACATATCATATGGACCACTATTTTTCTATATAGCTAAAAGCATTAATGGCGAAAAAAACTCTAAGGTACATTGTTTTCATATAGTTCCCATATTTATCATTATAAATACAATTCTAGTGTGAGTTACACCTATAATTTATTCCAAAAATTATCTACATCTTTTTTACTTTGTGGTATTTAGGAAAAAAAAACATTCATTACATGGGTTTCGACGTAAATATGAACAACCAAATACATTTTTACATCATTTCCCAGATATCTTATAATGTGTTTGTATATACCATTTTCCATGGTAGGTATCACCAATGTGTTTCTATACTTGGGTATGGATGCTAGTAACTTCATAAGATATATGGAGTTTAGGACTATGAAGTTTGGGGTGTAACAAAATAGATATTTCTAGAATGTGTGAAGTGCCAATTGGTACTTTGTCCTCACATCCAAGCGTGTAAAGTCTCAACTAGTAGTTTGTCCTCCAATTTTCTCTTTTGTTGTCGTTTGTTGGTGGCCCTCAGTCTTCAGATAAGCTTAAGCTCAAAACGAATCTTGGCCCGTATGGACAAGTGTCATTGGGAGGGCAGCCTTTTTCTTTACTATGGAGAGCACAACCCTCAAACCAGTTTAACTCCTCAAAAATTAGAAGCGGCGTCAGTTGCGCCTCGAATATGAGAGGTCACGGGCACTTCTCAGCAAAAAAATCCCTCACCCTGTTGGCCAGCCCTCTCCCCTACTTGCTCGTGGCCACTTCTCAATGATATAATTCTTTGAATCAAAGTGCCTTCATACGTCAGTGCATGATCTGTGATACCATCCTCCTAGTATATGAAATTATCTATGGAGGAAGCTGATGGTGAGCTGGGCAGCCTTAGAGGTGGTCCAACGAAGGCATACGCAACCTTAGGTTTATGCCACAACGACCTTGTTCACAATGTGCACAATAGCTAGATGTCAGTCGAGTCGACTGACTTCCGGTTTTGGGGTCAGTCGATTTTGAAGTTTGCCGGATGGAGGCCGAAGGGAAGGAAGGAGCTCGTAGGAGGGCTACCCCATCGTTCATCTTAGGGTGGGGGTTGGGGCGGAAGAACGGCGGTGGTGGGGCGGTGGTTCAACTTCGCCGGAGAAAATCTCCATTGACGTCAGGGCTAGAGGGATGGCCGGTGGGAGCGGCAGCACGGTGGTGGACCGTTGTAGGGGGGGGGGGTGGCGGTGCGACGATGCTACACGGGAGCGCCAACGGCCGCGGACGGTTCGAAGGAAGGAAGGAGATGAGCTTGAGGAAGAAGAAGGAGTCCCCCGCCGTTGGATTTGCATCCGACGTCCCAAAACGGTCAACTGACCCAAATTCAAAAACCAGGCGACTTACATCTAACCATTTCCCATGTGTGACACAATTGGGCTCATCATTGGCTGCCTCATATAATTTATTATGAACTAGGCTTAGTATATCCACTGAAAAATATCATCGCTACCATGCACGCGTCGTGTCGTGTGAATCGAGTTCAAGTTAATGTTACTTCCTTCGTCGGAAAAAGCTTATCTAGGGAGTACATGGCTTTTTGGAAG
Source organism: Thinopyrum elongatum (assembly GCA_011799875.1). Classification (NCBI taxonomy): domain Eukaryota; kingdom Viridiplantae; phylum Streptophyta; class Magnoliopsida; order Poales; family Poaceae; genus Thinopyrum; species Thinopyrum elongatum. Next base: position 32,170,457 of record CM022299.1, on the reverse strand, counting down.
AAAAAATAAACTGCATGGCAATGCACTGTTAATGCTCTGGTGTATGTGTCAATACTCGAGCTTGTTAAGGACACGTCCCTGCTTCTAGAGTTTTCTTCCTAGGCGCGACAGTTGCATTGTTCTCCAAGTGTCGCCAGGCGCGTTCTCTCCCCGCTGAGAGGATACACAAGGGAGCGCTCATGCAGAGGAGTTGTGACAAACCCTGTACACCATGAGTTAAAGAGCAACGACTCTTATCTGCAAAGGAAAGATGAAGAGAAGAACAGACGACTGGTTGCACTACTGTGGAAGGGACAACTGCTTGACGCACATTCAAATTAGAGACTAGTTGCTCCTAGCAACCATGAAGAGCAGAGCCAAGCCGATGGTGATCATGGTTGTCCAGGCCGTCCTGATCATGGGGATCTTTGCAGTTGCAGCCGTGGCTAGAGGAAATGGCACTTTCTTTGGTCACAAAAAAAATAGCCTTTGACGCTGTGAACTGAGATACAAGTGGATTCGTGCAATCTTTTCGCCTGTCAGAATGGAGAGATGCGAGTAATAAAACACTGAATGTTGCATCTTTCGGTTCACTTGACTTACCACTGTGGCATCAAGAAACTAGGCAGGCCACCGACCACTGGCCAATTTCATTTCATCAGATCTCTCAAGTCAGTGTCAGGCAGATAACCAGATCTCTGAATTTCGCTGTATCCTTGCTCTCTCGTAGATTTGCCCAGAATCCACTGCATACCTGCCTACCTGACATGAGCCCGCTGATAACCCCCCAGGCACGCTGCACCTGCAGTGCTGCAGCAGGCGCGACACCTCCAACACACACCTCTACGCCGCAACGATGTCCGACCCAAGTGATATTCACTGCTTGATCAATAATAAGCTATATATATCCACACTGTGAACCAACAACAAATCAGGAATTAACAAACACTGTCCCGAGTGCAGCAAAGACGCTTCGTATTCACTAGAGGATTCTTCTTATAGATCTACAACTGTGAGCCTCCTATAGTTCAGACGGAGCAGAGGAGCACAGCTTCGTTTTCAGGAAGTATAGGTGTCTGGGAGAGTGAACTCCGAGAGAGGCATCTTGCCTCGGATCATTGCGCCGGCGTTTGGCATGATGTGCCAGTGGAGAACAAGCTGAACTTTCTTGCCCCGGAGACTGGTCCCCTGATGACAGGAGACGAATCGTGTCAAAGAGGAATCCAGGACATGTAACAAAATGGACAAAGAGTGGAGCTTTTACCTGGTCAGTTAGGGGATACTTGCTCTTCACCTCCACTTGCACATTTGCCTGGTCTTTGTCAGGTATTATGTCGTCCCATAATGAAATCTGTCAATTATAATGAAATGAATATAAGCATGGTTCGACGATCACCCCTTAATGTGTTCGTGCTGGGAACGACACAATCGTGTTTTGCAGCACTTCTTGACAAAAGAAAGGCAGATATTCTGAGTGATGATTAAAGTGCATCCCACCAAAATATTACTCCTATTTTAAGCAGCTCTCTTACTCCCAAGGTGACAATAGGAATGGTCCATATTGAAGCAGTGCTTAATTACAGACAGTTATCTGTTCTTGGACAATATAGATAGTAGTATTAAAATGTAGACCAGGATTAAATGCAAATATTGGTATACCTGGTTCAGGGAATTCTTCGCGGTTTCATACTCAGCGGTCACAAAGGCAAAGACCTGATAAAAGAAAAGAAATTAAGTTGCTAGCTTCAATGTGAAGTGGAGCAAATACAACCTCTGTACCAAAATGTAAGACATTTTTTGGTTTTGCATAGGGCAAAAAAAACGTCTTAAATCTTGTTATGGAGGGAGTAACTAACAATGTCAACTGAAAAAGATATGGGAGTAGTCTGCAATCGAGCTACTTCTTATCTAAGTCAAATATGTTTTCACATTCAGCAATTTGTCAAGAACATTCTAATAATAGCCCGTGCTTCTGAATTAAGCATATCAGTAACAAATTGGTCAGTAATATGGCTTACCTGTTAATTATGAGGATGCATTCTCTTGTGTATATATTACTATTAGTTACGCACAAGCCATAATGAACCACTCAGCACTGAAACAAAAACTATCTTCACTAACTATTTTGCATAAATGACCATATGTGCTGCCCAAATTGAAAAAAAATGATTGACAGTAGGATGGCTCTCAGTACAGAAAGACCAAAGACTATATGAAAGTTTCGTCCTTGTGATGCTTCTGCAAGCAGACAGCACTAAATTTGCCAACGTAAAGCTTCATTAGAAAAACTATACTCCCTCAGTAAAGAAATATAAGAGCGTTTAGATCACTAAAGTAGTACTTTCTAATTCTAATCTTTTTTCAAGGTCACTATCTGTTTCTTCTGAAGATAACATGATTTTTTTGTAGCATAACAAAGAAATGATGAATTTCCTTAAGTACAATTTTGCAGCATTCGACATGCTGACAAAATTGACAAAAAGGGATCGAGAAAATCTCAGCTTTCGGTACAGTAAGACCAAGGACTAGATGAAAAGGTTGCTCCTTGTGATGCTTTCTGCAAGCAACCAGCATTGAACTTAACACCGTAAAGCCTCATAAGAAATATTATATGTTCTAATTATCATCTTCTTTCAAGGTTTCACTCTATTTCTGATGAAGATACTGCAGTAGAAATTGGCAAACCTATGTAAGTCTTCATTCAATATTGACTCAGTTTTTGCATATAACACTTAAGCAATATTACTTGTGATATGCACTTGTTATATTATTTGTGAGGCCTACACATATATAGTGGCTCGATTTACTGAGCATCTACACATTCAGAAAATAGTTTAGCATTGCACATCCTGCTGGAATGAAAATATCACCTGCTTTGTGTTCCACGTGAAAAGTGATTCCAAATTTGCAGATAGGCTGAAGGTCAAGGTCACCTGTCACATTTGTTTTCAGAAATTTGTCAGTGGTGCTGCAATAGAAGTAACATGGCCTACATATAAAAGATGAATTGGCTTGCGGCGTTGTGTCGATGAATGATAGTAATAGCAACTGTGGAACATAAAGGCAGTCGCAAATACGCAGATTAGGAGCTGTGAAATAATATTACTAAATTGATATTGAAGACTCTTTTCAAGATTATTTTCACAAGGAACTGGTTTTATTCAGCGACTTGGCAACTGAATAATTGCCCAAGGAAAAACATTAAAATGATGGCCTTATTTCTAGAAGATGAAAGAACTACTCCCTCTGTTCCAAAATAAGTGAACGGAGGGAATATATGAAACCTGGGAAACAAAAGGGTGAAGTAAAAGCACAAACCTTGTCGTTCCCATTGATCTGTTTGTGGAATCGATTTATCTTGGTAACCTACGAGAGCACAAGAGAATCAACAAGCAAGCTTTACATGTAAAACAGGAACCAGCAAAGAGGTTGCAGGCGCGCGTTCCTCAACAAGAAAATCGTGTCTGATAAAGCAACAGACTTTACGGTGGCCACAAGGCACAAGCCATGGAATCTGAACCCAGCTTTTATACAACTTGTAAAGGCCTAAACACTAGTAGAATACTAGATAAACGAATCAGTGTGCAGATACTTGACCCATCCTACAATGGCCCTGTCCTGCCAAGCTGCATCCGGACAGATCGGTGAATCCGCGGACACAGAACCGGTCAGATCCCACAAGTCCACCCCCACCGACGACGTCAGCCCCGAACCCAACCAGGATTCTTCAGAGACTTGCGAAATTTCTTCGTTACTGAAGAAATTACTGCCACTAATCGCGTAACAGATTCAGGTGAACGCTCGCGGTTCCGAGGGCTTAACTGCACACTGCTCTAGAGAAAGGCCAGGAGAGGAGGGGCGGACGCCATACGTGGGCTTGGGCTTCGACGGAGGGGACGTGGAAGGCGTCGAGCGCGGAGGCGGCGGCGCAGGTGGCGATGAGGAGGAGCGCCGCCGTCGTCGCCGCCGCCAGCAGCCGGTTCCCCCAAGAGTGCATCGCTCGAGCCCCGCTTCCTTCTGGGCTCTAAATTCTTTTTTTTTCCGGACGGAAATCCATTTTGCTTCTGGGGCGTCGGGATATGAGCGCCGAGCCACGTATGCGCCCTCGGACAGTCGTCCGATTCGAAAACCAACGGCTGAGACAGGTGCGGGCCACGTGTTCGCTGTGATACAATTGGGCCACGTGTTTTGGTCTTCGGAAGAACTGACATCCACACTTCTAGTCACTTTGTGAATGGGCCGGTGTTACCCATTGGACCATTAGCCCGGCCCATAATTTTAAAGTCGATGTGTCCTCTTGGTCGGCTTCTTAAGAAAATTGGGCCGTAGAGCCGGCCACAATCAGTCTACCGGGACAAATGGTTTGTCTCAAAAATAAAAGTGTCCAAGGTTTATTTCTCAACAACGCGTAAATAACGATGAGGCACATAGATTAGCTAGAGTGACAACTACCTTAGACTCTGGCCGTCATGTGTGGCTCATCAATCCACCGGATCATCTTTGTATTCCTATAAACTTTGAGACATGAAATAAAACGAGTTGTTTCTACTGTTACAAAGATGATCCGGTGGATTGATGAGCCACACATGATCAATGTCAGATTTGTTAGGGCTTAATGTTTAGTATCCATTTTGTTCTGAGATTGATGTTGCTCTGACTTTGCTATGTTTAATTCTTGACACCGGTGCTCACAGTGGATGTGGCGCCCAACCCGCGCGGTGGAGGCCCTCGGCCACGACGCAGCTCATCCCGGCATGACATCGTGGCGCAACATTGAGTGGCGTTGTCAGCAACGTACGTCATTTTTGACGCACGACAGCATGTGGCGAAGCCCTTCGGCTTGACCCATCGCTGCTCCCATGGCGAGCCTGACCACAGAAGCGGCCAATGACAGTGCGCGGCAAAGCCTTCCAACATGGCAGCACCTGATGCTACGGCTCCAACCTGTCCTCTGGGACAACGCCCTCCAGTGTGCACGCGCTTTAGCTGCTCAGGCAGCACTTCTTAAAGGGGATATGAATTGCATCTGTTACCCATGCATGAGGGAGAAAAAATATATCTGATTCTATTGCAATACAGTACTGGGATTTCATGGACATTGAAGAAGGTGAAGGAGACGGGTGTCGTAGAGATTGGAGAGAAGCAGGAGGCAACATGGAGAATCCGGGGAAAGAAACAACGCTCCCTTGGAGAAGATTGGCCCTATGATGGAGAATCGGTCGTGGAAAGAAACTGTCGTGGTTCTTTTTTAGCAGAAGGAAGAAACTGCCGTTGAGAAGAAGGAGTGGTGCGATCGGGCGAGAGCTGTGGGCCTTCGGGAGAAAATGAAGCTGCCTGGTAAAGAAACGAAACAGAGAGAAATTAAATTGCAGGAATAGAAAGAGTATTTGGAATTGATGATATGGCTAGATTGTTGGGGTGGACTGAGGTGGATGGCTGCATGTAGATTGCTGATGTGGATAGCTTGCATGTCATGAGAAATCAGGTAATGGGGGCTCCTATTTAGACATAATATATTAGAGTGACCCTCTCGGTCTGTGAGATTTTGTTTCTCTCTTTTCCTTTCAGAATTAATAGAGGCTCAAAAGGAGTCTCTAATTAGTATATAACATACTCTTGGGGTGAAGTGTTTCAGACAATAGAACAGGTCGAACAAGTGGCTGTCGGAGCTCGTAGAAAGCATGCATGCAACTAATTGATTACCCACCACTTGTCTTGCGCAATACTCTCACAGCCTCACATTCTTCCTTCTGGGCCATTGTCCATATAAAGAAACCCCATCATTCACATTCTGCGACAAAAGCTAGCATCATCAATAACATATATTTGCGTCACATTCGCCAAATTACTCAAGATTGTTTCCCTAGAAATAATGCAAAGCAAGACTATCATCGTCGTAGTGTTCCTCTTCAACCTCTTGGTAGTTGGTGTATCAGTGCTGGTGAATGTCGACGGATATACTAGGCTCGAGTTTCTGCCGCAACGACCTCCATGGGTGAATATATAATGATGCAGTAGGCCTAGTTTATTCGTTGATATTCGTCAGCAACGATGCGGCAACCAACATGAGGGTGACAGAAGAAGCTCATACTTTTTGTAACAGAGATACGAGGAGAAAGGGGCACCTTATTTTTAACAGGAGAGAGGGTCACCTTGTATAGCCCTTGCTCAGTTAGAACAGCATCCGGTACATCACCATTTATCATCACTTAATATATAATTGTAGTGACACAATTCATCACTACTTTGATCCATCTTTCATTGAAGGCCATCTACATCATGATTAGTAAAGAAAAATCATTTCACGTGATCATAGGCTTCACTCATATACAATTTGAGGAAAAGATATCTTGTTCTTCCATTCCTCATTCTCCATGATTTTTTTTTACATTTCATATGCAAGGATGATGTTATCATAGATCATGCGATCAGGTGTGAAGGTACTTTGGTTCAAATAAATTATATCAAGGAGGGTAGTTTTTATAATATTAGTGAGTACCATCGAGAGCAATTTGTAGAGCACGTTGCAAATACTTATTGAACACATATCTTTTATTATCTATGGCCTGGCCATTTTTAGGATTAATCCCATTATTAACATACTACTATTCTCAATTAAATAGTTTGTCTTCGTGTGCGTCATTGCGGCAAGATTAGCCGATGGGATCCTTGTATCCCCCTACCACCATTTTTTGTAGCATGTATACCCATGCATACGTGTTCACGAAATTGTGAAAAACGTCCGTGGAAATTAGAAAACGCTAATGACTTTAGAAAAAAATCGAAGATTAAAAATCTTATGATTATTTTAGAAATATTCCTAAATTTATAAAATAATTTTCACATATTCTAGAAATATTATAAATTTTTTTGAAATTTTTGAGATATACATAGTTATTATTAAAAATTCATGGATTAAGAAAAGAAAAAGGGAAACACGAAGAAAACTAAACATAAGAAAAGTAAAAAAGAAGAAAAAAAAGGAAAAAACACATAAATCCACATGGTAAAAAAGTCACAGTAGTGGGCAGGCACAAGAGAGGCAAGGAGTTGCTCGCTCCCCATGTTACCGCGCGGAATAAAAAAAATGGATCCTACTGTATATTAAACCCATATGTGGGGTGATGGGTTGTAATCATTTTTACTACAAGAACTGCTGCCGGCCCAACCAATTATGGATAGGCAGCAGCACACTTGGACCGCGAGAGCTACATCTATATCTATACCTACTAATAAAGGAAGCATTGTTTCTTCCCGTCCATCGAGCTTTTGCAGAAAACCCCCTAATATTTCTGGTAATCAACCCACAGTCTAGTTTAAAGTCGGATTCTCAATTTTGAAGAAAATCATTTGATGTTTCTGGTAATCAACCCGTAGTCCAGTTTTAATCAATTTTCTTTTGTAGAAACCCCTGATATTTGGGTTAATCAACCCGCAGTTCATATCAAATGTTTTTAAAAAAATCATAAATTTTAAACCCTAACTCCAAATTTACATATTATATATGAACTTTGATTAAAAAGATGTGTAGAATCTGAGTATGATGTTATTTTACTTGTTAGCCATTTTTAAAATGATATTTAGGGTGCAATCTTAGTAAATAGCGCATCATCCATCTTTCTTTCGAACTAGTATAGACCCAAGTTGTAAATGAACACCTCAGCAAAACCAGTTGAAGACGAAATCAATCATCTATAACCAGTCATGCACACCTCGCTAATATATCGCAGGAAAAAGAAATAGATTTCTCATCTTATGCCGAGAGGGAGACCCCTTAGGATTGACCACATTCAAACTTGTTGTGATTGTGTGAGCACCGAGACCACCGTCAACAAGAGTATGAAGGAGGACAAATGGTAACAGATATGGGATGCCATGTGTTGAAATAGAGGATGTGAACAATATAACGAGTGGTTGTCGGAGCTTGTAGAAAGCATGCATGCAACTAATTGAGTACCCACCACTTGTCTTGTGCAATACTCTCACAACCTCACATTCTTCCTTCTGAACCATTGTCCATATAAAGAAATCCATCATTCACATTCCATGACAAAAGCTAGCATCATCAACAACATATATTTGATTCACATTTGCCAAACTACTCAAGATTATTTCCCCGGAAATAGTGCAAAGCAAGACTATCATCGCCGTGGTGTTCCTCTTCAACCTTGTGGTGGTTGGCGCATTACTGTAGGTGAATGTCGACGGATATATTAGGCCCAAGTTTCTGCCGCAATGGCCTTCTCCATGGGTGAATATGTTATGATGCAGTAGGCCTAGTTTATTCGTTGACATTCATCGGCAATGATGTGGCAACCAACATGAGGGTGACAAAGAAATTCCTACTTTTCTGTAACAAAGGTACGAGGAGAAAAGGTCACCTTTTTGTGAATAGGAGAGAGGGTCACCTTAGCATAGCCCTTGCTCAATTAGAACAGCATCCACTGCATCATCATTTATCTTCACTTAATATCGTACTCTAGCTACACAATCTATCACTACATTGACCCATCTTCATTGAAGGCCATCCACATCATGATAAGTAGAGAAAGATAACTCCACATGATCATAGGCTTCACTCATATACAATTTGATGAAAAGATATTTTTTGTTCTTCCAATCCTCATTCTCCATGATTTTTTTTTGACATCTCATATGCAAGGAGGATATTATCATAGATCATGTGATGAGGTGTGAAGGTACTTTGGCTCAAATAAATTATATCAAGGAGAGTAGTTTTGGCGTATGAGTGACTATCGTTGAGATCAATTCGTAGAGCACATTGCAAATACTTGTTGAACACATATCTTTTATTATCTATGGCCCGACCATTTTTGGGATTAATCCAATTATTAACATACTAATATTCTCAACTAAATAGTTTGTCTTCGTGTGCGTCATTGCTGCAAGATTCGCCCATGGGATACTTGTATCACCCCTACCACCACGTTTTGTAGCATGTATACCCATGCATACATGTTCACGGAATTTTAAAAAATGTTCATGGAATTTAGAAAGAAAGAAAATCACAGATTAAAATATCTTATGATTTTGTTTAAATTCTAAAATTTACAAAATAGTGTTGACGTATCCTAAAAATATTTTAAAAAATGTTTAAATTTTCTAAATATACATATTTTTTAAACAAATCATAGATTAAGAAAGAAAAAGGGAACCACATAGAGAGCTGAACATAAGAAAAGAAAAAATGAAGGAAAAACACATAAATCCACATGATAAAAAAGTCGCACCTGTGGACAGGCACAAGAGAAGCAAGGTGTTGCTCGCTACCCGTGTTACCGTGCGAAATAGAAAAACCCGAATCCTGATGTACATGCGGGTTGATGGGCTGTAATTGTGTCGACCAGAAGAACTTCCGCCGGCCCAACTCGATTATGGATAGGCAGCAGCATGCTTGGATCGCTGAAATCACTAAGGGTAACTCTTACAAAGGAAATTCTCACCCTTTCAGGTTACAAAAAATGGCGCACTTCATGTGCATCATGTTGGGAAACGTTGCATGGAAAACAAAAAATTTCTACGCACACGCAAGATCTATCAAGGAGATGCATAGCAACGAGAGGGGAGAGTGTGTCTACGTACCCTCGTAGACCGTAAGCGGAAGCGTTTGACAACGCGGTTGATGTAGTCGAACTTCTTCGCAATCCAACCGATCGAGTACCGAACGTACAGCACCTCCGCGTTCAGCACACGTTCAGCTCGGTGACGTCCGCGCCTTCTTGATCCAGCAAGACGACGAGGTAGTGGATGAGTTCCGACAGCACGACAACGTAGTGACGGTGATGGTGAAGTTATCTCCGCAAGGCTTGGCCTAAGCACTACGAAAATATGACCGGCGGTGTAAACGGTGGAGGGGGGCGCCGCATACGGCTAAGCAATTGTTTTGGATGTGCTAGGCGCCCCCTCCCACATATATATAGGTGGGGGGAGAGGGGAGGCTGCCAGGAGGCGGCCCAAGTAGGCCGAATCCTACTTGGGGTCTTTCCCTGGCCGCGCCCCCCTTCCTTATTTGTCGGAGGGGGAAAGGGAAAGGGGGGAGAGGGAAGGAAGGGGGACGCCGAATCCCCCCCTTTCCTTTCCCCCATGGGTCGGCTGCCATAGGGGGCGCGCCAGCCGCTTGTGGGCTGGTGTGCTCCCCTCTAATGGCCCAATAAGCCCATCATCCTCCCGGGGTGTCCGGTACTCCGATGACTACCCCGTACACTCCGAAACACTTCCGGTGTCCGAATACCATCGTCCTATATATCAATCTTTACCTCTCGACCATTTCGAGACTCCTCGTCATGTCCGTGATCTCATCAGGGACTCGGAACAACATTCGGTCACCAAATCATATAACTCATATAACACTATATCGTAAAGGAACGTTAAGCGTGCAGACCCTACGGATTCGAGAACTATGTAGACATGACCGAGACACCTCTCCGGTCAATAACCAATAGCGGAACCTAGATGCCCATATTGGCTCCTACATATTCTATGAAGATCTTTATCGGTCGAACCGTTATGACAACATACGTAATTCCCTTTGTCCATCGGTATGTTACTTACCCGAGATTCGATCATCGGTATCTCTATACCTAGTTCAATCTCGTTACCGGCAAGTCTCTTTACTCGTTCCGTAATACATCACCTTGTAACTAACTCCTTAGTCATTTGCTTGCAATCTTATGATGTGTATCACCGAGAGGACCCAGAGATACCTCTCCGATACTCGGAGTGACAAATCCTAATCTCGATCTATGCCAAATCAACAAACACCTTCGGAGATACCTGTAGAGCATCTTTATGAACACCCAGTTATGTTGTGACGTTTGATATCACACAAGGTATTCCTCCGGTATCCGGGAGTTGCATAATCTCATAGTCGAAGGAATATGTATTTGACATGAAGAAAGCAATAGCAATAAACTGAACGATCATTATGCTAAGCTAACGGATGGGTCTTGTCCATCACATCATTCTCCTAATGATGTGATCCTGTCATTAAATGACAACACATGTCTATGGTTAGGAAACCTTAACCATCTTTGATCAACGAGCTAGTCTAGTAGAGGCTTACTAGGGACACGGTATTTGTTTATTTATTCACACATGTATTTAAGTTTCCGATCAATACAATTATAGCATGAATAATAAACCTTTATCATGAATAAGGAAATATAAAATAACGACTTTATTATTGCCTCTAGGGCATATTTCCTTCAGTCTCCCACTTGCACTAGAGTCAATAATCTAGATTACATTGTAATGAATCTAACACCCATGGAGTCTTGGTGCTGATCATGTTTTGCTCGCGGAAGAGGCTTAGTCAACGGGTCTGCCACATTCAGATCCGTATGTATTTTGCAAATCTCTATGTCTCCATCCTTGACCTTTTCACGAATGGAGTTGAAGCGTCTCTTGATGTGTTTGGTTCTCTTGTGAAACCTGGATTCAGCAAGGCAATTGCTCCAGTGTTGTCACAAAAGATTTTCATTGGACCCGATGCACTAGGTATTACACCCAAATCGGCTATGAACTCCTTCCAGACTCCTTCATGTGCTGCTTCCGAAGCAGCTATGTACTCCGCTTCGCACGCAGATCCCGCCACGACGCTCTGCTTGGAACTGCACCAACTGACTGCTCCACCATTCAATATAAATACGAATCCGGTTTGTGACTTAGAGTCATCCGGATCAGTGTCAAAGCTAGTATCAATGTAACCATTTATGATGAGTTCTTCGTCACCTCCATAAACGAGAAACATATCCTTGGTCCTTTTCAGGTACTTTAGGATGTTCTTGACCGCTGTCCAGTGCTCCTCTCCTGCATTACTTTGGTACCTCCCTGCCAAACTTATGGCAAGGCACACATCAGGTCTGGTACACAGCATAGCATACATGATAGAACCTATGGTTAAGGCATAGGGAGTGACTTTCATTTTCTCTCTATCTTCTGCAGTGTTCGGGCTTTGAATCTTACTCAACTTCACACCTTGCAACACAGGCAAGAACCCTTTTTTTGACTGATCCATTTTGAACTTCTTAAAAACTTTGTCAAGGTATGTGCTTTGTGAAAGTCCTATTAAGCGTCTTGATCTATCCCTATAGATCTTGATGCCTAATATATAAGCAGCTTCACCGAGGTTTTTCATTGAAAAATTCTTATTCAAGTATACTTTTATGCTATCCAGAAATTCTATATCATTTCCAATCAATAATATGTCATCCACATATAATATCAGAAATGCTACAGAGCTCCCACTCACTTTCTTGTAAATACAGGCTTCACCATAAGTCTGTATAAAACCATATGCTTTGATCACCTCATCAAAGCGTATATTCCAACTCCGAGATGCTTGCACCAGTCCATAGATGGATCGTTGGAGCTTGCATACTTTGTTAGCATCTTTAGGATCGACAAAACCTTCTGGTTGCATCATATACAACTCTTATTTAAGATATCCATTAAGGAATGCAGTTCTGACGTCCATTTGCCAGATTTCATAATCATAAAATGCGGCAATTGCTAACATGATTCGGACAGACTTAAGCATCGCTACGGGTGAGAAAGTCTCATCGTAGTGAACTCCATGAACTTGTCAAAAACCTTTTGCGACAAGTCGAGCTTTGTAGACAGTAACATTACCATCAGCGTCAATTTTCTTCTTGAAGATCCATTTATTCTCTATGGCTTGCCGATCATCGGACAAATCCACCAAAGTCCATACTTTGTTCTCATACATGGATCCTATCTCAGATTTCATGGCCTCAAGCCATCTGTCGGAATCTGGGCTCATCATAGCTTCTTCACAGTTCGTAGGTTCGCCTTGGTCTAGTAACATGACTTCTAGGACAGGATTACCGTACCACTCTGGTGCGGATCGTGCTCTGGTCGACCTAAAAAGTTCAGTAGTAACTTGATCTGAAGTTTCATGATCACCATCATTAGCTTCCTCTCTAGTTGGTGTAGGCATCACAGGAACGATTTTCTGTGATGTGCTACTTTCCAATTCGAGAGAAGGTATAATTACCTCATCAAGTTCTACTTTCCTCCCACTCACTTCTTTCGAGAGAAACTCCTTCTCTAGAAAGGACCCATTCTTAGCAACAAAGATTTTGCCTTCGGATCTATGGTAGAAGGTGTACCAAATAGTTTCTTTAGGGTATCCTATGAAGACGCACTTCTCCGATTTGGGTTCGAGCTTATTTGGCTGAAGCCTTTTGACATAAGCATCGCATCCCCAAACTTTAAGAAACGACAGCTTAGGTTTCTTGCCAAACCACAGTTCATACGGTGTCGTCTCAACTGATTTAGACGCTGCCCTATTTAACGTGAATGCGGCTGTCTTTAATGCATAACACCAAAACGATAGTGGTAAATCGGTAAGAGACATCATAGATCGCACCATATCTAATAAAGTACGGTTACGACGTTCCAACACACCATTACGTTGTCGTGTTCCAGGTGGCGTGAGTTGTGAAACAATTCCACATTGTTTTAAATGAAGGCCAAACTCGTAACTCAAATATTCGCCTCCACGATCAAATCGTATAAAGTTTATTTTCTTATTACGATGATTCTCCACTTCACTCTGAAATTCGTTGAACTTTTCAAATGTTTCAGACTTGTGTTTCATCAAGTAGATATACCCATACCTACTCAAATCATCTGTGAAGGTCAGAAAATAACGATACCGCCGTGTGCTTCAACACTCATCGGACCGCATACATCGGTATGTATTTTTTCCAATAAGTCATTGGCTCCCTCCATTGTTCCGGAGAACGGAGTTTTAGTCATCTTGCCCATGAGGCATGGTTCACAAGTATCAAATGATTCATAATCAAGTGATTCCAAAAGTCCATCTGCATGGAGTTTCTTCATGCGCTTTACACCAATATGACCTAAACGGCAGTGCCACAAATAGGTTGCACTATTATTATCAACTTTGCATCTTTTGGCATCAATATTATGAATATGTGTATCACTACAATCGAGATTCAACAAGAATAGACCACTCTTCTAGGGTGCATGACCATAAAAGATATTATTCATATAAATAGAACAACCATTATTCTCTGACTTAAATGAATAACCGTCTCGCAATAAACAAGATCCAGATATATTGTTCATGCTCAACGCGGGCACCAAATAACAATTATTGAGGTCTAAAACTAATCCCGAAGGTAGATGCAGAGGTAACGTGCCGACGGTGATCACATCGACCTTGGAACCATTCCCGATGCGCATCGTCACCTCGTCCTTAGCCAATCTTCGTTTATTCCGCAGCTCCTGTTTCGAGTTACAAATATGAGCAACCAAACCAGTATCAAATACCCAGGCGCTGCTACGAGCATTAGTAAGGTACACATCAATAACATGTATATCAAATATACCTTTGTTCACTTTGCCATCCTTCTTATCCGCCAAGTATTTGGGGCAGTTCCGCTTCCAGTGACCATTCCCTTTGTAGTAGAAGCACTCAGTTTCAGGCTTGGGTCCAGCTTTGGGCTTCTTCCCGGGAGTGGCAACTTGCTTGCCATTCCTCTTGAAGTTCCCTTTCTTTCCCTTGCCCCTTTTCTTGAAACTAGTTGTCTTGTTAACCATCAACACTTGATGCTCCTTCTTGATGTCTACCTCCGCGGCCTTAAGCATTGCGAAGAGCTCGGGAATTGTTTTGTTCATCCCTTGCATATTATAGTTCATCATGAAGCCTTTGTAGCTAGGTGGCAGTGATTGAAGAACTCTGTCAATAACACAATCAACTGGAAGATTAACTCCCAACTGAGTCAAGTGATTATAATACCCAGACATTTTGAGTATGTAATCACTGACAGAACTGTTCTCCTCCATCTTACAGCTATAGAACTTGTTGGAGACTTCATATCTCTCAACCCGGGCATTTGCTTGAAATATTAACTTCAACTCTTGGAACATCTCATATGCTCCATGACGTTCAAAACGTCTTTGAAGTCCCGGTTCTAAGCCATAAAGCATGGCACACTGAACTATCGAGTAGTCATCAGATCGAGCTTGCCAGGCGTTCATAACATCTGCATCAGCTCCTGCAGCAGGCCTGTCACCTAGCGGTGCATCAAGGACATAATTCTCCTGTGCAGCAATGAGGATAATCCTCAAGTTACGAACCCAGT
The DNA here is from genome assembly GCA_011799875.1 of Thinopyrum elongatum. Lineage (NCBI taxonomy): Eukaryota > Viridiplantae > Streptophyta > Magnoliopsida > Poales > Poaceae > Thinopyrum > Thinopyrum elongatum. The sequence continues at coordinate 32,155,323 of CM022299.1, read as the reverse complement.
CCGTGTAGTTGCTACCATCATCAAAATTCAGGGGAACGGTAGCACGGGTGATGTAGGGTGGAACCCTAGGGCCGATCTTTCACGAAATGGAGATGGTCCTACGAGGAACACGAGGGGACAACACGAGGGAAAACAAGAGGAAAACACTCAAATCAACGGGTACGATCACACATGTGCTAGATTCATGAACATGAAGAGTGATACACAATTCAAACACAACAAAGGACGATACACGTAGCAAGTTCTTCTCCGTGAGGAGGTCTTGAAGGTCTTCCCATGAGGGGTCTTGAATCCACTTGGTGGATCTTCTCCGTAGAGGCCGCGGTCTCCGATGGAGAAAGTATCAAGTGCATGAGCAAAGCTCTATCTCTCATATGAGCTAAACCAATGCTAACCCTAAAAAGAGGGAGGAGCAGGAGTATATATAGTCTAAGTGGACGAAGGGGTACATACACACAGGCATCGGACGCCCGACAGCTACCGGTCGTCCGAAGTCTCGCGGGGGATCGGACGTCCAGTACGCGTCGGACTTCCGACGTTTTGGCTCTGATGGGCTTCTATCGGACGTCTGGTCAGGGCCGAACGTCCGGGGCGTCGGTCGCCCGGTGGTTTCCATACTTCTGACGTTTTCGTTCTGTGAAGGTGGCACCGGTCGTCCGGAGGGGCTCGGTCGTCCGTTGGCTGGAGGGCGTCGGACGTCCGACCACTGTAGCGTTCGCTGGCTACGGCTGGTCTGGCGGGCTGATGCATCAGGCATCGTACGTCCGACATGTCTCGGATGTCCGGTGGCTAGAGACTTCCTGGCTGCTTCTCTTCTCGCTCCTTGTACTTGGTGTCCTCGCCGTCTTGACCATTGGGCGAAGCTGATCCGTGGTCTTCCTCCAAGTACCTGATCACACATAGGGTCTCCGCTTGAGGTAGTAGCTATGTCTCATATGTAGAAAGTGGTAGTTCGGATAGGAGCGAGTTCACCTTATCTTCGATAGCCTTTGCTCGAGCTCTTGTCATTGGTCCAGGTGGTGTCGTGGGAGACATAGGTAGGTCCATGGGGATGACCGTGGGATGCTCCGCATCATGTCCCCCCCTCCCTTGGGAAAGATTCGACCTCGAATCGAAAGCCTCATCACCATGGTAGGGAGAGAGATCCTTGACATTGAAGATGTCGCTCACGGAGTACTTGTCGCGTGGTAAGTCGATCTTGTATGCATTGTTGTTGTAGCGCTCGAGCACCTTGAATGGTCCATCGGCTCGTGGTCGTAGCTTGGACTTGCGTTCATTGGGGAAGTGTTCCTTGCGAAGGTGTAGCCATACAAGATCTCCATGTAGGGTAACGCAGCAGAAAACAAAAAAAAAATTGACCTACGCACCAGCCGAGGACCACTATGGAGACTGCATACAAGGTTTGATCTTTTTCGTTACCGACTCGTAGCGCAGCGGAAGCAGAGTCGATGACGATCGGCGGTGCAGATCCCTGCAGCTAGGATATACAACCTCCCAACTGCGAGGATGTATACCCTCATCTGCCCCTCAGACAGCCCTCCGGGAGGCGGTCAGACAGTCCCCCGGACGGTGTCACGGACAGCCCTTTGGGAGGACCTTCGAAACTCGAACGGTCACTCGGACAGCCCTTCGGGAGGACCTTCGAAACACGGACGGTCACACAGACAGCCCTTCGGGAGGAAATCTCAAACTAAGACCGAAACTACGATCTCTCTAGAGAGTTGCACACATACGGTGTCATCTATCTGGCAGGGCTTCGCCGTCCAGAACTAGTTCCTGCCGGAACCCAGACAGCCTTTCGGCTCTACGAAACTTTTTCGCTGGGAGGGAGAGAGAAGCCAGACAAGTCATGGCATGTGTATGAGAGCAAGGGATGTGTGTTTTGGGCAGCCCCCTCACCTCCTATTTATAGGAAAACCAAGGGGTAGGGATGGCACACAAAAACCCAAAATGCCCATGCAAATGTCACACATGAAGGGCATAATGGGGAGGGAAGTGGAGCTCCATGGAGCCCCACACATGTGGCCGGCCACCCCCTTGGGGGGCCCTGATACGTCAATTTTGCATCATGTTTTCCTACTGTTATTTATGATGTTTTTATGCATAATAATGCTTTTTGGAGTAATTCTAATGCCTTTTCTCTCATAATATGCAAGGTACACACAAAGAGGGAGAATTCCGGCAGCTGGGAATCTGGACTTGAAAAAGCTACGTCAGGCTACCTATTCTGCACAACTCCAAATGAGCTGAAACTTTACGGTGAATTTTTATGGAATAAATGAGAAATATTGGAGCCAATAAGTACCAGAGGGGGCCCACCAGGTGGGCACAACCCACCTGGGCGCGCCAGGGAGCCCAGGCGTGCCCTGGTGGGTTGTGCTCCCCTCGGCCCACCTCCGGTGCCCATCTTCTGGTATATAAGTCATTTTGACCTAGAAAAAATAAGGGGAGGACTTTCGGGACAGAGCGCCGCCGTCTCGAGGCGGAACTTGGGCAGGAGCACTTTTGCCCTCCGGCGGAGCGATTCCGACGGGGGAACTTCCCTCCCGGAGGGGGAAATCATCGTCATCATCATCACCAACAACTCTCCCATCTTGGGGAGGGCAATCTCCATCAACATCTTCAACAACACCATCTTCTCTCAAGCCCAAGTTCATCTCTTGTGTTCAATCTTTGTACCAGAACTATAGATTGGTGCTTGTGGGTGACTAGTAGTGTTGATTACATCTTGTAGTTGATTACTATATGGTTTATTTGGTGGAATATTATATGTTCAAATCCAATATGCTATTTAATACCCCTCTGAACTTGAGCATGATTATCATTTGTGAGTAGTTACTTTTGTTCTTGAGGTCACGGGAGAAATCATGTTGCAAGTAATCATGTGAACTTGATATGTGTTCGATATTTTGATAGTATGTGTGTTGTGATTCCCTTAGTGGTGTCATGTGAACGTCGACTACATGACACTTCACCATATTTGGGCCTAAGGGAATGCATTGTGGAGTAGTTATTAGATGATGGGTTGCGAGAGTGACAGAAGCTTAAACCCTAGTTTATGTGCTATTCCGTAAGGGACCGATGTTGGAAATATGCCCTAGAGGCAATAATAAATTGGTTATTATCATATTTCCTTGGTCATGATAATCGTTTATTATCCATGCTAGAATTGTACTGATCGGAAACTCAGATACATGTGTGGATACATAGACAGCAACATGTCCCTAGTAAGCCTCTACCGGACTAGCTCGTTGATCAAAGATGGCTATGGTTTCCTAGCCATGGACATGATTTGTCATTTGATAACGGGATCACATCATTAGGAGAATGATGTGATGGACAAGACCCAAACTATAAACGTAACATATGATCGTGTCAAGTTTATTGCTATCGTTTTCTGCATGTCAAGTATATGTTCCTATGAGCATGAGATCATGCAACTCACTGACACCGGAGGAGTACCTTGTGTGTACCAAACGTCGCAACATAACTGGGTGACTATAAAGGTGCTCTACAGGTATCTCCGAGGGTGTCTGTTGAGTTGGCATGGATCAAAACTGGGATTTGTCACTCTGTATGACGGAGAGGTATCTCAGGGCCCACTCGGTAATACAACATCACAAGAAGCTTGCAAGCAATGTGACTAATGGTTTAGCCACGTGATCTTGTATTATGGAACAAGTAAAGAGACTTGCCAGTAACCAGATTGATCTAGGTATGGAGATACCGACAATCGAATCTCGGGCAAGTAACATACTGTTGGGGATATAACTATTGAGTATAAACCGCCCAGGAGTGGCCGGGTTATGCTCATAGTGGTTTACCTGTATTGAAGCCCATGAAGACATAGAAGATGGCGACTTACGAAGGAGACTTAATAAGAAGGCCCAAAGCCCAAAGGCGAGTTAGGGCCCATAGATGTAAACCGCCATAAGTATATGACTTGTATTGTAAGATAGGAAAGAGTGGATACCGAGCCGGACACGTTTATGAGCCGGCCGGGATTCTGTGAACCGCCGGGCGTCAACCTGTGGATATAAAGGGACGACCCGGCGGCGGTTTAGGACGAGAGATAACAAATCGAGAGCCAGGTTAAGCGTATTCGCTCCCTGGTCATCGAAACCCTAGCAATACCACCTCAAACTGGATTAGGCTTTCACCTTCACCGCAAGGGGCCGAACTAGTATAAACTCCCCGTGTCCTTTGTCCTGATTAACCCCTTTAAGCTAACCTCATTGTGATGGCTCCATGACTAAGTCCTCACACTAGGACATCTGTCGTGACGATTCCACGACAGTTGACGCCCACCGTGGGGCCAGCGCACGGTGGTTTCGAGTTCTTGAAGGGCAACTTCGAAGGGATCAAGGGATACGCTGTGGGCCGGATGACCAAGAGTCGTCGCGGCAAGCTCTACATCGACGACGAAGGCTGGGGCCCCGAGGCCGACTCAATTGAGTACGGGTACCGGGTCCCCTTCGGTGGAATTCACGTCTTCATTGGCAAGATCGGCGAACGGGGCCCTGAGCCGGACACCTGCACCGACATCATCGAGACGGCTCAGCGTGCAAAACCCGCCCGAGTTCAGCCCGCCATGAGTCGTGCCTTCGTGGGATTCATCAATGGTGCGGGATCTGAGGATAAATCGGTATCTGACAGTGAGACAGTTGTCTATTCTGATGGCGAGTCATCCACCGGTGAAACTGAGTCATTGTACCAACTGCAAGACGGTCAGCTTGGGGGCTATTCCGATGGCGATAGTATTCCGGACCCCTACGAACCGCCGAACCGGGTTGCAATCTTCATGGCCGGTACGCAGCCAGTGCAGCACTCTTCAACTGCAGCGGCATTGATTTCCAGGTCAGCAGCGGCGACGGCAGCCGGGGCAGGAGGCCCTGCCCGCCCGCCAGCTCAAGTCTTGTCCAGGTTACTAGACGCCTTGGCAACACTGCTGACGATGGAGGTTAACCCGGGTAATCAAGATCAGCATAACGCGGAAGTCGTGAAATTGCGAGATAAGATAGCTCAGGCTAAGGAAGACCTGGCAGCTGAAGATGCCAGGATGGCTGCGGAGCGGGTTACGTTGGATGCACAGGCGCAGCGGATTCAGTCGGAGTCTTACCGGCTCATGCTAGATCAGAACGCTTCAAATGAAGTCATGAGGAGGAGGCATCAGTCTCGCCTGCCACCGGTTTACGAGGTGAGGAACCTCTTTAACACACCAGGAGCAGGAACCAGTAACCTGCCAGTGGTGGACCAGGTTGAAACGCCTGGGACGGGAGCACCGGTTCAGCCGCACACCACGGATCCGCCTCGTCAGAACAATATCCCGCCGCAACACACGCCAACACCACCGGATCATTAGTCTAACCCTTTGGATAACATGATCGCTGCGGCATCATGATTGGTGGCTATCCCGGTTGAAGGCGAATCTCCAACGGCGGTTGAGATGCGGAGGGCTAGAGAGCTCCTTCAGACAGCATTGATTCAACAGCAGGCTTATTCTTACAGTCGAAGCCGGATTCATTCCACCCCTCGCCCAAGCCGGAGTTACAGTAGGCATATTGATGAACCAGCTATGTCAAGCAGTGGGCAGAACCATAACCAGCCTCATGGGCATAACCCGGCGGGCGGTGGTGCTGATGCTTAGAACGTGGTGGATCAAGGTAGAGCGCGTCGAGAGGCCGAGCTGGCGGCGCAATATGCGGCCCGTCAACCTTCTCCGGTTCGTCCGACAACTTCGGTGGAGCCAGGTGTAACCTTTAGGAATTTGGGCGTACCATGTTTAGTGTCGGCCATACGTAATGAGCGTCTGCCCAAGGATTTTAAGGGTCCTCGCAAGGTGCCTAACTATACAACCGATTTACCTCCTGAAGCATGGATCGAGAGTTATGAAATGGCCATGGAATTGCTAGATGTTAGCGATGCGGCATGTGCTAAATATTTCCCCCTGATGTTGGATGGAACGGCTCGCACTTGGTTGAAGGGGCTCCCTGCCAACTCCATTAGGTCATGGGCCGAGTTAAAGGCCCGGTTTATCCAGAATTTCAAAGATACGTGCAAGCAGCCTATGTCAATTGTGGATCTGGATGCCTGTGTCCAAGAAGACGGTGAGTTCACAACCCATTGGGTGCGCCGGGTTTCGACCATCTTACATTCATCGGATCGCATCAATGCCAGTTCAGCGGTCATAATGTTGGAGAAGAATTGCCGGTTTACGCCTCTTAAGCAGAAGTTCGGTCGGCTCAAGCGCCACTGCAATGACATGGGAGAGTTGATGACGGCTCTGGTTAAGTACGCTGACTCTGATGGTACCAAGGACCCCGAGTCTGATGATGACAAGCCGGGAAAGGGAAAGAAGAGCAGCAGCAATAGAGGACAGCAGCATAATCCGGCGAATCAGGGAGGCAATGGTAAGCGCAAAGCTGATAATAGTTTGGACTTTGTGGCTAACACCAACGCACAGAATAATGGCCAGCATCGTAAAGGTAAACCGCCCCCAAGGGCCGGAGGGTCAGGCTTTAATCTTGAGCAGATGCTAAATCAGCCATGCCCAAGGCATGGGACGCGAGAAAGACCGTCTGGCCACCTCTGGAAGGATTGCTACATCATGAAAGAGTATAAAAATTCCAATCTTTTTCAAGACAATCATGGACCGGGTGGTGGTTCAGGGTCCGGTTCTCATGGGCCGGGTTACGGCGGTGGCGGTTCTAGTTCTGGATTCCAAGGTAATCAGGGCAATCAAGGCAATCAGGGTGGCTACCATCAACAGTCAGGTCAGGGGAATCAGCAGCAACAATCTGGGTATCAGAGTAACCCAAAGCAGTTGAATAGTGGGCAGTACCATGTCTTCACCACAAATTTATGCAAACGGGATCAGAAGCTTCACAAAAGGGCAGTGAACGCCGTTGAACCGACGGTTCCCCGTTACTTGCGCTGGTCTGAGCAGCCCATCGTGTGGAGCCGGGAAGATCACCCACCTCGGGTTGATAATCTGGGTCACCTAGCATTGGTGGTTGCACCCCAGGTTGGAGGGTATAAGTTTACCAAGGTACTCATGGACGGAGGGAGCAGCATCAATATCCTTTATTACGAAACTTTCCGTCGCATGGGGTTGACAGATAAAAATCTTAAACCGTCGAATACAGTTTTCCATGGTGTGGTGCCTGGTAAGTCGGCGTACCCTGTTGGTAAGATAGCTCTGGAAGTTGCCTTTGGAGATGATCATGACTCTAGGTCAGAGACATTGACCTTTGAAGTAGTCAAAATTCACAGCCCGTATCACGCTCTGTTTGGACGGCCGGCTTATGCCAAGTTCATGGCACGGCCTTGCTTTGTTTATCTGCAGCTCAAGATGCCGGGTTACACGGGGACCATCACAGTACATGGGAGCCGAAGGATAGCCTTGGAATGTGAAGAGGGTGATGCGGCTTATGCTGAGTCGGTTTGTGCAACGGAGGAGTTAAAATTTTACAAGGACAATGTTGATCTGGCGGATATGACGTCTTTGAAAAAGCCAACTACAGAGCATGATCCGGTTTTGAAGCTTAAATCGGTAGATGACACTAAGATGGTTGATTTTGTTCCTGGCGATTCATCCAAGCAGTTCAGCGTCAGTGCTAATATGGATCCGAAATAGGAAAGCGCGCTCATCGAGTTCATCCGTGAGAACCGGGACATCTTTGCATGGAAGCCTTCTGACATGCCAGGTGTACCGAGGGAACTCGCTGAGCACACTCTCGATATTGATCCCAAGTTTAAACCGGTCAAACAGTTTCTTCGTCGTTTCAATGAAGAAAGGCGTAAGGCCATTGGTGAGGAGGTAGCCCGGCTCTTGGCGGCTGGGTTTATTGTTGAAGTTTTTCATCCTGAGTGGTTGGCTAACCCGGTGCTGGTACTTAAGAAGAATGGCACTTGGCGCATGTGTGTGGACTACACGGATTTAAACAAGGCTTGTCCAGCTGATCCTTTTGCTCTCCCTCGTATTGATCAGATTATTGATGCTACGGCGGGTTGTGAGTGTTTGAGTTTTTTGGATGCTTATTCTGGTTATCATCAGATCAAGATGGCAGTTAAGGACTAGGAGAAGACAGCTTTCATAACTCCCTTTGGAGCCTTCTGCTATGTGTCTATGCCTTTTGGGCTCAAGAGTGCCCAGGCGACTTACCAGCGATGTGTGCAGAATTGTCTTCATAATCAGATTGGACGCAATGTTCATGCTTATGTGGATGATATTGTGGTGAAATCCAGAAAGAAGGAGACGTTGATAGACGACTTGAAGGAAACCTTTGATAATCTCCGAGTTTATAAGATGATGCTTAATCCGGCCAAGTGTGTTTTTGGTGTGCCGGCGGGCAAGCTTTTGGGTTTTCTGGTGTCTAACAGGAGCATTGAAGCTAATCCGGAGAAGATCAAAGCCATTACACCTCTGGCTAAACCGGCGTGTATTAATGATGTTCAATGTCTGGCGGGTCATATTGCGGCGCTAAGCCGGTTCATAAGCCGCCTCGGTGAGAAGGCCATCCCTTTGTATCAGATGATGAAAAAGACAGATGACTTCGTCTGGGGTAACGCTGCTAATGAGGCATTTGAGGCGCTTAAGAAGCAGCTGGCTGAGCCGCCGGTCCTAGCGGCGCCCGTTGATAAGGAGCCGCTGTTGTTATATGTGGCTGCTAATAGCCGGGCTGTCAGTGCGGCTATTGTGGTTGAAACGAAAGAAGCAGGCAAGGAATATCCGGTTCAACGGCCGGTTTATTATATCAGCGAAGTGCTTATTGAGTCCAAACAGAGATACCCACATTGGCAGAAACTTGTATATGGGGTTTTCATGGCAAGCCGGAAGCTCAAGCAATATTTTCAGGGTCACCCCATTACTGTGGTTAGCTCTGCTCCTTTAGGAGATATCATACAAAACAGGGAAGCAACAGGCCGGGTTGCCAAATGGGCCATTGAACTTGGGCCTCATGGTTTGAAGTATATGCCTCGCACGGCCATCAAGTCTCAAGCACTGGTGGATTTCATCAATGACTGGGCAGAGCTGCAGATGCCTGAGGAAAAACCTGATAACATGTATTGGACTATTCACTTTGATGGGTCCAGGCAATTGGAGGGCTCGGGGGCTGGAGTTGTGCTTGCTTCCCCTCGAGGTGATAAATTTTGTTATGTTCTCCGTTTGATGTTCCCTTGTACTAACAATGCAGCTGAATATGAGGCCTTGCTCCACGGTCTTCGGATGGCTAAGGAGATGAACTTAAGCCGGGTAAGGTGCTTTGGTGACTCAGATTTGGTGGCTCAACAAGTCTCTGGTACTTGGGATTCTAAGGATCCCCTCATGGCGGCTTATCGACGAGAGGTGGATGTTATTGCTGGTCACTTCAAGGGTTATCAAGTTGAGCATGTTGATCGGAGGAAAAATGAAGCGGCTGATGCCTTAAGCCGGTTGGGTTCTCAACGTAAACCGGTGCCACCTAATGTCTTTCTTGACGTTTTGCATAACCCGTCGGTCAAGTTACCTACAGAGGAGGATTTGGCTATTCCTGACCCGGAAGCTCAGTTGGTGGTGGCTCTTCATGTTATTCCTGATTGGACAGTTCCATATTTGGCATATATGACCCTGGGCGAGTTACCTGAGGATGAAACCTTGGCCAGGCAAATAACCCGGCGGTCCAAGTCAATGACAATTATCAATGGAGAGCTGCACCATTGCAGTGTTACCGGGGCGTTTTAGCATTGTGTTTCTCCTGAAGAAGGCTGTGAGATTCTGCGTGAGATCCATGAAGGAGATTGTGGTCATCACGCCGGCTCTAAATCTCTTGTAGCCAAGGCTTTTCGTCACGGTTTTTATTGGCTGACGGCTCATGCTGATGCTGAGGACTTGGTCAAAAAATGTGACGGTTGTCAGAAGTTTTCACGTCGAGCTCATGTTCCGGCTCAGGAGTTGAGAATGATTCCAATCACTTGGTCATTTGCAGTTTGGGGGCTTGATATGGTTGGACCTTTTAAGAGGTCCAAGGATAAGAAGACCCACCTCTTGGTGGCGGTTGATAAATTCACTAAGTGGGTAGAGGCAGAGCCAGTCAGTAAGTGTGATGCAGCAATGGCGGTTCAATTCATGAAGAAGGTGATCTTCCGTTTTGGCTTTCCACACAGCATTGTAACAGACAATGGCACTAATCTCTCCAAGGGTGCTATGAAAGAATTTTGTCAACGTGAGCATATCCGGCTCGATGTATCGTCGGTGGCTCACCCCCAATCTAATGGTCAAGCTGAGAGAGCCAATCAAGAGATTCTGAGAGGCATCAAGCCCCGACTTATGGTTCCCTTACAGAGGACGCCGGGTTGTTGGGTAGAGGAGTTACCCTCGGTGCTATGGAGCATCAACACAACGCCCAACAGATCTACGGATTACACGCCTTTTTTCATGGTTTATGGAGCAGAGGCGGTTCTCCCCAGTGACATCCGTCACGATTCACCCCGGGTGGCGGCTTACGTTGAAGCTGATAATGACAAGGCACGTCAGGATGCACTTGACCTGTTAGACGAGGCGCGTGATCTCGCAGCGGCTTGTTCGGCGATTTACCAGCAAGATCTACGTCGGTATCACAGCCGCCGGGTCAAGACCAGAGCCTTTCAAGAAGGAGACTTAGTGCTCCGGCTTATCCAGGATCAGACTGATATGCACAAGTTATCCCCACCTTGGGAAGGACCCTTTGTGGTCAGCAAGAATCTGAACAACAGGTCATACTACCTTATTGATGTTCGAGACAACAAGGACTCACGCACGTCGGAGGAAGAGACTCGCCGGCCGTGGAATATTGCTCATCTTCGGCCTTACTACACCCGAGCCATTGGCTCTTCTGATGTACATATTTTTCACAATGTATATATTAAACCGGCACCCCTGCTAAAGCAAGGCCTCTGTCGTCTTTTCTTAATGAGTTTTTGCTTACTTGGGGGCTTCCGGCTTTTGAGCGAAGTTATGATTACCCTTTGAACCGGCTTATAAGCCAACTAAAAAAACTTGGGGGCTTGCTACCCAGGTTAAAGGTACCAAAGAGAGTCTGTTGCAAAATTACAGCTCAAACATAGGTGCCCCTTGAGCACAGCTCAAAAATATTACTTGGGGGCTCCTTGATTCTAAAGAACAAAGAGTTTGTATAACCCTTGTAATAGGCTTAAAAGCCAGGCTTGGAAGCCAGGTGTATTCACCTAAAACCCCGGGTTATCCTGCCTTTTTAAGTAAGCCACTCCGCCTAGGTATTCCTGGAATGACCCGCCGAACGTTTAACAAGTCAATCTTATACAGGCCCTGAACTTGTCAAAGTTAAAACGATGATTGGTTATGTGAGGTCCATCTTATAAGGTTTGTATATAGGTTTAACTCAGTGGCTGTGCGGCCCGTGAAAGCACTTGATTTTCGGCCTGGCAGCCCATGAAAAGCCTCGTTTTTTCATTTGTTTTATTCCACAATTTTTTGAGGTTTATTTGATGAGGCTTATAACGCTTTATGATCATAATTCATCCGCTGTTTATTAACCCGGCCTGGCTTTTGACTATAAGTCGCCAGTATGAGATAAGATAATATCCGGTGTTTATTAACCCGGCCTGGTTTTGGTCATAAGCCAAACAATCTATGATAATTACCAGTGCTCAAAGTTTGGGTTCTCCCCCTTACTACACCGGTCTGGTAAACCAACAGTGTGATCAAATATCACAGGTATGATATATTTCAAATTTGGTTATTCTTAAAGTCCAGCCTTGGGTACAAGCTATGTTAGTTTCCATTGTTTTATATTGGGCGTTATGACCCGTCCAGCGGTAAACCGCCAGGACACCTTTAATCCTTTGCATGCAGGAGCAGATTCTACATTGTTAATATTATAAGCATAAGTGGCATATCTTAACATGGTGGATTAGCAGTGTCATGCAAAGTAAATATGCACGATGGCATAGCAGAACAAGAGTTTAAGCTAGCCTATTACAAGGTGTTTGGTGCCCAAAAGAATAGTTGTTTTAACAAGTCTTAAAGAAAAGCAGCTGCTAAACCGGCCTCCGGTTTACGAGTCCTGGCCTGGCTGACTTGAAGGTTGCGGATCGTCCAGCGCCGGTTCATCTTCCTCCTCTCTACCCAGTGGCTGGAAGTCAATGGTGGTCCAATCAATCCCAGTTAAGGCCTTAAATACAGCTTCATCACTTATAAGTGTGGAGGGGTCAACATCAGGGGCATAGGTTTGCTTACGGATTGGAGGAATAAGGTTTGGAGCATCATAAGTTGGCGCGTTAACTCTCTTGTTGTTGGCATCATAAATCGACTGATAATGTGAAAGATCGGTTTCTTCAGCCAATTGGCTAGCCAATGGGCGCATTTCCCTCGTCAAGGCTTTGAGGTCATCGTTATTAAACTCTGACCCGTCCTCCTTTATGCTCGGGTAGCCGTTTCCCACATCGGCCGGATCAAGATCAGATATCCAAGCTTTGGCCCGAGTCAGTGCAGTAAGAGCACCCGCCCTGGCAGCTGACTTCTTTAGCTCCTCAAACCATGCAGGCATCATTGCCAGCCTTTCCAACGTCTCCTTGATCAAGGTTGGGGGCGGTTTATTATGGGAAGCTGTGCAGATAACCCGTTGTACGCCGGTATATAATTGCTCTATAAGTGTATAGGCGGCTTTCAATTTTTGCCGCATATCTGAGCCAAGATGAGCAATGCGAGTTCCTGCATCATCAAAAACATCGGTAAACCGGCAGTCTCTTACATAATACATGTTCAAAGTTTATGAAGAAGTTATTCACCAAATACGGTAGCGGTCATGGCATTTATTTGTTGTTTCAAGCCAGTCAGCTCCTCAGCTACCGGATTATGGGCAGCCTCAGCATCCTCAGCCCTCTTCAGCAGAGTTGACTTTTCTGTATCCTAGCCTTCCCTCTCGTTCTTAAAGCTCTCCTTCAGTTTTTCAATTGCTGTTAAGGCACTGGTCAGTTCTTCCTTGGCTTTGGAGGTCTCGGCTTGTTGTGACTTGATATTTTCTTGAAGGTCGGCGATTTGAGATTTCTTGTTGTTAAGATCAGCCTGCAAGAGACATGTAATTAATGACATAGCAGTGCATATTCAAAGTCCCAAGCACATAACAAGTAATATACTTGGCACTTGGGGGCTAATGTCTATTGCTTCTTATCAAAAAAAAATTACAAGTCCCAAGCACATAACAACTATCAGCTTGATGGTCAACTGGATCATAAAGGTCCTAAGTAAGAATTTTGAGCCTTACAGCATAATTAGTCTCAACTTAACATATTTGTTAAGTCGACCCTTGGGGGCTACACAGGCGAAATTGAAGAGTTATTATTCTAAAGTCCCGGTTCATATTGACATTATAAACCGGCCCTTGCAGGCTAGTGGAGTTGATCTATATGGTTCTTGAAAGTTTGCAGAACATTCTATTCTTTTATGTCCAGTAAACTTGGCGGCTAAGGGAAGAATATTTATGCAGAGTTAACAGCATTTACCTCATATCGCTCCTTCATCATGTTCAGTAAACCGGCTTCATAATCACGGCTTGTGTGCATATGGTTTAAAAACCCAGAATGAAGATCTTGGGCGCTTAGGTGGGTATAGCTTTCCAAGTCCACCTTCCACTAGCCCTTGTCAACAGAAAATTCTTCTTTGGCACTATGTTTTGACAGAACAGTGGGGTTGCCTGGGGCTGTACACCCGACACCGATAACTACAACATCGTCGGCTTTATCATCAGCAGCCTTAGTTGGGCTTGGCTGTTTATCAGCATGATCCATCGAATCAATTTCCATCTGTTCAACAAAGGTTTCATGATCTTGCGGTGGCGGATCATCAAGAATAGCTTCAGTATTTGGTTCAAACTGTTCCGGGTTCTTTTTCGGATCAGTTGGCGCGCTGTCATTAGCCGTTTTGTTCAATTTGGCCTTTTTACTGGGTCTGGCCTTGGCTCTGACAGAGACGCAAATAACAGGTTAGTATAATGATCAAGCATAAGGTATAAAGGGGTTAGTTAAAAATGCTTACCCAGGAACAGTTTTGAGGGTTGGAATTTGTGTCCCTGTGGACTCGCCAGAGGATGAATGGGAAGTTCCCTGATAGTTTGAATCAGACGGATTAAGAGGTTGTCGAAAATAGCCCGCCTTGGGATAAGATGTGTCAGAAATAGAAGAGACCTCTGGGCGGCGTTTACGAACTGGCGAGTTCGGTAAACCGGAAGAAGTGACCACATGGCCGCTATGCCGGGTTGTGCGGCGAGCTTCGTGTTGCTGCTTCTTCAAAAGAAAGTTTCGATCCAAGTAAGCTAGGGGGTGAGAAAATCTTATTTTCCGGCTTGCTTGTCGGGTTTTCTGTGTGGGCAGAGGTTCTAAACCGGATGAGAGAATAGTTACCTCTACGTCGTTTGCACGGCTAGCTTCTGCGTCGTCCTGATAAAAATCATCGTCAATGAGATGTATGAAAAAAGAGCCAAGTGAATCAAGTTCTACCTCCGACTCCGGATTATCATCGTCAATGTTTAACTCGGTAGGCTCGGTGTTTTTCTTCTTGGCGGGCTTCTTGTTGACCTTGGTCTTGACACGAAGTGTTTTGGCCGGTTTATCCTGCGGTTTCTTCTTCCAGAACAGATCATCACCCTGTTTAAAGATTGAAAAAATCATAAGGGAGTATTAAGAATGTGGATTAAAGCTGGAGTGGAGCAATTCTTACAGCTGGTGGTTTATTTGAAGAGCAGAAAGGACTAAGTCCTGTTTTGCTACAGTCGGTCACCGGTTCATCCAGCATCTTCTTGACAGATTCAGTAATTTCAGTATCAGTCAGCTGAATATTAGTGTGGCGTTGAGGGTCTTTCACATCCCCTGTGTACTCACACATTAAACCGGGGCGACGGCTTAAAGGCAAAATGCTCCAAGATACCCAGCAACGGATAAAATCAATGCCTGTCAAACCATTTGCCAAAAAGGCTCTGAGCTTTGAAAGCTGTGGTGCATATTTGGACCGTTCCTTTGCGTTGAGTCTTTGGGGGAATGGACGTGCATCGGTAAGCCGGTGAGCACGGTAACCCGGCAGAGGATTCTCGCCAGCTGGAGATGTATCTTGGCAATAGAACCAAGTTTGATTCCAATCTTTGGGATGGCTATGATGCTTAGCGTGAGGGAAGCTGACGTCTTTTCTCTTCTGAATTGAAACCCCGCCAAGTTCAGTATTGGGCCCATCCGTAAATTCAGTACGACGGTTTAAATAGAAGAAATCTCTGAACAGGTCGACTGTGGGCTCTTCTTGCAGGTAGGCTTCACAAAACACTTGAAAATTGCAAATATTGGACACGGAGTTAGGCCCAATATCTTGAGGGTGAAGTTGGAAGAAGTGAAGCATGTCACGGAAATTTTTTGATCCGGGAGGGCTGAACCCTCGACTCAGATGATCAACAAAAATGATCACTTCCCCATCCTTGGGCTCAGGAGGATTTTCTGGACCGGGGGCTCTCCAGTGGATGTCTTCCTTTTTCGCTAAAGCACCGGTTGCAACACACCCGTTCAGTTCTTCTTCTGTAACCCGGGATTGAACCCAGTTACAGGAATAAAAGGATTTGGCCATTTATACGATAACCTGGAAAAGATTTGTGCCGGTTTAAGGTTCATGGTTAATAAGCAGAAAGTGTTGAAGCATGCATAAATGTTAAACCGGACAGTGACGTTATTAAATTACAAGACGAGCACTGGGCGGTTTAAAAGGGGACTAATGGTACCTGGCAGGTTATTACTTTCTGAGGTTAAACCGCCTACACGGATATTGAAAGTATAGATCTGAAGTTGGAAAATGGCTAAGTGGTGAAAAACAGGTTTCACAGATTGGTGTTATAATTTTGGATCTACAGCAGTTCAGATAATGAAGAAAAATTCTAACCTAAAGTAGCGGTAGCAGGACAGTTCACGTGCTCAGATGAGATCTCCTATGGAGGGGAGGCGTTCAGATATTAAAAATGAGTGCTAAACTGCTATCGCACAAGATTGGTACTATACTTAGATCAAAAACTACATGGTCTATGGAGGAACAAAGATGAACCGAGATGAACTCCGATGAACTCGTGGAAACCCTAATGGGATCTAGGGGAAAAGGAAGGAAGAGGACCTACCAAGGCTGTTGAGTAGCGGAGGCGCGCGGACGAACTCTGGTCGATTCAGGTTGATGCAGCGGCCGTTGTTGAGGCAGTGGCAAAGGTCGACGACGGCGGCGGAGCTCGGGCGCTGAGGCGATGCGAGGTGGAAGACAGAGACGAGGAGGCAAGGGGGGAAAGTGAAAAGGACCCCTGGCCCTATTTAAAAGGTGAATGGATAGATGGCATGCGCGGGAATCAAGGAGGCTGAGATTTGGGCCTCGTGCGATAGTAATGCAAGATGACATCATGGCGGGTTAGCACAATGCTGTGAGCAGATGTCATGGCGGGTTATAAATTTTCATAAGGACTAATGATGAAGGATTTTTTCTAAGTCAAGTATTGAAGATTGATATGAACAAGTTCACATCAACCTGGGGCCTAATGTTGGGGATATAACTATTGAGTATAAACCGCCCAGGAGGGGCCGGGTTATGCTCATAGTGGTTTACCTGTATTGAAGCCCATGAAGACATAGAAGATGGCGACTTACGAAGGAGACTTAATAAGAAGGCCCAAAGCCCAAAGGCGAGTTAGGGCCCATAGATGTAAACCGCCATAAGTATATGACTTGTATTGTAAGATAGGAAAGAGTGGATACCAAGCCGGACACGTTTATGAGCCGGCCGGGATTCTGTGAACCGCCGGGCGTCAACCTGTGGATATAAAGGGATGACCCGGCAGCGGTTTAGGACGAGAGACAACAGATCGAGAGCCAGGTTAAGCGTATTCGCTCCCTGGTCATCGAAACCCTAGCAATACCACCTCAAACTGGATTAGGCTTTCACCTTCACCGCAAGGGGTCGAACCAGTATAAACTCCACGTGTCCTTTGTCCTGATTAACCCCTTTAAGCTAACCTCATTGCGATGGCTCCACGACTAAGTCCTCACACTAGGACATCTGCCGTGACGATTCCGCGACACATACCGATAGACAAAGCGAACTACATACGGGATTAGCTGAATCCTTGACATCGATCAGGTTCGACCGATAAGATCTTCGTAGAATATGTAGGAACCATTATGGGCATCCAGGTTGTTTGGAGTCCCGGATGAGATCTCAGATGTGACGAGGAACTCCGGAATGGTCCGGAGGTAAAGATTGATATATTGGACGAAGGGTATTGGAGTCCGGAAGTGTTCCGGGGGTACCGAGTGAGGACCAGCATGACCGAAAGGGGTTTCGGGGGGCCCCGGCAAGTGTTGGGGGGCCTCATGGGCCAAGGGGAGGGGGCACACCAGCCCACTAAGGGGCTGTGCGCCCCCAAGCCCCCTTCTCACATTACCAGAGGAGGTGGGGCGCCTCCCTAGGGTTTCCCACCCCTTTGCCTTGGGGGCCAAGTCTCCTAAGGGGTGGGGGGGCCAAAACCCATCTAGGGTTTCCCCTTGTAGGCCGCTGCCCCCTATATTGGATCTAGGGGCGCCTCCTCCCTCCACCCTTCCCCCTATATATAGAGGAGGGGAGAGAGGGCAGCCGCACCCATACAGATATATTCGTGCCACGGCGCTGCCCTTCCTCTCCCTCATAGCCATCTTCTTCTCCGTAGTGCTTAGCGAAGCTCTGCTGAGATTTCTCCACCACCACCACCACCACGCCGTCGTGCTGTCGGAGGACTCGAGCTAATACTTCACCATCGCTTGCTGGATCGAGGAGGTGAAGGCGTCATCAAGCCGTACATGTGTTGAACGCGGAGGTGTCGTCCGTTCGGCACTAGATCGGAGTTCACGGGACGGATCGTGATTGGTTCACGAAGACGTTCGACTACATCAACCGCGTTTCTTAACGCTTCCGCTTAGCGATCTACAAGGGTATGTAGATGCAATCTCTCCTCTCATAGATGGTCATCTCCTAGATTGGATCTTGGTGAGCGTAGGAATTTTTTTTGTTTCTCATGCAACGTTCCCCTATAGTGGTATCAGAGCTAGGTCTATGCGTAGATGACATCACGAGTAGAACACAAAGGAGTTTGTGGGCGTTGATATTTAGATTGCTTCCTTCCTTGGTCTTTTCTTGATTCGGCGGTATTGTGGGATGAAGTGGCCCGGACCAACTTTACATGTCCACGTACATAAGACCGGTTCCATCGACAGACATGTGACTTTGTTGCATAAAGATGGCTGGCGGGTGTCTGTCTCTCCCACCTTAGTTGAATCGGATTCGACAAAGGTGGTCCTTGTAGAAGGTGAAATAGCAACTTGCATATCACCGTTGTGGCTTTGCGTAGGTAAGAATCGTTCTTGCTAGATACCCATAGCAGCCACGTAAAACATGCAACAACAATTAGAGGACATCTAACTTGTTTTTGCAGGGTATGTTGTGATATGATATGGCCAAAGACATGATGATATATATTTGATGTATGAGATGATCATGTTTGTAATAGTTTATATCGACTTGCATGTCAATGCATACGGCAACCGGCAGGAGCCATAGGGTTGTCTTTAATTATTGTATGACCTGCGTGTCAATCATTAAGCGCTATGTAATGCTTTACTTTATCGCTAAGCGGTAGCAATAGTAGTAGAAGCATGGTTGGCGTGACAACCCCGATGGCGACACAATGATGGAGATCATGGTGTCATGCCGGTGACGATGGAGATCATGCCGGTGCTTTGGAGATGGAGATCAAAAGCACGAGTTGATGGCCATATCATGTCACTTATGATTTGCATGTGATGTTAATCCTTTTATGCATCTTATTTTGCTTAGGATGACGGCAGCATTATAAGGTGATCCCTCACTAAAATTTCAAGATAAAATTGTGCTCTCCCCAAGTGTGCACCGTTGCGAAAGTTCGTCGTTTCGAAGCACCACGTGATGATCGGGTGTGATAGACTCTACGTTCACATACAACGGGTGCAAGCCAGTTTTGCACATGCGGAACACTTGGGTTAAACTTGACGAGCCTAGCATGTACAGACATGGCCTCGGAACACAAGAGACTGAAAGGTCGAACACGAGTCATATAGTAGATATGATCAACATGGAGATGTTCACCATTGAAACCACCTCATCTCACGTGATGATCGGACTTGGGTTGGTGAATTTGGATCGTGTTACACTCGGACAACCGGAGGGATGTTGATTTGAGTGGGAGTTCTTAGGTAATATGATTAATTGAACTCTTTTATCATGAACAATAGTCTAAGTTACCTTTGCAAATTTATGTTGTAGATCAATAGCTCGCGCTATAGCTCCCAGTTTTAATACGTTCCTAGAGAAAGACTAAGTTGAAAGATATTGTAAGCAATTTTGCGGACTAGGTCCGTAGTCTGAGGATTGTCCTCACTGCTGCACAGAAGGCTTATGTCCTTGATGCACCGCTCGGTGTGCCAATCCCTTTATCGTCGTCTGTGGATGTTGTGAACATCTGGCAGACACGTTATAATTACTACTTGATAGTTTAGTGCGCCATGCTTTACGGCTTAGAATACGGACTCCTAAGGCGTTTTGAACACCATGGAACATATGAGATGTTCTAAGAGCTGAAATTGGTATTTCAGGCTCATGCCCGTGTTGAGAGGTATGAGACCTTTGACAAGTTCTTTGCCTACAAGATGGAGGAGAATAGCTCAGCCAGTGAGCATGTGCTCAGAATGTCTGGGTGCTACAATCGCTTGAATCAAGTGGGAGTTAATCTTCCAGATAAGAAAGTGATTGACAGAGTTCTCCAGACACTATCACCAAGCTACTAGAACTTCGTGATGAACTATAACATGCAAGGGATGGAGATGATCCCGGAGCAGTTCACGGTAGGCCGCGGAGGTAGAAATCAAGAAGGAGCATCAAGTGTTGATGGTTAACAAGACCACTGGTTTCAAGAAGGGCAAGGGCAAGAAGGGAAACTTCATGAATGGCAAGCCAGTTGCCGCTCTAGTGAAGAAACCCAAGGTTGAACCCAAACCCGAGACTAAGTGCTTCTATTATAAGGGGAACGGTCGCTGGTAGCGGAACTACCCCAAATACTTGATAGATAAGAAGGCTGGCAACTTCAACAAAAGTATATTTGATATACGTGTTATTGATGTGTACCTTACTAGTACTCCTAGTAGCACCTGGGTATTAGATACCGGTTCAGTTGCTAACATTGGTAACTCGAAACAAAAGCTACGGAATAAACGGAGACTAGCTAAGGGCGAGGTGATGATGTGTGTTGGAAGTGTTTCCAAGGTTGATGTGATCACCATCGCACGCTCCCTCTACCTTCGAGATTAGTGTTGAACCTAGATAAATGTTATTTGGTGTCTGTGTTGAGCATGAACATGATTAGATCGTGTTTATTGCAATAGGGTTATTCATTTAAGTCAAAGAATAATGGTTATTCTGTTTACATGAATAATACCTTCTATGGTCATGCACCCAAGGTGAATGGTTTATTGAATCTCGATCGTAGTGATACACATGTTCATAACATTGAGGCCAAAAGATGTAGAGTTGATAATGATAATACCACTTTCTTGTGGCGCTGCCGCTTAGGTCATATTGGTGTAAAGCGCATGAAGAAACTCCATGCTGATGGTTTTTTGGAGTCACTTGGTTTTGAATCACTTGACACATGTGAACCATGCCTCATGGGCAAGATGACTAGAAACCCGTTTTCCGGAACAATGGAACGGGCAATTGACTTGTTGGAAATCATACATACTGATGTGTGCGGTCCGATGAGTGTTAACGCGCACGGTGGATATCGTTACTTTCTCACTTTCACCGATGATTTGAGTAGATATGGGTATATTTACCTGATGAAGCATGAGTCTGAAACATTTGAAAAGTTCAAGCAATTTCAGAGTGAAGTTGAGAATCATCGTAACAAGAAGATCAAATTCCTACGATATGATTGAAGGGGAGAGTATCTGAGTTATGAGTTTGGCAATCACTTAAGACAATGTGGAATTGTTTCACAACTGACGCCGCCTGGAACACCACAGTGTAATGGTGTGTCCGAACGTCGTAATCGTACCTTATTGGATATGGTGCGTTCTATGATGTATCTTGCCGATATATCACTATCGTTTTGGGGTTATGCATTAGAGGCAACTACATTCACTTTATATAGGGCACCATCTAAATCCGTTGAGACGACACCGTATGAATTATGGTTTGGCAAGAAACCTAAGTTGTCGTTTCTTAAGGTTTGGGGCTGCAACGCTTATGTGAAAAGGCTTCAGCCTGATAAGCTTGAACCCAAAGCGGACAAATGGATCTTCATAGGATACGCAAAGGAGACGATTGGGCATACCTTCTATCTCAGATCCGAGGGCAAAGTGTTTGTCGCTAAGAACGGGTCCTTTCTCAAGAAAGAGTTTCTCTCGAAAGAATTGAGTGGGAGGAAGATAGAACTTGATGAGGTTGTTGAACCTTTACTTCAACCAGTGAGTAGTGAAGTGCAGAAAGATGTTTCTGTGACACCTACGTCAGTTGAAGAGGAAGCTAATGATAGTGATCATGAAGTTTCAGATCAAGTTACTATGGAACCACATAGGTCGACAAGGATACGTACTACTCCTGAGTGGTACGGTAACCCTGTCTTAGATGTCATGTTGTTGGACAACGATGAACCTATGAGTTATGGAGAAGCGATGGTGGGCCCGGATGCCAACAAATGGCTAGGAGCCATGAAATCCGAGATAGGATCCATGTATGAGAATAAAGTATGTACTTTGGTGGACTTGCTCGATGATCGGCAAGCCATTGAGAATAAATGGATCTTTAAGAAGAAGATAGACGCTGATGGTAATGTCACCATTTGTAGAGCTCGACTTGTCGCAAAGGGTTTCCGACAAGTTCAAGGAGTTGACTATGATGAGACTTTCTCACTCATAGCGATGCTAAAGTCTGTTGGAATTATGTTAGCAGTTGCTTCATTTTGATTTACAAAATCTAGCAGATGGATGTCAAAACAAAGTTTCCTTGACGGTTTCCGTGAGGAAAGGTTGTATGTGATACAACCAGAAGGTTTTGTCGATCCTAAGGATGCTAAAAGGTATGCAAGCTCCAGCGATCCTTCTATGGACTGGAGCAAGCATCTCGAAGTTGGAATATACGCTTTGATGAGGTGATCGAAGCTTGTGGGTTTATACAAAGTTTACAAGAAACTTGTATTTACAAGAAAGTGAGTGGGAGCACTACAACATTTCTGATAAGTATATGTGGTTGACATATTGTTGATCAGAAATGATGTAGAATTTCTGGAAAGCATAAAGGGTTGTTTGAAAGGAGTTTTTCAAAGGAAGACCTGGGTAAAGCTGCTTACATGTTGGGCATCAAGATCTATAGTGATAGATCAAGATGCCTGATAAGATTTTCACAGAGCACATACCTTGACATGATTTTGAAGAAGTTCAAAATGAAAAAAGTCCAAGAAGGGGTTCTTGCCTGAGTTGTAAGGTGTGAATTTGAGTGAGACTCAAAGCTCGACCATGGCAGAAGAAAGAGAAAGGACAAAGGTTTTTCCCTATGCCTTAGCCATAGGCTCTATACGATATGCCATGCTGTGTACCGCACCTGATGTGTGCCTTGCCACGTGTCTGGCAAGGGGGTACAAGAGTGATCCAGGAGTGGATCACTGGACAGCGGTCAAAATTATCCTTAGAAGAATAAGGAAATGTTTCTCAGTTATGGAGGTGATAAAGAGTTCGGCGTAAAGGGTGACGTCGATGCAAGATTTAACACCTATCCGGATGACTCTGAGTAGCAAACCGGATACGTATAGTGGAGCAACCATTTAGAATAGCTCCAAGTGGAGCGTGGTAGCAGCATCTACAATATGACATAGAGATTTGCGAAGTACATACGGATCTGAATGTTGCAGACCCGTTGACTAAAACCTCTCTCACAAGCATAACATGATCAAACCCCAGAACTCATTGAGTGTTAATCACATGGTGATGTGAACTAGATTATTGACTCTAGTAAACTCTTTGGGTGTTAGTCACATGGCGATGTGAACTATGAGTGTTAATCACATGGCGATGTGAACTAGATTATTGACTCTAGTGCAAGTGGGATACTGTTGGAAATATGCCCTAGAGGCAATAATAAATTGGTTATTATCATATTTCCTTGTTCATGATAATCATTTATTATCCATGCTAGAATTGTATTGATCAGAAACTCAGATTCATGTGTGGATACGTAGACAACAACATGTCCCTAGTAAGCCTCTACCGGACTAGCTCGTTGATCAAAGATGGCTATGGTTTCCTAGCCATGGACCTAAGTTGTCATTTGATAACGGGATCACATCATTAGGAGAATGATGTGATGGACAAGACCCAAACTATAAACGTAGCATATGATCGTGTCAAGTTTATTGCTATCGTTTTCTGCATGTCAAGTATATGTTCCTATGACCATGAGATCATGCAACTCACTGACACTGGAGGAGTACCTTGTGTGTACCAAACGTCGCAACGTAACTAGGTGACTATAAAGGTGCTCTACAGGTATCTCCGAGGGTGTCTGTTGAGTTGGCATGGATCAAAACTGGGATTTGTCACTCCGTATGACGGAGAGGTATCTCAGGGCCCACTCGGTAATACAACATCACAAGAAGCTTGCAAGCAATGTGACTAATGGTTCAGCCACGGGATCTTGTATTACGGAACGAGTAAAGAGACTTGCCGGTAACGAGATTGAACTAGGTATGGAGATACCGACGATTGAATCTCGGGCAAGTAACATACCGATAGACAAAGGGAACTACATACGGGATTAGCTGAATCCTTGACATCGAGGTTCGACCGATAAGATTTTCGTAGAATATGTAGGAACCATTATGGGCATCCAGGTCCCGCTATTGGTTATTAACCGTAGAGGTGTCTCGGTCATGCCTGCATAGTTCTCGAACATGCAGGGTCTACACACTTAACATTTGGTGACGATATAAGTATAGTGGAGTCATTATGGTGGTTACCGAAGGTTGTTTGGAGTCCCGGATGAGATCCCGGACATGACGAGGTACTCCGGAATGGTCCGGAGTTGAAGATTGATATATTGGACGAAGGGTATTGGAGTCCGGAAGTGTTCCGGGGGTACCGGGTGATGACCAGCATGACCGAAAGGGGTTTCGGGGGGCCCCGGCAAGTGTTGGGGCGCTCATGGGCCAAGGGGAGGGGGCACACCAGCCCACTAAGGGGCTGTGCGCCCCCAAGCCCCCTTCCCATGTTACCAGAGGAGGTGGGGCGCCTCCCTAGGGTTTACCACCCCTTTGCCTTGGGGGCCAAGTCTCCTAAGGGGTGGGGTGCCAAAACCCATCTAGGGTTTCCCCTTGTAGGCCGCCGCCCCCTAGATTGGATCTAGGGGCGCCTCCTCCCTCCACCCTTCCCCCTATATATAGAGTAGGGGAGAGAGGGCAGCCGCACCCATACAGATCTATTCGTGCCACGGCGCTGCCCTTCCTCTCCCTCATAGCCTTCTTCTTCTCCGTAGTGCTTAGCGAAGCTCTGCTCAGATTTCTCCACCACCACCGCCACCACGCTGTCGTGCTGTCGGAGGACTCGAGCTACTACTTCACCATCGCTCGCTGGATCGAGGAGGTGAAGGCGTCATCAAGCCGTACGTGTGTTGAACGCAGAGGTGTTGTCCGTCCGGCACTAGATCGGAGTTCGCGGGACGGATCGTGATTGGATCGGAGGTCGCAGGACGGATCGTGATGGAAATTGGTAAGAAAAAATATTACTATGTGCTCAAATTTATTGTCACTTGTTACTTTGGAAAACAATCCTTTGAGGGGTTTGTTCGGGGTATCTTCACCTCGACCGGAACCACAATTAGTTACCCCTCAACCTACTGCACCTACTGAAAATATTGAATATGAAATTCCTTCGGGTATGATAGAACAACTGCTAGCTAATCCTTATGCAGGAGATGGAACCAAACATCCTGATATGCACTTGATATATGTGGAAGAAATTTGTGGATTGTTTAAGCTTGCAGGTTTACCCGGGGATGAAGTTAAGAAGAAGGTTTTCCCTTTATCTTTGAAGGGAAAGGCATTGGCATGGTATAGGCTATGCGATGATATTGGATCTTGGAATTGGAATCGATTGAAATTGGAGTTTCACCAAAAAAAATATCCTATGCATCTAGTTCATCATGACCGGAATTACATATATTATTTTTGGCCTCGTGAAGGAGAAAGTATCGCTCTAGCTTGGGGGAGGCTTAAGTCAATGTTATATTCATGCCCCAATCATGAGCTCTCAAGAGAAATTATTATTTAGAATTTTTATGCTCGGCTTTCTCGTGATGATCAATCCATGCTTGATACTTCTTGTACTGGTTCCTTTATGAAGAAGACCATTGAATTCCGGTGGGATATTTTAGAAAGAATTAAATGCAACTCTGAAGATTGGGAACTCGACGAAGGTAAAGAGTCAGGAATTAAGCTTAAGTATGATTGTGTTAAATCTTTTATGAATACCGATGCTTTTCAAAAGTTTACCACTAAATATGGACTTGACTCTGAGATAGTAGCCTCCTTTTGTGAATCATTTGCTACTCATGTTGATCTCCCCAAGGAGAAGTGGTTTAAATATCACCCACCTATTAAAAAGGAAATTAAAGAACCGGTACCAGCTAAAGAGGAAACTATTATTTATAATGTTGATCCAGTTGTTCCTACTGCTTATATTGAGAAACCACCTTTCCCTGTTAGGATAAAGGAACATGCTAAAGTTTCAACTGTGGTCAACAAAAGTTATATTAGAACACCTAAACCTGATGAACAAATCAAAGTAGAACCTAGTGTTGCTATGGTTAAGGATCTCCTGGAAGAAAATATAGATGGGCATGTTATTTACTTCTGTAATGAAGCTACTAGAATTGTCAAACCTGATAAGTCAGATATTCGTAGACCCGTTGTTGGCATGCCCGTTGTCTCAGTTAAAATAGGAGATCACTGTTATCATGGTTTATGCGACATAGGTGCTAGCGTGAGTGCTATTCCCTTTACCTTATATCAGGAAATTATGAATGACATAGCACCCGTTGAGATAGAAGACATAGATGTTACAATTAAACTTGCTAATAGAGACACCATATCACCAATTGGGATTGTTAGAGATGTTGAAGTCTTGTGTGGGAAAATAAAATATCCTACTGATTTTCTTGTTCTTGGTTCCCCACAAGATGATTTTTGTCCCATTATCTTTGGTAGACCTTTCTTGAACACCATTAATGCTAAAATAGATTGTAAGAATAAACTGTCGGTGTCAGTTTTGGTGATGAGTCTCATGAGTTTAACTTTTCCAAGTTTAGTACAAAACCTCATAAAAAAGAATTGCCTAGTAAGGATGAAATAATTGGTCTTGCTTCTATTGCTGTGCCTCCTACTGATCCTTTAGAACAATATCTGCTAGACCATGAAAATGATTTACATATGCATGAAAGAAATGAAATAGATGAGATTTTCTTTGAACAACGCCCTCTGCTTAAACACAATTTTCCTATTGAAACTCTAGGAGGTCCTCCTCCACCTAAAGGTGATCCTATGTTTGAATTAAAACAATTGCCAGACCCTTTGAAATATGCTTATCTTGATGAGAAAAAGATATATCCTGTTATTATTAGTGCTAACCTTTCAGAACATGAAGAAGAAAGACTATTGAAAGTTCTAAGGAAGCACCGAGCTGCTATTGGATATACTCTTGATGATCTTAAGGGCATTATTCCCACTCTATGTTAGCACAAAATTAATATGGAACCTGATGCTAAACCCGTTGTTGATCGCCAACGTCGGTTAAATCCGAAGATGAAAGAAGTGGTAAGAACGGAAATATTAAAACTTCTGGAAGCAGGTATAATCTATCCTATAGCTGATAGTAGGTGGGTAAGTCCTGTTCATTGTGTCCCTAAGAAGGGAGGAATTACTGTTGTTCCTAATGATAAAAATGAACTCATCCCACAAAGAATTGTTACAGGCTATAGAATGGTAATTGATTTTAAAAAATTAAACAAAGCAACTAGAAAAGATCATTACCCTTTGCCTTTTATTGATCAAATGCTAGAAAGATTGTCAAAGCACACACTTTTTTGTTTCCTTGATGGATATTCTGGTTTTTCACAAATACCTGTTTCTCAACCTGATGAAGAAAAGACCACTTTCACTTGTCCCTTTGGAACTTATGCTTATAGAGGTATGCCTTTTGGTTTATGCAATGCACCTGCTACCTTTCAAAGATGTATGACTGCTATATTCTCTGACTTTTGTGAAAAGATTGTTGAGGTTTTCATGGATGACTTTTCTGTTTATGGGAAATCTTTTGATGATTGTTTAAGCAATCTTGATCGAGTTTTGCAGAGATGTGAGCAAACAAATCGTGTCTAGAATTGGGAGAAGTGCCACTTTATGGTCAATGAAGGTATTGTTTTGGGCCATAAAATTTCTGAAAGAGGTATTGAGGTGGACAAAGCTAAGGTTGATGCAATTGAGAAAATGCCATGTCCTAAAGATATCAAAGGTATTCGTAGTTTCCTTGGTCATGCTGGTTTCTACAGGAGATTTATCAAAGACTTTTCTAAAATTTCTAGGCCTCTTACAAATCTTTTGCAAAAGGATACTCCTTTTGTTTTTGATGATGATTGTTTAGAAGCCTTCGAAACACTCAAGAAAGCCTTAATTACTGCACCTATTGTTCAACCACCTGATTGGAACTTGCCTTTTGAAATTATGTGTGATGCTAGTGATTATGCTATTGGTGATGTTCTAGGACAAAGAGTTGATAAGAAACTAAATGTTATCCATTATGCTAGTAAAACTCTAGACAGTGCCCAACGAAATTATGCTACTACTGAAAAAGAATTCTTAGCAGTTGTGTTTGCTTGTGATAAATTTAGATCCTACATTGTTGATTCTAAAGTGACTGTTCACACCGATCATGCTGCTATAAAATATCTTATGGAAAAGAAAGATGCTAAACCTAGACTCATTAGGTGGGTTCTCTTGCTACAAGAATTTGATTTGCATATTACTGATAGAAAAGGAGCAGAGAATCCCGTAGCTGATAACTTGTCTAGGCTTGAAAATGTCCTTGATGACCCACTACCTATTGATGATAGCTTTCATGATGAGCAGTTAGCTACAATAAATGTTTCTAATAACACTCCTTGGTATGCTGATTATGCTAATTACATTGTTGCTAAATATTTACCACCTAGCTTTACATACCAACAAAAGAAAAAAATTCTTCTATGATTTAAGACATTACTTTTGGGATGATCCACATCTTTATAAAGAAGGAGTAGATGGCATTATTAGACGTTGTGTACCTGAGCATGAACAGGGACAAATCCTACGGAAATGTCACTCCGAAGCTTATGGAGGACATCATGCGGGAGACAGAACTGCTCATAAGGTATTGCAATCTGGTTTTTATTGGCCTACTCTCTTCAAGGATGCTCGTAAGTTCGTCTTATCTTGTGATGAATGTCAAAGAATAGGTAATATCGGTAAGCGTCAAGAAATGCCTATGAATTATTCTCTTGCTGTTGAACCATTTGATTTTTGGGGATTTGATTTCATGGGACCTTTTCCTTCCTCTAATGGGTATACTCATATTTTGGTTGTTGTTGATTATGTTACTAAGTGGGTAGAAGCTATTCCAACCAGTAGTGCTGATCACAACACCTCTATTAAAATTCTTAAGGAAGTTATTTTCCTAAGGTTTAGAGTCCCTAGATATTTAATGACTGATGGTGGTTCACACTTTATTCATGGTGCTTTCCGTAAACTGCTTGCCAAGTATGATGTTAACCATAGAATTACATCACCCTATCATCCTCAGTCTAGTGGTCAAGTTGAACTTAGCAATAGAGAAATAAAATTAATCTTGCAAAGGACTGTCAATAGGTCTCGAAAGAATTGGTCTAAGAAATTAGATGATGCACTTTGGGCTTATAGAACAGCATATAAAAATCCTATGGGTATGTCTCCTTATAAAATGGTTTATGGAAAAGCTTGTCATTTGCCTCTTGAGTTAGAACATAAAGCATATTGGGCAATTAAAGAACTCAACTATGAGTTCAAACTTGCCGGTGAAAAGAGGTTATTTGATATTAGCTCATTAGATGAATGGAGAACCCAAGCTTATGAAAATGCCAAGTTATTTAAAGAAAAAGTTAAAAGATGGCATGATAAAAGAATCCAAAAGCGTGAGTTCAAAGTTGGAGAATATGTTCTTTTGTACAACTCTCGTTTTAGATTCTTTGCAGGAAAACTCCTCTCCAAATGGGAAGGACCCTATGTTATCGAGGAGGTTTATCATTCTGGAGCTATCAAAATAAATAATGCCGAAGGTACTAACCCGAAGGTTGTTAATGGGCAACGAATAAAACATTATATCTCAGGTACACCCATTAATGTTGAAAGTAATATTATCCAAACTATCACACCGGAAGAACATATAAAAGAGTCCTTCCGGAACACTCCAGAATCATGAAAAAAGAGGAGGTACGTGATACGGTAAGTAAATGGACTCCGAAAAATCCGCAAAAATATTTTTTATCAGTTTTGAAATATTTAAAAAAATTAGGAAAATAAGAAGCAACCAGGAAGGCACCCCTGGTGGGCACATGACACCAGGGCGTGCCTGGCTTGCCAGGCGCGCCCAGGTGGGTTGTGCCCACCTCGGGTACCTTCCGGACTCCATTTTTCTTCCGTTTGCTTGTTTCCCAAGATAAAAAAAATCTTTGTATACCCCCCAAACCTATTGACCTCCGTATCGTGGAGAAATCTCCTGTTTTCTTTTCCTTGCTGTTTTCTGTCAGATCTGTTAAGCCAGACATCATGTCTTCTTCTTCCTCCAACAATGTGGAAGAGGATGCTTAGTTGATGAAGATCGAGCTGAAGAGGGAAGAGCCCGTTGGAGCCGTCAAGGAGGACAAGGGCAAGGAGGCTACCGTAGATTAAGCGCCGGTGGTTGAGCAGGCCTGGCCTACCGAAGAAGAAGAAGAAGATATCCTTAAGCCTTACTATGATCTTCTCACCCCCACCGAGATCGAAGCCTTTCGGATCATAGAAACGGTTCATGTGCAAAATAAATATCTCACCCGTGAAAATATTCTGTTGCAAGAGCACATCATCGCCCTCCGGAGCGTCATCTGTAGATTGGAGAATCTCTTGATTTCGAAGGATAAGATCGCTACTACTTCATCACCACCACCTCCTTCTTCATCACCAAAAGAAAATTGAGTATCGGGTATGGGCACTCCCCTTGGCTTCCGCTAAGCTTGGGGGAGTTGACCCGGTATCGTATCACCCCCACTATCTTTTGCCATTACTTTTCTTAGTTCGATCCATGGTTTTTGCTTTAGATGAATAAAAGTTTAGTTCGATCCTTTCTTTTTGAGAGCTTGCTTAGTAATCCATCCTTGTAATCGTGTGCGAGATATATAATAAAGTTTAGTTTCAGTTTTTGCTTTCTTTATTTTCATGTTTCAATAAAGAAAAAGGAAATAAATGAAAAAATCATATGCTAATCCTATGGTAGGTGATAACACCACATAAGGAAAAGTATAAGTAGAAAATTTTATTAGAGATTGACAAACATAGCATTAGTCAATGATGCAACTCATGAAAGAATTAATAAGGGAAGAGAAGATTCACATATAAATACACTATCATGGAAATCTTTTGTGATTGTGAGCCCCCATCAAAATATTATATGCCAAAATTGTGGACGTTGGACAAGGAAGACAACTTAATGAATTATGTTTGTTCATATTCACATAGAAGTTATATTGTCATAGATCCTTCAACATGTGGTGCTTGCCCCCATCTTTGCTAGCCAAAAATTCCGCACTAAGTAGAGATACTACTTGTGCATCCAAAAAACCCTTAAACCCAAATCTTATTTTCGAGAGTCCACCATACCTACCTATGGATTGAGTAAGATCCTTCAAGTAAGTTGTCATCGGTGCAATAAGGCAATAAAAATTGCTTCTAAAAGTGTGAGATCATTTAGTGTAATAGAAAATTGAGCATTGTACGAACTTGTGATGGTGAAGAATAAAAGCGACAGACTGCATAATAAAGGTTGCCATCACAAGGGGCAATATAACGTGACGTTCTTTTGAACTAAGGGGTTGAGCATACAAACAAATAGGTGCATGGCAACCTCTGCTTCCCTCTGCGAAGGGCCTATCTTTTATTTTTATGTATTTACTTTTATGCAAGAGTCAAAGTTCTTCTCTCTTTTCCTTTTATTTTTCTCCTTTGGCAAGCATCATGTGGTGAGGAAAGATCTAGGCACATATGTCTAGTTGAATATGGGCAGCATGAGTTATTATTGTTGACATCACCCTTGAGGTGAATACGTTGGGAGGCAAAACTATAAGCCCCTATCTTTCTATGTGTCCGGTTGAAATGTTTTGCTCATGTGTATGCGGTGAGTGTTAGCAATCATAGAAGACTATATGATGGTTGAGTATGTGGACTTGCCTAAAGGCTCTGATACATGACCCTTCCTGAAAAGATGATGAATTGTAGTTGCAAAGTTGACTGAGAACATAGTTTGTTGGTTTCTAATAGAGTTTATGCTTTATACTTCGATTGTGTGATGAATTGTTACTTATTCATGAGAAGTCTATGATAAAAGTTCTATGATAAAAGTTTTATGTTAAAGTTTGTTGTTGTTATAATAAAATTACATGATGCTTCTATGTCCGTATTTTGTTTTTATCGACACCCCTCTCTCTAAGCATGTGGACATGTTTTTCAATTTCAGTTTTCGCTTGAGGACAAGCGAGGTCTAAGCTTGGGGGAGTTGATACGTCCATTTTGCATCATGTTTTCCTACTGTTATTTATGATGTTTTTATGCATAATAATGCTTTTTGGAGTAATTATAATGCCTTTTCTCTCGTAATATGCAAGGTACACACAAAGAGGGAGAATTCCTGGCTGCTTCTCTTCTCGCTCCTTGTACTTGGTGTCCTCGCCGTCTTGACCATTGGGCGTAGCTGATCCATGGTCTTCCTCCAAGTACCTGATCACACATAGGGTCTCCGCTTGAGGTAGTAACTATGTCTCATATGTAGAAAGTGGTAGTTCGGATAGGAGCGAGTTCACCTTATCTTCGATAGCCTTTGCTCGAGCTCTTGTCATTGGTCCAGGTGGTGTCATGGGAGACGTAGGTAGGTCCATGGGGATGACCGTGGGATGCTCCGCATCATCTCCCCCCCCCCCCAGGGAAAGATCCGATCTCGGATCGAAAGCTTCATCACCATGGTAGGGAGAGAGATCCTCGACATTGAAGATGTCGCTCACGGAGTACTTGTCGCGTGGTAAGTCGATCTTGTATGCATTGTTGTTGTAGCGCTCGAGCACCTTGAATGGTCCGTCGGCTCGTGGTCGTAGCTTGGACTTGCGTTCATTGGGGAAGCGTTCCTTGCGAAGGTGTAGCCATACAAGATCTCCATGTAGGGTAACGCAGCAGAAAACAAAAAAAAATTGACCTACGCACCAGCCCAGGACCACTATGGAGACTGCATACAAGGTTTGATCTTTTTCGTTACCGACTCATAGCGCAGCGGAAGCAGAGTCGATGATGATCGGCGGTGCAGATCCCCGCAGCTAGGATATACAACCTCCCAATTGCGAGGATGTATACCCTCATCTGTCCCTCAGACAGCCCTCCGGGAGGCGGTCAGACAGTCCCCCGGACGGTGTCACGGACAGCCCTTTGGGAGGACCTTCGAAACTTGAACGGTCACTCGGACAGCCCTTTGGGAGGACCTTCGAAACACGGACGGTCACACAGACAGCCCTTCGGGAGGAAACCTCAAACTAAGACCGAAACTACGATCTCTCTACAGAGTTGCACACATACGGTGTCATCTATCTGGCAGGGCTTCGCCGTCCAGAACTAGTTCCTGCCGGAACCCAGACAGCCTTTCGGCTCTACGAAACTTTTTCGCTGGGAGGGAGAGAGAATCCAGACAAGTCAAGGCATGTGTATGAGAGCAAGGGATGTGTGTTTTGGGCAGCCCCCTCACCTCCTATTTATAGGAAAACCAAGGGGTAGGGATGGCACACAAAAACCCAAAATGCCCATGCAAATGTCACACATGAAGGGCATAATGGGGAGGGAAGTGGATCTCCATGGAGCCCCACACATGTGGCCGGCCACCCCCTTGGGGGGCCCTGATACGTCCATTTTGCATCATGTTTTCCTACTGTTATTTATGATGTTTTTATGCATAATAATGCTTTTTGGAATAATTCTAATGCCTTTTCTCTCATAATATGCAAGGTACACACAAAGAGGGAGAATTCCGGCAGCTGGGAATCTGGACCTGAAAAAGCTACATCAGGCTACCTATTCTACACAACTCCAAATGAGCTGAAACTTTACGGTGAATTTTTATGGAATAAATGAGAAATATTGGAGCCAATAAGTACCAGAGGGGGCCCACCAGGTGGGCACAACCCACCTGGGCGCGCCAGGGAGCCCAGGCGCGCCCTGGTGGGTTGTGCTCCCCTCGGCCCACCTCCGGTGCCCATCTTCTGGTATATAAGTCATTTTAACCTAGAAAAAAATAAGGGGAGGACTTTCGGGACGGAGCGCCGCCGTCTCGAGGCGGAACTTGGGCAGGAGCACTTTTGCCCTCTGGCGGAGCGATTCCGCTGGGGGAACTTCCCTCCCGGAGGGGGAAATCATCGTCATCATCATCACCAACAACTCTCCCATCTTGGGGAGGGCAATCTTTATCAACATCTTCAACAGCACCATCTCCTCTCAAACCCTAATTCATCTCTTGTGTTCAATCTTTGTACCAGAACTATAGATTGGTGCTTGTGGGTGACTAGTAGTGTTGATTACATCTTGTAGTTGATTACTATATGGTTTATTTGGTGGAAGATTATATGTTCAGATCCAATATGCTATTTAATACCCCTCTGATCTTGAGCATGATTATCATTTGTGAGTAGTTACTTTTGTTCTTGAGGTCACGGGAGAAATCATGTTGCAAGTAATCATGTGAACTTGATATGTGTTCGATATTTTGATAGTATGTGTGTTGTGATTCCCTTAGTGGTGTCATGTGAACGTCGACTACATGACACTTCACCATATTTGGGCCTAAGGGAATTCATTGTGGAGTAGTTATTAGATGATGGGTTGCGAGAGTGACAGAAGCTTAAACCCTAGTTTATGCGCTATTCCGTAAGGGAACGATTGGATCCAAAAGTTTAATGCTATGATTAGAATTTATTCTTAATACTTTTCTCGTAGTTGCGGATGCTTGCGAGGGGGTTAATCATAAGTAGGAGGTTTATTCAAGTAAGAACAGCACCTAAGCACCGGTCCACCCACATATCAAATTATCAAAGTAGCGAACACGAATCAAACCAACATGATGAAAGTGACTAGATGAAATTCCCGTGTACCCTCAAGAACACTTTGCTTATCATAAGAGACCGTTTTGGCCTGTCCTTTGCCTCAAAAGGATTGGGCTACCTTGCTGCACTTTTGTTACTACTATTGCTACTTGCTCATTACAAATTACCCTGCTATCAAACAACTCTGTTACTTACAATTTCAGCACTTGCAGACATTACCTTGCTGAAAACCGCTTGTCATTTCCTTCTGCTCCTTGTTGGGTTCGACACTCTTACTTATCGAAAAGGCTACAATTGATCCCATATACTTGTGGGTCATCAGCCCCCCATGAGGGGCTTCCTTGGCCCCCAAGCCCTTCTAGAAGCCTTTTAGAAAAAGCCCTAAAAGGTGGCTTTCCAAAAAATATCCAAAAAGCACTTTCACTATTCACGATGACATTTTTCAGCGTCTGTTCGAACTGAAAATATTTATGTGGGCTTAGAACATTTCCAGTACCCACTAAAATAATTTTCAACGTGTTCTGAAACAATTCCGGATTAGTGATTTTCATCTGCGAAAAGCAAACAAAGCGGTTCTGGCAGCTCCGGAAAATTTCTGATTTTTCTTCCGGAAAAAACCGAGAAGTTTCCAGAATGATTTTGGCACCCTCCAAGAATTTCCAGACATGTGCCGAAAACAATTTGACTTAATGGTATACCCTGAAACAACTTTTCAGTTTTACCAAAACTATTCTGGTGTTCTCTCTCCAGAACTCTTCCGCTGTCTCCGAAACTTTTCCGGTGACTTTCTCTCAGACTCCTTGTCTAGTATTCAGCAGATAGATGACCCTTAAGCATGTGACCCTATAGGTTCAGTGAAGTATAGACATGACCCGGAACCCCTTCCGATCAATGATCAACATCAGAGCCGTGGACACCCATATTGACCCCTATACCCACACGAATGAATATTCGAGTGAACCTCCAGTTGCCGTATGCTATTCATGTTGCTTCGCGGTATGTTACAAATACCAGAGGTGAGCCATGTTGGCATCCCCGTGGATCGACAACTTGTCCACTATGCCAGTTATCTCGTTACCGGTATTGTTCTTTTTTCTTGTTACCATGTTCCGGCATCCCCGTGATCAAAGCACAAAGTGTCTGGCCAGACGATGATGGATACCGTAACACCGAGAGGGCCCAGAGATATCTCTCCATCATCAGAGGAGCAAATCCCAATATTGAGCTATCGAGTTACTTGACATACTTTCCCATGAACCCGAAGCCGCCGTAATAGCCATCCAGTTACGGATGATGTTTAACAAACCCCAAAGTTCATGAATCAAGCATGAAGAAACTCGATACTCTCATGGTCTAAGGAATCATGCAAATGTTAACCATTTCTGTGTTATTAACCATTAACTTGTGACAAATGTATCTCATAGCATAACATCAATTCGGGTCGATTCAACACAAATGTTCTTCTAACATTGTGCCCTCAAAGTTGCTGGCATACACATGCCCATGATCAGGAAAACAGAACCATCATGCAACACTTGAGCTAGTCTTAGAGGCCAGACTAGGAATACATTTTACCGTTTATTATCCCACACGTGCATATGAGTCTTCCTCCGAGCCTCATGGTTATTGCAGACTCGTGAACCATAGCAGTTATAGCATGGAACATAAACCTAATTATGAACAGGGAGATAATCAATAACTTTTATTATTACCTCTAGGGCATATCTCCTACAGACTCCCACTTGCACTAGAGTCAATAATCTAGTTAATGCTAATGCACTTTACACATGTGGCACACCGGTGTAAATATGCTTCGCTCGTGGTATAGCCTGATGTCCAACGGATCTGATGACTTCAGCTCCGTGTGTATCTTTGCATATCCTCGCGTTTTCACGCTTTCACAAAAT
The DNA here is from genome assembly GCA_011799875.1 of Thinopyrum elongatum. Classification (NCBI taxonomy): domain Eukaryota; kingdom Viridiplantae; phylum Streptophyta; class Magnoliopsida; order Poales; family Poaceae; genus Thinopyrum; species Thinopyrum elongatum. Next base: position 32,118,912 of record CM022299.1, on the reverse strand, counting down.
TCATATTTTGTGTGGACTTGGCTTTGCATATGTGTGAATCATTGGTCGAAACCTGGTTCCTCAGGCTGAGCTATGGAGCAACTATCTGCAATAGTGTCCCATTGACCAAAGCCATCTTGGAACCATACTAAGTTCATGAATGAAATATATGATTCAACAACTTCTTTGTCGCTTGTAAAGCATCAACATATTTAGCCTTTGTTATAGAATTCGCCACAGTAACCTGTTTGGAACAATTTCCAACTAACTATGTCACCATATTGTGTGTAACACAAATCCCTTAATTTAAATCGAAAATCGCATGGAGCATTGATGAAGACTGTATCGATGTAATTACGATGTAATTACTTACAATGAGCACTTCATAATCTCTGCTTGCGAGAAAACATGTCATCAGTACTACTCTAGTACTCAATGCCATTTTTCACTGTTGTCCCATGATCAGTACTTTGATCACTTTGGTATCTATACTCGCAACAACTTTGGAGTATTGGACATATCTGGTTGTTTTTACATACCATGGAATACATGATTAATCCAAACATGAAGGTGTGTGGAATCTCCATCATGTATTTTGCTCATCAGTGTTTTTGGGACACCGAGTCTTGCAAAAAACTCTTTCCATGTGACTTCGGCAAGAATCACTCCTTGGCGTTTTAAATGCTAAAAATTGTTAGCATCTTGTCAATATGTATCTTTGCTCAGCCCCATTAGGTAAATCTATCTCCATAGATCATCATGCCTAATATAAAAGCTATTTAGCCCAAGCACTTCATCGAAAAACCCTTTTCAAATGAAGTCCTAATTCGTGTCAAGAAATTTAATTCCAATTAATAATGTGTCAAGCACAAAACATTTTTAGAAATATTATTATGCTCCCACTTACTTTCTTGAATCACAAGCATCTTCGTTACCCATTGATGAAGTCAAAACCCTTTTAACCATTTCATCAAAACACGAAGATTGCAACTCCATTTTGCTCTCTTCTGTCCATCGCTGGAACTCTAAAGTTTGCATACTTACTAGCATCCTCTGGAATGACAAAATACCTTGGACTGTAACACATGCAAGTCCTTGGTTTCATTTCCATCAGATGGAAATCCTTTCATCATCCATGTTTCATATCTCATTATTGAAATATGTATTAATTGCTAGTTCAACCCGAACTGACTTTAAGCATCGCTATGGTGAAACAACCTCATCGTAGTCAACTCCTTGAACTTGTTATTGCAACAAGTCGAGCTTTATGGATAAAACATTTTTATCCGTATCAGTTTTTAGTTCCATAAATATTCGTCAGACTCTAAGTCTTCCGAAAGGTGTATCAAGATTTTAATCTTGAAACATTTATATAGAGTCTATCTCGGATTGTATTGGCATTTAGCCAATTCCGGAGTCAGGGCCCATCAATGCTTCCTTGTGTATCGTAGGTATACTGTTGTCTAACAACAATATCTCGTTTGCGCACCTGAGAGGTTTGCACGAGTCTTGCCTACGTGGTTCAGCTGCAAGTTCGACCGAAGTCCATACATTTTATTGTAGAGACTTATGTATCAGTCGCAGTATGAAACTCCGGAATCACTTCCAAGGTTCCTTTCCATTGATCTGATGATGAAGACGCTGGTTATCTCGTCGAGTTGCACTGTCCTCCCACTCACCTTTTGCAAGAACTATTCTCTTTAAAAGCATACCGTTTTGTGGCAAAATCCTTTGCCTCGGTATAGTGGTGGGGGAATGCCCAATTACTTGGGATAACCTACAAAGTAGCACTTGTCTGATTTGGAATAGGTTTGTAACCTTTTACACAAGTCCCATATTCCAAATGTTAAGAAAAGATATAACATGGTTGGGCGTACCATACCATGGCGTCATTTCAACAGACCCGATGGAGCTCTTTTCAGTGTAAAAGCCGCAGTCTCTAAAGCATCACTTTAAAAGGGATAATGGCAAATTTATTTATGTCATCTTTGGTCTTACCATGTCACAAATGGTTTGATTACATCTTCACAGACATTCCACTCACAATGGTGTTCCGGGAGGTGCAAGTTATGAAACTCTTTTCACAACTCATCAGACATTCGCTAAACTTGTAACTCAAATATTCCTTTCAGCAATCTAATTGCAGAAACATAATTTTCTTGTTACAATAATTTCTACTTCATATTGAGAACCTTTCGAATGATTTCAAAAGCTCCAGACTTGCATCTCATCAAGTAAATATCCATATATCTACTTGAGTCATTTTTGAAGATAGACAAAACCACTGCTTGCAACAATATTTATCGGACTACACACATCAAAATGTATGGTCACCAATAAGTTTGTTGCTCGTTCCTTATGGCCTGTGAACGGTTTTTCAGTCACTTCACCTTTTGGAGGAAAGTTGCAAGTGTCAGATGATTGAAAATCAAACGACTTCAAAATCCATCATAATGGAATTTTTCCATGCGGGTTACTCCAATGTGACCAAATGCAGTGCCACACGTGTGTGGTATTCTGTTAGTCTTGCGACATTTAGCGTCAGTGTTATGGATGTATCATATTACCATCAATATTCATAACATACGTCCCATCTTGGATGGAAGCATGGCCTTTATGTTATTCAAAATACTGAACAACAATTGTTCTTTTATGAACAACCCTTTTGCAACAACATTGTGCAATGGGCTAGAGTGTGTAAAACTCTAAAATGAATTATGAAAGTAAATCTAGAGGTAATATATTATTGTTAATATTCATAACATACATCTCATTCATAATGAAAGTATGGCCCTTATGTTATTCATAACACCGAACATCAAAAGTTCTCTTATGAACAACCTTCTTGCAAGATACCTTATGCAATGGGCTAGAGTTTGTAAAACTCTAAATGAATTATGAAAGTAAATACAGACAGTAATACACACATGGAAGGTATAGTAACATTTACTATGTTCCCTGTGTATACCTGAACCTCATTACCGGCAAGTCTTTTAGGCCATAGTTCTTGTATCGAATTGCAAGAGAATGCAATCGCACGGGTTTTCTATGATTAAACCACAATACCCAAGAATTAGTGATTAACATGTTTAACCATAACTCCCAAGAACTATATCTTTGACCAGCCTTCCATACATCAATAACTTGTATGACATTCATACATGAGCTGGATATTCCAGTCTTCTCTCTTATTGCCTTTATACTTCTAATAGTTTAACTTTCAGTATTTCTCCTACTCTCAGAAGAAGCACTCAACTTAAGAGTGGTGTTAGCCCCGGACTTCCTAGGCGTGAAAGTTTCACTAACACCCTTCGGACACTTCTTTTCTCTTTAAGTTGTTGTTTTATTCACCTTTCATCATATGACAGGCGTTCTTCTCGATCCCTCTCTTATCAGTCTAATGCATAGTAAACACCTTTACTAATAGTTTGCAAACAAATATTGCTTTGGATATCTCATATCTTTTAGCTTTTGTCTGTCTCTGAAAATGATTTTCAGATTCCATGAATATCACATAACTATCCAAACTTTCGAAGTTCGGGTCTCATGGAAACAAACATATTGCACTTTGACTGAAAAGGAATTCTAGCTTTTTGGATCGAAGGACGAGAGTCACATGATCCATAGCATTAGCGGGAGAATACCGAAAGCATGTGATAGGACAAGTCCTTCTCGGCACTCTAGAGGACAATCCTCACATTACGTTACCAACCGTAAAGATTTAACCAGATATTTAACAGCTATTCAATTTTAATAGGGAAGGTGGAAACGCGAGCCATTATTCTACAACTATTAGGCATATAACACTTAGACAGTGTCCATAATTAATTGCACTAAGAATTAAAAGAATTAATTCTAAAGTGCGCTCCCACTCAAATCAACATCTCTCATAATTGATTTTGAGTGATACAAGACCCGCATTTCAATTGCTCACCATTGGTGTAACACCACTGATGACGAAAATCTCAACCGGTAGGCCAACTTGCCAATCACATCTCTATGTGACTCTTGTTCATCTTTCGATGCGTGTGTTCCGAGCTCATGACGGTCATGCCCGAACGTCAAGACAACCAAGTGATCTCGCTGCGATGTCTCAACTCACCCGCCTCACACTTCTCTAAACGTTCGTACCCGTGTGACACGGCGCACCCCGAAAAGATAGGTGCTGTGACGGTACTACACTTGGGAGAACACTAACTACTTGATATTTTCAGTGAGAGATCACCCTAATAGAAAGCGACTACCGCGCACTCAAGAAGGGTGCATCATAAGGGATAAACATCTCAGGCAATTCATAATAGCATGATATGGTATAGCCCTTTCTGACGGAGAAGTCTTTCATTTCTTCGTCTTCGGCATTCGCATCGGTGTTCACCTTTGCGAAGATTGCCACCACCTTGTCGATGCACTAGATAATATTGATATCTCTATAGCTAATAAAATAAGTGCATTACTTAAGGTTGACTCGCAGGTCATTTAAAGTGCAATCATATGGCTCCAGCCATCATGCCGAATCATGACACGCAGGTCATGTTAATCAATTTACATTATATAGTCATCTCATACATAATCAAATTATTATGAGCACTGCTATACCACATCACATGCACATGCAAACCATCCTGCAAAACCAAGTTAGACGCCTCTAATCGGTCCATGCAAAAACTTGTTTTATGTGGCTTCTAAGGTTTCGAAACAAACCGAAGCTACCAACGTCCATCATCAAGTATGATAATTCAAGTCGCTAGATTAACTTTGCGGGGTGTTTGAAACACGAGATAATAAAATCTCGAGCCCCATACTGAACTTCGTCATACGCATGACCCCCGTGCAGATCATATCTGCATTGCCCTTTCGTCTGCGAAAATTCATCTTTGTTTTTAAGTACGGTGGAATTCAATGAACTGTTAGCACTTCGTTGATCAATCAGGATCGCGGATTGCCAGAACATTGAAACTCCACCATGCTGTTATCAAGATCAGAAATATGCAAATTCCAGGGAAGCAACAAGAACATCGGGTAACAGATTTCATTTGCTACCCGCACAAATAATTTTCAGTAATAGAACTCATCTACTACCTAATTATATTGTGCAACACCCATACATCTCTATGTATTCTAGATTGCAACCTGCATCTACGCATAGGATGGTTCATGATGCCACTATAGGGTAACACAGCAGAAAACAAAAAAAATTGACCTACGCGCCAGCCCAGGACCACTATGGAGACTGCATACAAGGTTTGATCTTTTTCGTTACCGACTTGTAGCGCAGCGGAAGCAGAGCCGATGACGATCGGCGGTGTAGATCCCCGCAGCTAGGATATACAACCTCCCAACCGTGAGGATTTATACCCTCATCTTCCCCTCAGACAGCCCTCCGGGAGGCGGTCGGATAGTCCCCCGGACGGTGTCGCGGACGGCCCTTCGGGAGGACCTTCGAAACTCGAACGGTCACTCGGACAGCCCTTCGGGAGGACCTTCAAAACACGGACGGTCACACAGACAACCCTTCAGGAGGCACTCTCGAACTAAGACCAAAACTATGATCTCTCTATAGAGTTGCACACATACGGTGTCATCTATCCGGCACGGCTTCGCCGTCCAGAACTAGTTCCTGCCGGAACCCAGACAGCCTTTCGGCTCGACGAAACTTTTTCGCTGGGAGGGAGAGAGAAGCCAGACAAGTCATGGAATGTGTATGAGAGCAAGGGATGTGTGTTTTGGGCAGCCCCCTCACCTCCTATTTATAGGAAAACCAAGGGGTAGGGATGGCACACAAAAACCCAAAATGCCCATGCAAATGTCACACATGAAGGGCATAATGGGGAGGGAAGTGGAGCTCCATGGAGCCCCACACACGTGGCCGGCCACCCCCTTGGGGGCCCCCCATGAGGGGCTTCCTTGGCCCCCTAGCCCTTCTAGAAGTCTTTTAGAAAAAGCCCTAAAAGGTGGCTTTCCAAAAAATATCCAAAAAGCACTTTCACTATTCACGATGACATTTTTCAGCGTCCGTTCGAACTGAAAATATTTATGTGGGCTTAGAACATTTCCAGTACCCACTAAGATAATTTTCAGTGCGTTCCAAAACAATTCCGGATTAGTGATTTTCATCTGCGAAAAGCAACCAAAGCGGTTCCGGCAGCTCCGAGACATTTCCGATTTTTCTTCCGGAAAAAACCCAGAAGTTTCTAGAATGATTCTGGCACCCTCCAAGAATTTCCAAAAATGTGCCGAAACCAATTTGACTTAATGGTATACCCTAAAACAACTTTTCAGTTTTACCGAAACTATTCCGGTGTTCTCTCTCCGGAACTCTTCCGCTGTCTCCGAAACTTTTCCGGTGACTTTCTCTCAGGTTCCTTGTCTAGTATTCAGCAGATAGATGACCCTTAAGCGTGTGACCCTATAGGTTCGGTGAAGTATAGACATGACCCGGAACCCCTTCCGATCAATGATCAACATCGGAGCCGTGGACACCCATATTGACCCCTATACCCACACGAATGAATATTCGAGTGAACCTCCAGTTGCCGTATGCTATTCCTGTTGCTTCATGATATGTTACAAATACCCGAGGTGAGACATGTTGGCATCCCCGTGGATCAACACCTTGTCCACTATGCCAGTTACCTCGTTACCGGTATTGTTCTCTTTTCTCGTTACCATGTTCCAGCATCCCCGTGATCAAATCACAAAGTGTCTGGCCAGACGATGATGGATACCGTAACACCGAGAGGGCCCAGAGATATCTCTCCATCGTCGGAGGAGCAAATCCCAATCTTGAGCTATCAAGTTACTTGACTTACTTTCCCATGAACCCGTAAGCCGCCGTAATAGCCATCTAGTTACGGATGACGTTTAACAAACCCCAAAGTTCATGAATCAAGCATGAAGAAACTCGATACTCTCATGGTCTGAGGAATCATGCAAACGTTAACCATCTCTGTGTTATTAACCATTAACTTGTGACAAATGTATCTCATAGCATAACATCAATTCGGGTCGATTCAACACAAATGTTCTTCTAACATTGTGCCCTCAAAGTTGCTGGCATAGACATGCCCATGATCAGGAAAACAGAACCATCATGCAACACTTGAGCTAGTCTTAGAGGCCAGACTAGGAATACCTTTTACCGTTTATTATCCCACACGTGCATATGAGTCTTCCTCCGAGCCTCGTGGTTATTGCAGACTCGTGAACCATAGCAGTTATAGCATGGAGCATAAATCTAATTATGAACAGGGAGATAATCAATAACTTTTATTATTGCCTCTAGGGCATATCTCCTACACTCCAATGTTGAATATCATGGGTTGCTTGTTGATGTTGAGCTTGGTCGTGAGTCGTTGTACTTGGCGCTCTATTGTGTGCCTTGTATCTTCATGCATCTTCTTGAGGTAGCTCACTCGTGCACTTGCGTCCATGTTGATGCGCTCTTGTAGTGGTAGAGGCAGAATGTCCAATGGGGACAATGGGTTGAAGCCATAGACGACCTCGAAGGGGGACTTGCCGGTAGTAGAGTGTCTTGCTCGGTTGTAGGCGTACTCGGCGATGGGTAGACACTCCTCCTACTCCTTGATGTTCTTCTTGATCAACACGCGTAGGAGAGTAGATAGCGTCCGGTTCGTGACCTCCGTTTGGCCGTCGGTTTGTGGATGGTATGCCGAAGAGAATAAAAGCTCAATTCCGAGCTTGGCGCATAGCGTCTTCCAAAAGTAGCTAAGGAACTTGACATCGCGATCCGATACGATAGTCTAGGGCACTCCATGTAGGCGCAGGATTTCCCTACAAAAAAGATTTGCAACATGTGAAGCATCGTCTATCTATTTGCATGGGATGAAATGAGCCATTTTAGAGAATCAGTCCACAACAACAAACACAGAATCTTTGCCATTTCTAGTTCTAGACAAACCAAGCACAAAGTCCATACTAATTTCTTCCCATGGGTGATATGGAATAGGAAGTGGCATATAGAGACCATGGGATTGAGCTTTAGACTTAGCTTTGCGACATGCAGAGCATCGGTTGGTGTAGCGTGAGATGTCGCAGAACATCTTGGGCCAATAGTAGTTCTTTGAGAGCGTAGCAAATGTCTTGCCGCGTCCAAAGTGTCCCATAAGTCCTCCTCCATGAGATTCTTGCAAAAGTAACAAACGAAGAGAAGACTCAGGGATGCATAGTTTGTTAGCTCTCATAAGATAACCATTTTTTATGTAATATCGTTCCCAAGATGTATGCGTCAAACATTTGGCATAAGGAATAGCAAGAGTAGAATCATGCGCATACAAGTCTTTGATGTGCTCAAAACCAATAACATTCAATTCAAGTTTAGTAACAAGCATGCATTTGCGGGAAAGCGCATCCGCCACAACATTTTCCTTACCTTTGATGTACTTGATTGAAGGAAATATGCCCTAGAGGCAATAATAAAGTTGTTACTTTATATTTCCTTATTCATGATAAAGGTTTATTATTCATGCTAGAATTGTATTGATCGGAAACTTAAATACAAGTGTGAATACAAAAACAAATACTGTGTCCCTAGTAAGCCTCTACTAGACTAGCTCGTTGATCAAAGATGGTTAAGGTTTCCAAACCATGGACATGTGTTGTCATTTGATAACGGGATCACATCATTAGGAGAATGATGTGATGGACAAGACCCATCCGTTAGCTTAGCATAACGACCATTCAGTTTATTGCCATTGGTTTCTTCATGTCAAATACATATTCCTTCGACTATGAGATTATGCAACTCCCGGATACCGGAGGAATAACTTGTTTGCTATCAAACATCACAACGTAACTGGGTGATCATAAAGATGAGCTACAGGTATCTCCGAAGGTATCTGTTGAGTTAGCATAGATCGAGATTAGGATTTGTCACTCCGAGTATCGGAGAGGTATCTCTGGGCCCTCTCAGTAATACACATCATAAGCTGGCAAGCAAATGACTAAGGAGTTAGTTACAAGGTGATGTATTACGGAACGAGTAAAGAGACTTGCTGGTAACAAGATTGAACTAGGTATAGAGATACCGACGAACGAATCTCGGGCAAGTAACATACCGATGGACAAAGGGAATTACGTATGTTGTCATAACGGTTCGACCGATAAAGATCTTCATACAATATGTAGGAGCCAATATGGGCATCCAGGTTACGCTATTGGTTATTGATCGGAGAGGTGTCTCGGTCATGTCTACATAGTTCTCGAACCCGTAGGGTCCGCACGCTTAACGTTCGTTGACGATATAGTGTTATATGAGTATATGTTTTGCTGACCGACTGTTGTTCGGAGCCCCGGATGAGATCACGGACATGATGAGGAGTCTTGAAATAGTCAACAGGTAAAGATTGATATATAGCACGATGGTATTTGGACATTGGAAGTGTTTTGGGACGTATCAGGAAGGAATCGGGTCACCGGAAGGGGTTCCAGGCACCCTCCCAGCAAGTTATGGGCCTTATGGGCCAAAGGAGGTGACAAACCAGCCCACAAGGGGGCTGGTGCTCCTCCTCCCTTGTTTGGCCAGCCCTAGGGAAGGAAAAGGGGGAGGGCTAGCCACTCCTGCCTTTCCCTCTCAAGGGAGAAAGGAAAGGGGGGGCGCCACCCTCCCCTGCCTTTCCCCGTGCTTCAAATAAGGAAAGGGGGCGCGGCTTGGGAGGGACTCCAAGTAGGATTCCTCCTACTTGGGCGCCTCCTTTGGCTGCTCCTCCCTCCCTCCCACCTATATATATGTGGGAGGGGGGCGCCTAGCACAAAACAGACGATTGCCTAGCCGTATGTGGCGCCCCCCTCCACTGTTTACACCCCCGGTCATATTTTCGTAGTGCTTAGGCGAAGCCCTCCGGAGATCACTTCACCATCACCGTCACCACACCGTCGTGTTGTCATAACTCATCCACTACCTCGCCGTCTTGCTAGATCAAGAAGGCGGAGGATGTCACCGAGCTGAACGTGTGCTGAACACGGAGGTGTCGTACATTCAGTACTCGATCAGTTGGATCACGAAGAAAGTTTGACTACAACAACCGCGTTGTTAAACGCTTCTGCTTACGGTCTATGAGGGTACGTAGACACACTCTCCCCCTCGTTGCTATGCATATCCATGGATAGATCTAGTGTGTGCGTAGAAATTTTTTTGTTTTCCATGCAACGTTCCCCAACAGTGGTATCAGAGTCAGGTTTATGCGTAGATGATATGCATGAGTAGAACACAAAGAATTATGGGCGGTGATAGTCATACTGCTTACCACCAACGTCTTATTTTGATTCGGCGGTATTGTGGGATGAAGCGGCCCGGACCAACCTTACATGTCCACGCACATGAGACCGGTTCCACCGACAGACATGCAACTAGTTTTGCATAAAGGTGGCTGGCGGGTGTCTGTTTCTCCTACTTTAGTTGAATCAAATTTGACTGCGGCCGGTCCTTGAAGAAGGTTAAAACAGCAAACTTGATGAATCACCGTTGTGGTTTTTGCCGTAGATAAGAACGGTTCTTGCTAGAAGCCCGTAGCAGCCACGTAAAACTTGCATCAACAAAGTAGAGGACATCTAACTTGTTTTTGCAGGGCATGTTGTGATGTGATATGGTCAAGACATGATGTGATATACGTTATTGTATGAGATGATCATGTTTTGTAAGTTATCGGCAACCGGCAGGAGCCTTATGGTTGTCTCTTTATTGTATGAAATGCAAACACCATGTAATTGCTTTACTTTATCACTATGCGTTAGCGATAGTTGTAGAAGCAATAGTTGGTGAGATGACCCTGACCCAACGATGGAGATCAAGGTGTCGAGCCGGTGGCGATGGAGATCATGATGATGCTTTGGAGATGGAGATCAAAAGCACAAGATGATGATGGCCATATCATGTCACATATTTTGATTGCATGTGATGTTTATCCTTTATGCATCTTATTTTGCTTACTATGGTGGTAGCATTATAAGATGATCCCTTCACTAAATTTCAAGGTAAAAGTGTTCTCCCGGAGTATGCACCGTTGCTACAGTTTGTCGTTTCGAGACACCACGTGATGATCGGGTGTGATAGACTCTACGTTCACATACAACGGGTGTAAGACAGTTTTGCACAAGCAGAATACTTGGGTTAAACTGGACGAGCCTAGTATGTAGAGACATGGTCTCGGAGCACTGGAGACCGAAAGGTCGAACATGAGTCATATAGTAGATATGATCAACATAGAGATGTTCACCATTGATGACTACCCCATCTCACGTGATGAACGGATATGGGTTAGTTGATATGGATCATGTATCACTTAGATAACTTGAGGGATGTTAATTTAAGTGGGAGTTCATTAGTAATTTGATTAATTGAACTTAATTTATCATGAACTTAGTCCTGATAGTATTTGCAAATCTATGTTGTAGATCAATACGTCGCGATATAGCTCCCTTATTTTTTTTATATGTTCCTAGAGAATGATGATAGTAGCAATGATGTGGACTGGATCCGTGATCCGAGGATTATCCACATTGCTGCACAGAAGAATTATGTCCTTGATGCACCGCTAGGTGACAGACCTATTGCAGGAGCAGATGCAGACGTTATGAACGTTTGGCAAAGCTCGATATGATGACTACTTAATAGTTTAGTGCGCCATGCTTTACGGCTTAGAACCGGGACTTCAAAAATGTTTTGAACACCAAGGAGCATATGAAATGTTCCAAGAGCTGAAATTGGTATTTCAGACTCATGCCCATGTCGAGAGGTATGAGACCTCTGACAAGTACTTTGCCTACAAGATGGAGGAGAATAGCTCAACCAGTGAGCATGTGCTCAGAATGTCTGGGTACTACAATCGCTTGAATCAAGTGGGAGTTAATCTTCCAGATAAGATATTGATTGACAAAGTTCTCTAGTCACTATCACCAAGCTACTAGAACTTCGTGATGAACTACAATATGCAAGGGATGACGAAAACGATTCCCGAGCTCTTCGCGATGCTAAAATCGGTGAAGGTAGAAATCAAGAAAGAGCATCAAGTGTTGATGGTTAACAAGACCACTTGTTTCAAGAAAAAAAGGACAAGGGAAAGAAAGGGAACTTCAAGAAGAATGGCAAGCAAGTTGCCGCTCCCGGGAAGAAGCCCAAAGCTGAACCCAAGCCTGAGACTGGGTGCTTCTACTGCAAAGGAAATGGTCACTGGAAGCGGAACTGCCCCAAATACTTGGCGGATAAGAAGGATGGCAAAGTGAACAAAGGTATATTTGATATACATGTTATTGATGTGTACTTCACTAGTGTTCATAGTAGCCCCTGGGTATTTGATACTGGTTCAGTTGCTAAGATTAGTAACTCGAAACAGGAGTTGCAAAATGAACAGAGACTAGTTAATGGTGAGGTGAAGATGTGTGTTGGGAGTGATTCCAAGGTTGATAAGATCACCATCGCACACTCCCTCTACCTTCGGGATTAGTGTTGGACTAAATAAATGTTATTTGGTGTTTGCGTTGAGCATGAATATGATTAGATCATGTTTATTGCGATACGGTTATTCATTTAAGTCAGAGAATAATTGTTGTTCTGTTTACATGAATAAAACCTTCTATGGTCATACACCCAATGTAAATGGTTTATTGAATCTCGATTGTAGTGATACACATATTCATAATATTGATGCCAAAAGATGCAAAGTTGATAATGATAGTACAACATATTTGTGGCACAGCCGTTTAGGTCATATTGGTGTAAAACGCATGAAGAAACTCCATATAGATGGACTTTTGGAATCACTTGATTATGAATCATTTGATACTTGCGAACCATGCCTCATTGGCAAGATGACTAAAACTCCGTTCTCCAGAACAATGGAGCGAGCTAATAACTCAGTTTATTGCTATTGCTTTCTTCATGTCAAATACATATTCCTTCGACTATGAGATTATGCAACTCCCGGATACCGTAGGAATACCTTGTGTGCTATCAAACGTCACAACATAACTGGGTGATCATAAAGATGCACTATAGGTATCTCCGAAGGTATCTGTTGAGTTGGCATAGATCGAGATTAGCATTTGTCACTCCAAGTATCGAAGAGGTATCTCTGGGCCCTCTCGGTAATACACATCATAAGCTTGCAAGAAAATGACTAAGGAGTTAGTTACAAGGTGATTTATTACGGAACGAGTAAAGAGACCTGCCGGTAACGAGATTGAACTAGGTATAGAGATACCGATGATCGAATCTCGGGCAAGTAACATACCGATGGACAAAGGGAATTACGTATGTTGTCATAACGGTTCGACCGATAAAGATCTTCGTAGAATATGTAGGAGCCAATATGGGCATCCAGGTTCCGCTATTGGTTATGGACCGGAGAGGTGTCTCGGTCATGTCTACATAGTTCTCGAACCCGTAGGGTCCGCACGCTTAACGTTCGTTGACGATATAGTGTTATATGAGTATATGTTTTGGTGACCGAATGTTGTTCGGAGTCCCGAATGAGATCACGGACATGACAAGGAGTCTCGAAATAGTCAAGAGGTAAAGATTGATATATAGGACGATGGTATTTGGACACCGGAAGTGTTTCGGGACGTACCGGGAAGGAATCGGGTCACCGGAAGGGGTTCCGGGCACCCCCTCGGCAAGTTATGGGCCTTATGGGCCAAAGGAGGGGACAGACCAGCCCACAAGGGGACTAGTGTGCCTCCTCCCTTGTTTGGCCAGCCCTAGGGAAGGAAAAGGGGGAGGGCTAGCCCCTCCTACCTTTCCCTCTCATGGGAGAAAGGAAAGGGGGGGCGCCACCCTCCCCTGCCTTTCCCCGCGCTTCAAATAAGGAAAGGGGGGCGGCTTGGGAGGGACTCCAAGTAGGATTCCGCCTACTTGGGCGCCTCCTTTGGCTGCTCCTCCCTCCGTCCCACCTATATATATGTGGGAGGGGGCGCCTAGCACACAACAGACGATTGCATAGCCGTGTGTGGCGCCCCCCTCCACAGTTTACACCCTCGGACATATTTTCGTAGTACTTAGGCGAAGCCTTGCGGAGATCACTTCACCGTCACCACGCCGTCGTGCTGTCAGAACTCATCCACTACCTCGCCGTCTTGCTGGATCAAGAAGGCGGAGGATGTCACCGAGCTGAACATGTGCTGAACGCGGAGGTGCCGTATGTTCGGTACTCGATCGGTTGGATTGCGAAGAAAGTTCGACTACATCAAACGCGTTGTTAAATGCTTCTGCTTACAGTCTATGAGGGTACGTAGACACACTCTCCTCCCTCGTTGCTATGCATCTCCATGGTTAGATCTTGCGTGTGCGTAGAAAATTTTTGGTTTTCCATGCAACGTTCCCCAACATTGATGACATAAGGAAATGACTCTATGAATTCACTCCACTTAGCATGATGCTTGTTTAACTTAGTTTGACCCTTAAGGTACTTAAGTGTTTCATGGTCGGTATGGATGACAAATTCATGGGGCGAAGATAATGTTCCCACTCATGCAAAACTCGCACTAAAGCATATAGCTCTTTGTCATAGATGGGATAATTGAGTTGCGCACCGGAAAGTTTTTCACTAAAGTAAGCTATTGGGCGCTTCTCTTGCATTAACACACCTCCTATACCATTGCCACTAGCATCGCAATGAACTTCAAAAGTTTTGTCAAAATTGGGCAAAGCAAGCAAAGGAGCATGTGTAAGCAAATTCTTAAGCTCACGAAATGCGGTATCTTGGGATGGTCCCCAAACAAAAGGTGCATTCTTCTTACTCAAGGCATGCAAAGGGGAAGCAATTGTGCTAAAATCCTTAACGAATCTATGGTAGAATCCGGCTAAACCAAGGAAGCTTCGCACTTGTTGCAAGTTAGTGGGTTGTGGCCAAGTTTTAATAGCATCAATTTTAGCTTCATCTACATGAACACCCTTAGAAGACACAACGAAATCTAAGAAACGAAGCTTGTCAACACCAAATTTGCATTTCTCCATATTAGCATAAAGATGCTCTTTTCGAAGAGTGTGCAAAACGGTTCTAAGATGGGTGACATGATCTTTGAGAGATTTGCTAAAGATAAGAATATCATCAAAATAGACCACAACAAATACGCCAATGTAGGGGCGAAGAACAAAATGCATGACGCGCATGAATGTACCGGGTGCTTCGGATAAGCCCATTGGCATAACAAGCCATTCATATAAGCCAAATTTGGTCTTAAATGTTGTTTTCCATTCGTCGCCTTCTTGTATGCGGATTTGGTAATAGCCACTTTTAAGATCAATTTTAGATAAAATGGTGGCTCCACTAAGTTCGTCTAGCATGTCTTCAAGGCGAGGAATAGGATAACAATATCCAATGGTGATGGCATTGATAGGACGACAATCAGAACACATGCGATGAGTACCATCTTTCTTGGGAACAAGTATTACCGGTATGGCACATGGACTCAAGCTTTCTCGCACATGGCCATTGTCGATGAGTTGTTGTACTTCCCATTGGATCTCCTTGGTTTCCTCGGGGTTGACGCGGTAAGGTGCCTTGTTAGGAAGGGGTGCTCCGGGGATGAGGTCGATGCGGTGTTCGATGCCTCGTAGAGGAGGTAGACCCAGAGGTAGCTCATCGGGGAAGACGTCCTTGAATTCCTGCAAAATATTGGACAACACTAAAGGTAGAGGGTGAGAGGTGTTAGTTTTTGTTGCCTCGTCCTTGCACAATAGGACATGGTGCATAACACTTGATGGGTTCTCACACACTTCTCTCATCTCACTTTTGATAGCGAATAGCACTAAGTTTTTCTTGTCGCTCATCGTGGAGGCACTCATTTTGGGCTTGTGGCTCTCACTCCCTTTTGGGTGGCTCACTCTCTCACTATTCTCTCCATGATGGGTGGTTGCTTGCTTGTCGGCGATAACTTGACTTGGTGACATAGGTCGTAGCACGTACTCCTTTCCCTTCATCTTGAAGCTATAGTGATTGGTCTGTCCGTTGTGGATGATGCCTCGGTCGAATTGCCATGGTCGTCCAAGTAGGAGATGGCAAACGGACATGGGAACCACGTCACATTCCAAAGTGTCTTCATATGCTCCAATTTTGAAGGATACTTGAACCATGTGCTCCACTTGAATGGTGCCGGAGTCGCTAAGCCATTGGACCTTGTAGGGGCGGCGGTGCTTCATCTTGACCAATTGCAGCTTGGAGCATAACTCTTCACTTGCCAAGTTGTGGCAACTACCTCCATCGATGATGACCTTCACGGACCTTCCATTGATGCCCGCCTTGGTGTGGAAGATATGGCATCTTTGGTCCTCATCTTGTTGGTGTTGAAGTGTCAATACCTTGGAGACAACGAGAGCGGGGCTCGAATCTTCGTCACAAAAGACTTGAATGTCTTCTTCTTCATTCACGCTTCGGTGCATGGCCACGTGCTCAAGGGCTTCCATTTCCTCTTCACTCATGGAGTCATAGGTGCCGTCATCATTGAGGATCATGGTGCGCTTATTGGTACACTCGAAGGACTTGTGGCCTCGGCCGCCGCATGTGAAGCATTTGAGGGAGCTCGTCTTGACGGTCTCATCGATTGGAGTAGATGATGAAGCTCTCGGCTTGAAAGTGCTTGTAGTAGGAGGACGACTTGAAGATGTTGAAGTTTTCTTGTAACTTGACTTGTCGCCGTTGCTTGGTGAAGCTTTTGTCGCGGGAGAAGGCGTCAAAGTCGTTGAAGCTTGGTTGTAGGATGAGCCGTAGGTCTTGGAAGAGAACTTGGCATACTTGTAGTCTTCTTGCACTTGTCGCTCCGCTTTGGTAGCTTGGTGCACTAGCTCGATGAGGTTGTAGTAAGGTTGGAAGTCGGCGATCTTCTTGATAGGATGATTGAGTCCATTCAAGAAACGTGCCATAGTTTGCTCATCATCTTCCGTGACATTCGCGTGAATCATGGCTATCTCCATTTCCTTATAGTACTCTTCAACGCTCTTTGTTCCTTGCTTGAGGAGTTGGAGTTTCTTGAAGAGGTCGCGGTTGTAGTAGGTTGGCACAAAGCACGCTCTCATGACATCCTTCATTTGATCCCAAGTTGTGATTGATGGTTCACCTCTTGCTTCTCGGTGCTCGATGACTTGCTCCCACCAAATGAGGACATAATCTTGGAACTCAAGAGATGCGATGGCGATTTTCTTCTCTTCCTCATAGTTGTGCAAACAAAAGATCTTGTCAACCTTCAATGCCCATGAAAGATACTCTTCGGGATCATTGCTTCCGGAGAACTTGGGCATGGTGAACTTGAGCTTGCCGTAGCGTTGTTCTTCATTGTGTTTGGGTCGAGGGTGATGACGCCCTTGACGTGGAGGATTGTGAACCTCAAGTTGCTCTTGGCGTGGAAGATTCTCATTGTCTTGTTGCTCTTGGTGAGCTTGTGGTTCTTGTCGAGCTTGTTGTTCTTGTATAGCTTGTGGAGGAGCTTGTGGAACTTGTCGGTGCGATCGTGCTTGATATAGTCGCTCTTGTACTTGCTCGCAAAGTGCTTCTTCTTCTTCTCGAACACGTCGGTTACGGGCGGCGACGGCACAATTGGTGTCGAGGAGGGCACGTTGTGCCTCAAGGGCTTGTGCTTCACGCCGTTGTTGTTGTTGACAGAGAGCTTTGGCGTCTTGCTCGTATTGATGTCGGCGTGCTTGCTCTTCCTCTCATTGGCATTGGCGTTGCCTTTCTTGTGCTTGCGAAAAGGTAGCTTGATATTGACGATGTCGATGTTCTTGCTCTTGTGAACCATTAGTGTGCAGAGGATTGCGATTTGCTTGATGGTCTTGGCGTGCGGCTCGACGAAGAGTGTTCGATATTGGTGTACTTGAACCAGAGATGGTGTCGTCGGAATGTCGACGCGAACGGCTCCGTCTTGAGTATGATGAAGAGGTAGAAGAACGGTTTATCAACAAGGCACGAATTTGGTCCATCCTTGCATCGGTTTCCATCTTTTGTGCATCAAGTTTGTTGTCGAAGTAGTCTCTTGTACGTTGTTCGGAATGTTGCAAGTCGGTAGCGAGTAGGTCGATGCGTTCACTCAATGCTTCATTCTCTTGATGCAAAGCTCTTTGTGCGCCGAAGAGGTGGTTCTTGGTGACAAAGTTGTTCAGGTCCTCATCATGCTCGATGAAGAGGGGGTTGGTAGAAGTACTTGGCCTATCCATCATTGCAAATAAATGTGTGAGTGGGAGAAAGAGAAGGACTATACCAAATGTACCTTGACCGATGTTGAGAATGAATCAATGATCACTCAAAGATGTAGCAAGAAAATAGCACAATTGGTACCGGTTCCCGTCAATTTCTCACACCTACACAAATAAAGCCTTTGGTGGAGCTTGGTTAGGATGGTGAACAAAATCTTATTAAATTGTTAGCAAGACTCAATAATGTTGGAAAAGATTCACAAATGAGCAAATGCAACAAGTAGACCAAACAATAAGTGGGGCACGGAAACACACACACACGGAAAGATAGATGGGGTCGTGCAACCAAAATGAGCTCAAAATGTGGAATCCATGGAAAATGCTCGTGTTGCACAACTCTAGAGAGACGCTAGCACGATTGCACAATAGGCGGATACGAGACTTGTGCACAACCTACAAAGCAAAAATGCAACGACTTCTATCCCAAGTATGCTATATGTATGGTGTTCCGGTGATATGATCCAAGATGATCTAGTATGACAATCTTAATGTAGTATGATGCTATGGCTCTTGCTTAAAAGCTCTTTGCTTATCTTTCTCTTTTGCTTAAAAGCTTGTTTGGCTCTTTCTCTTTTGAGCTCTTTCTCATGCATAACTTTCCGAACCAAGATAGCAATTGTGTATATGCGATGAGAACCTTGTGACACAAGAGATGATATCAAGATAAGGACACCAAGATGATGTGATATATGCCACGATCACTAATGTGCACAAGTAACATTGCCGCCAATACTCAAATGGCTAGTCTCGATAGGAAAGGTACGCAAAATTGGCTATGGGGTTATCAAATGCAATGGCAAGGAGTACACAAAGTGTCATCGAGGTTACCGTCCTTGCTTACGGTCGAGGTGTCAAAATGATGAAGAGGTCGAGGTCGATGACGAAGATGAGCGTCGGTGATGTCGATGATGAACCATCCCTAAGTAGCCGAAACACGTTAGGAAACGGAAACCGCAACTCAAATTCTCAACGACCAAAAGTGGAAAAATCGTCGGAGTTGGTAGAGTGTAAGCGATGGGGGTTGCGGAAAGCGGTGGTGGTATGCTGCAATGCAATGTGGGGTTATGGAAGTGGTGGTGCGGAAGGTGTAACGGGCGACTGAAAATTTTCGTGGAAAAAATTCAGTTTTGTCAGGAAACGTCGGATGTCCGGTGGTGGTCGGACGTCCGGTGCCTGGGCGATTTCGGGCACGGGATGAACTCTAGGGTTCATGGTGGAGAGGCAAAATTTGGGCAAAATTGGACGAATTTGTGGATGAAAATGGTGGAGATGATGGGGGAAAGCTAGATCCACTCGTGGCAAAGCAAATCCATGGATCAAATCCAACAAAACTTCATCAAAACCAACAAATCACAAAAAAAATTGGAGGGCTATTTTTGTGGGGATTTTCAAAATTGGGACAAAAATCAACAAAATTAGGCTAGAAAACAATGGGTAGGGGCTCCAAATTCGTGATCAACCTTGGCTCATGATACCAAGATGATGTAGGGTGGAACCCTAGGGCCGATCTTTCAAGAAATGGAGAGGGTCCTACGAGGAACACGAGGGGACAACACGAGGGAAAACAAGAGGAAAACACTCAAATCAATGGGTACGATCACACATGTGCTAGATTCATGAACATGAAGAGTGATACACGATTCAAACACAACAAAGGACGATACACGTAGCAAATTCTTCTCCATGAGGAGGTCTTGAAGGTCTTCCCATGAGGGGTCTTGAATCCACTTGGGGGATCTTCTCCGTAGAGGCTGCGGTATCCGATGGAGAAAGTATCAAGTGGATGAGCAAAGCTCTATCTCTCATATGAGCTAAACCAATGCTAACCCTAAAAAGAGGGAGGAGGAGGAGTATATATAGTCTAAGTGGACGATGGGGTACATGGGCTTCGGCCCAATGTGCAGTCAACACACAGGCGTCGGACGTTCGACAGCTACCGGTCGTCCGACGTCTCGCGGGGGCTCAGACGTCCAGTACGCGTTGGACTTCCGACGTTTTGGCTCTGATGGGCTTCTGTTGGACGTCCAGTCGGGGTCGGACGTCCGGGGCGTCGGTTGTCCGGTGGTTTCCATACTTCTGACGTTTTCGTTCTGTGAAGGTGGCACCGGTCGTCCGGTGACTGGAAGGCGTCGGTCGTCCGGTCTGCGTCGGACGTCCGACCGCTGTAGCGTTCGCTGGTTGGGGCTGGTCTGGCGGGCTGATGCATCAGGCGTCGAACGTCCGGTGGCTGGAGACTTCCTGGCTGTTTCTCTTCTCGCTCCTTGTACTTGGTGTCCTCGCCGTCTTGACCATTGGGCGTAGCTGATCCGTGGCCTTCCTCCAAGTACCTGATCACACATAGGGTCTCCGCTTGAGGTAGTAGCCATGTCTCGTATGTCGAAAGTGGTAGTTCGGATAGGAGCGAGTTCACCTTATCTTCGATAGCCTTTGCTCGAGCTCTTGTCATTGGTCCAGGTGGTGTCGTGGGAGACGTAGGTAGGTCCATGGGGATGACCTTGGGATGCTCCGCATCAACGGGCCATTGATCTACAACATAGATATGCAAATACTATCAGGACTAAGTTCATGATAAATTAAGTTCAATTAATCAAATTACTAATGAACTCCCACTTAAATAAACATCCCTCAAGTTATCTAAGTGATACATGATCCAAATCAACTAACCCATGTCCGATTATCACGTGAGATGGGGTAGTCATCAATGGTGAACATCTCTATGTTGATCATATCTACTATATGACTCATGTTCGACCTTTCGCTCTCCAGTGTTCCGAGACCATGTCTATACATGCTAGGCTCGTCAAGTTTAACCCAAGTATTCCGCGTGTGTAAATCTGGCTTACACCCATTGTATGTGAACGTAGATTCTATCACACCCGATCATCACGTGGTGCTTCGAAACGACGAACTTCGGCAACGGTGCATACTCGGGGAGAACACTTTTATCTTGAAATTTAGTGAAGGGATCATCTTATAATGCTACCGCCGTTCTAAGCAAAATAAGATGCATAAAAGATAAAGATCACATGTAATCAAAATATGTATCATGATATGGCCATCATCATCTTGTGCTTTTGATCTCCATCTCCAAAGCATCGTCATGATCTCCATCGTCACCGGCTCGACACCTTGATCTCCATCGTTGCGTCGGGGTCGTCTCACCAACTATTGCTTCTACAACTATTGCTAACGCATAGCGATAAAGTAAAGCAATTACATGGCATTTGCATTTCATACAATAAAGAGACAACCATAAGGCTCCTGCCGGCTGCCGATAATTTACAAAACATGATCATCTCATACAATAACATATATCACATCATGTCTTGACCATATCATATCACAACATGCCCTACAAAAACAAGTTAGACGTCCTCTACTTTGTTGTTGCAAGTTTTATGTGGCTGCTACGGGCTTCTAGCAAGAACCGTTCTTACCTACGGCAAAAATCACAACGGTGATTTATCAACTTTGCTGTTTTAACCTTCTACAAGGACCGGCCGTAGTCAAATTCGATTCAACTAAAGTAGGAGAAACAAACACCCGCCAGCCACCTTTATCCAAAACAAGTTGCATGTCAGTCGGTGGAACCGGTCTCATATGGGTGGACATGTAAGGTTGGTCCGGGCCGCTTCATCCCACAATGCTGCCGAATCAAAATAAGACGTTGGTGGTAAGCACTATGAACATCACCGCCCACAACTCTTTGTGTTCTACTCGTGCATCTCATCTACGCATAGACCTGGCTCATGATGCCACTGTTGGGAAACGTTGCATGGAAAACAAAAAAAAATCTACGCACACGCAAGATCTATCAAGGAGATGCATAGCAACGAGAGGGGAGAGTGTGTCTATGTACCCTCGTAGACCGTAAGCGGAAGCGTTTGACAACGCGGTTGATGTAGTCGAACTTCTTCGCGATCCAACCAATCGAGTACCGAACGTACGGCACCTCCGCGTTCAGAACACGTTCAGCTCGGTGATGTCCGCGCCTTCTTGATCCAGCAAGACGGCGAGGTAGTGGATGAGTTCTGACAGCACGACGGCATGGTGACAGTGATGGCGAAGTTATCTCCATAGGGCTTCGCCTAAGCACTATGAAAATATGACCGGGGGTGTAAACGGTGGAGGGGGGCACCACACACGGCTAAGCAATTGTTCTGGATGCGCTAGGTGTTGGGAAACGTTGCATGGAAAACAAAAAAAATTCTACGCACACGCAAGATCTATCAAGGAGATGCATAGCAACGAGAGGGGAGAGTGTGTCTACGTACCCTCGTAGACAATAAGCGGAAGCGTTTGACAACGTGGTTGATGTAGTCGAACTTTCTTCGCGATCCAACCGATCGAGTACCGAACGTACGGCACTTCCGCGTTCAGCACACGTTCAGCTCGGTGACGTCCGCACCTTCTTGATCCAGCAAGACGGCGAGGTAGTGGATGAGTTCCGGTAGCACGATGGCGTGGTGACGGTGATGGTGAAGTGATCTCCGCAGGGCTTCACCTAAGCACTACGAAAATATGACCGGGGTGTAAACGGCGGAGGGGGGCGCCGCACACGGCTAAGATAATGTTCTGGTGTGCTAGGCGCCCCCCTCCCACATATATATAGGTGGGGGAGGAGGGAGCAGCCAGGAGGGCGCCCCAAGTATGCCGAATCCTACTTGGGGTCTCCTCCCAAGTGGCGCCCCCCTGCCATGTTTAGGTGCGGGGGAAAGGCAGGGGAGGGAGGCGCCCCCCTTTCCTTTCTCCCATGAGAATGGGAAGGTAGGAGGGGCTAGCTCTCCCCCCTTTCCTTTCCCTAGGGATGGCCGGCCAGGGAGAGGGGCGCACCAGCCTCCTGTGGGCTGGTCTATCCCTCCCTTGGCCCATAAAGCCCATAATACCTACCGGGGGTGTCCGGAAGCCCTTCCGGTGACCCGATGGCTACCCGGTGCATCCCGAAACCCTTCCGGTGTCAGAAAACCATCGTCCTATATATCAATCTTTACCTCTCAACCATTTTGAGACTCCTCGTCATGTCCGTGATCTCATCCGGGACTCCAAACAACATTCGGTCACCAAATCATATAATTCATATAACACTATATCGTCAACGAACGTTAAGCGTGCGGACCCTACGGGTTCGAGAACTATGTAGACATGACCGAGACACCTCTCCGGTCAATAACCAATAGCGGAACCTGGATGCCCATATTGGCTCCTACATATTCTACAAAGATCTTTATCAGTCGAACCGTTATGACAACATACGTAATTCCCTTTGTCCATCGGTATGTTACTTGCCCGAGATTCGATCGTCGGTATCTCTATACCTAGTTCAATCTCATTACCGGCAAGTCTCTTTACTCGTTCCGTAATACATCATCTTGTAACTAACTCCTTAGTCATTTGCTTGCAAGCTTATGATGTGTATTACCGAGAGGGCCCAGAGATACCTCTCCGATACTCGGAGTGACAAATCCTAATCTCGATCTATGCCAACTCAACAAACACCTTCGAGGATAACTGTAGAGCATCTTTATGATCACCCAGTTATGTTGTGACATTTGATAGCACACAAGGTATTCCTCCGATATCCAGGAGTTTCATAATCTCATAGTCGAAGGAATATGTATTTGACATGAAGAAAGCAATAACAATAAACTGAACGATCATCGTGCTAAGCTAACGGATGGGTCTTGTCCATCACATCATTCTCCTAATGATGTGATCCCGTTATCAAATGACAACACATGTCCATGGTTAGGAAACCTTAACCATCTTTGATCAACGAGCTAGTCTAGTAGAGGCTTACTAGGGACACGGTATTTGTTTATGTATTCACACATGTATTTAAGTTTCCGATCAATACAATTCTAGCATGAATAATAAACCTTTATCATGAATAAGGAAATATAAAATATCAAATTTATTATTGCCTCTAGGGCATATTTCCTTCAGTCTTCCACTTGCACTAGAGTCAATAATCTAGTTCACATCACCATGTGATTTAACACCCACAGTTCACATCGCCATGTGACCAACACCCAAAGAGTTTACTAGAGTCAATAATCTAGTTCACATCGTCATGTGATTAACACCCAAAAAGTACTAAGGTGTGATCATGTTTTGCTTGTGAGAGAAGTTTAGTCAACGGGCCTGCCACATTCAGATCTGTATGTATTTTGCAATTTTCTATGTCTACAATGCTCTGCATTTAGCTACTCTAGCTGATTGCTCCCACTTTCAATACGTATCCAGATTGAGACTCAGAGTCATCCGGATCGGTGTTAAAGCTTGCATCGACATAAGCCTTTACGACGAACTCTTTATCATCTCCATAACCGAGAAACATTTCCTAAGTCCTCTTGGATCACTATTGTACCCCCTTGCTAAACTCATGGTAAGGTACACAACAGGTTTGGTACACAGCATGTCATACTTTATAGAACCTATGGCTGAGGCATAGGGAATGACTTTCATTCTCTCTCTATCTTCTGCCGTGGTCGGGTTTTGAGTCTTACTCAACTTCACACCTTGTAACACAGGCAAGAACCCTTTCTTTGACTGATCCATTTTGAACTTCTTCAAAATCTTGTCAAGGTATGTGCTTTGTGAAAGTCCTATTAAGCGTCTTGATCTCTCCCTATAGATCTTGGTGCCTAATATATAAGCAGCTTCACCAAGGTCTTTTATTGAAAAATTCTTATTCAAGTATCCTTTTATGCTATCCAGAAATTCTATATCATTTCCAATCAACAATATGTCATTCACATATAATATCATAAATGCTACAGAGCTCCCACTCACTTTCTTGTAAATACAGACTTCACCGCAAGTCTGTACAAAACCATATGCTTTGATCACCTCATCAAAGTGTATATTCCAACTCTGAGATGTTTGCACCAGTCCATAGATGGATCATTGGAGCTTGCACACTTTGTTAGCACCTTTAGGATCGACAAAACCTTCTGGTTGCATCATATACAACTCTTCCTTAAGATATCCATTAAGGAATGCAGTTTTTGACATCCATTTGCCAGATTTCATAATTATAAAATGCGGTAATTGCTAACATGATTCGGACGGACTTAAGCATCGCTACGGGTGAGAAAGTCTCATCGTAGTCAACCCCTTGAACTTGTCGAAAACCTTTCGCGACAAGTCGAGCTTTATAGATAGTAACATTACCATCAGCGTCAGTCTTCTTCTTGAAGATCCATTTATTCTCTATGGCTTGCCGATCATCGGGCAAGTCCACCAAAGTCTACACTTTGTTCTCATACATGGATCCTATCTCAAATTTCATGGCTTCAAGCCATCTGTCGGAATCTGGGCTCATCATAGCTTCTTCATAGTTCCTAGGTTCGCCATGGTCTAATAACATGACTTCTAGGACGGGATTACCGTACCACTCTGGTGCGGAACGTGTTCTGTTTGACCTACGAAGTCCAGTAGTAACTTGATCCGAAGTTTCATGATCATCATCATTAGCTTCCTCTCTAGTTGGTGTAGGCATCACGGGAATGGATTTCTCTGATGTGCTACTCTCCAATTCGAGAGAAGTTACAATTACCTCATCAAGTTCTACTTTCCTCCCACTCACTTCTTTTGAGAGAAACTCCTTCTTTAGAAAGGACCCATTCTTATCAACAAAGATTTTCCCTTTGGATCTATGGTAGAAGGTATACCCAATAGTTTCTTTAGGGTATCCTATGAAGACGCACTTCTCCGATTTGGGTTCGAGCTTATCAGGCTGAAGCCTTTTGACAAAAGCGTCGCATCCCCAAACTTTAAGAAACGACAGCTTAGGTTACTTGCCAAACCACAGTTCATACGGTGTCATCTCAACGGATTTAGATGGTGCCCTATTTAACGTGAATGAGGCTGCCTCTAATGCATAACCCCAAAACGATAGTGGTAAATCGGAAAGAGACATCATAGATCGCAACATATCTAATAAAGTACGGTTATGACGTTCGGACACACCATTACGCTGTGGTCTTCCAGGTGGCGTGAGTTGTGAAACAATTCCACATTGTTTTAAATGAAGGCCAAACTCGTAACTCAAATATTCGCCTCCGCGATCAGATCGTAGAAACTTTTATTTTCTTGTTACGACGATTCTCCACTTCACTCTGAAATTCTTTGAACTTTTCAAATGTTTCAGACTTGTGTTTCATTAAGTAGATATACCCATACCTACTCAAATCATCTGTGAAGGTCAGAAAATAACGATACCCGCCGCGTGCTTTAATACTCATCGGACCGCATACATCGGTATGTATTATTTCCTATAAGTCATTAGCTCGCTCCATTGTTCCAGAGAACGGAATTTTAGTCATCTTTCCCATGAGGCATGGTTCGCAAGTATCAAATGATTCATAATCAAGTGATTCCAAAAATCCATCCGCATGGAGTTTCTTCATGCGCTTTACACCAATATGACCTAAACGGCAGTGCCACAAGTATGTTGCACTATCATTATCAACTTTGCATCTTTTGGCATCAATATTATGATTATTTGTATCACTATGATCGAGATTCAATAAACCATTCACATTGGGTGTATGACCATAGAAGGTTTTATTCATGTAAACAGAACAACAATTATTCTCTGACTTAAATGAATAACCTTATTGCAATAAACATGATCCAATCATATTCATGCTCAATGCAAACACCAAATAAAATTTATTTAGGTTCAACACTAATCCCGAAGGTAGAGGGAGTGTGTGATGGTGATCGTATCAACATTGGAATTATTTCCAATACACATCGTCGCCTCGCTTTTAACTAGTCTCTGTTTATTCTGCAACTCCTGTTTTGAGTTACTAGTCTTTAGCAACTGAACCGGTATCAAATACCCAGGGGTTACTATGAACACTAGTAAAGTACACATCAATAACATGTATATCAAATATACCTTTGTTCACTTTGCCATCCTTCTTATCCGCCAAGTATTTGGGGCAGTTCCATTTCCAGTGACCATTCCCTTTGCAGTAGGAGCACTCAGTTTCAGGCTTAGGTCCAGCTTTGGGCTTCTTCACGGGAGTGGCAACTTGCTTGCAATTCTTCTTGAAGTTCCCTTACTTTCCCTTGCCCTTTTTCTTCAAACTAGTGGTCTTGTTAGCCATCAACACTTGATGATCTTTCTAGATTTCTACCTTCGCCGATTTCAGCATCGCGAAGAGCTCGGGAATCGTTTTCGTCATCCCTTGCATATTATAGTTCATCACGAAGTTCTAGTAGCTTGGTGATAGTGACTAGAGAACTCTGTCAATCACTATCTCATTTGGAAAATTAACTCCCACTTGATTCAAGTGATTGTAGTACCCAGACATTCTGAGCACATGCTCACTGGCTGAGCTATTCTGCTCCATCTTGTAGGCAAAGTACTTGTCAGAGGTCTCATACCTCTCGACACGGGCATGAGTCTGAAATACCAATTTCAGCTCTTGGAACATCTCATATGCTCCGTGGAGTTCAAAACATTTTTGAAGTCTCGGTTCTAAGCCGTAAAGCATGGCGCACTAAACTATTAAGTAGTCATCATATCGAGCCTGCCAAACATTCATAACGTCTGCATCTGCTCCTGCAATAGGTTTGTCACCTAGCGGTGCATCAAGTACATAATTCTTCTGTGCAGCAATGAGGATAATCCTCAAATCACGGACCTAGTCCGCATCATTGCTACTATCACCTTTCAACTTAGTGAAGGGATCATCTTATAATGCTACCACCGTACTAAGCAAAATAAGATGCATAAAGGATAAACATCACATGCAATCAAAATATGTGACATGATATGGCCATCATCATCTTGTGCTTTTGATCTCCATCTCCAAAGCATCATCATGATCTCCATCGTCACTGGCTCGACACCTTGATCTCCATCATTGCGTCGGGGTCGTCTCGCCAACTATTGCTTCTACAACTATCGCTAACGCATAGTGATAAAGTAAAGCAATTACATGGTGTTTGCATTTCATACAATAAAGAGACAACCATAAGGCTCCTGCCGGTTGCCGATAACTTACAAAACATGATCATCTCATACAATAACGTATATCACATCATGTCTTGACCATATCACATCACAACATGCCCTGCAAAAACAAGTTAGACGTCCTCTACTTTGTTGATGCAAGTTTTACGTGGCTGCTACGAGCTTCTAGCAAGAACCGTTTCTTACCTACGGCAAAAACCACAACGGTGATTCATCAAGTTTGCTGTTTTAACCTTCTTCAAGGACCGGCCGTAGTCAAATTCGATTCAACTAAAGTAGGAGAAACAGACACCCGCCAGGCACCTTTATGCAAAACTAGTTGCATGTCAGTCGGTCAAACCGGTCTCATGTGCGTGGACATGTAAGGTTGGTCCGGGCCGCTTCATCCCATAATACCGCCGAATCAAAATAAGACGTTGGTGGTAAGCAGTATGAACATCACCGCCCACAACTCTTTGTGTTCTACTCGTGCATATCATCTACGCATAGACCTGGTTCATGATGCCACTGTTGGGAAACGTTAAATGGAAAACAAAAAAAAATCTACGCACACGCAAGATCTATCAAGGAGATGCATAGCAACAAGAGGGGAGAGTGTGTCTACGTACCCTCGTAGACCGTAAGCGGAAGCGTTTAACAACGCGGTTGATGTAGTCGAACTTTCTTCGCGATCCAACCGATCGAGTACCGAACGTACGGCACCTCCGCGTTCAGCACACATTCAACTCGGTGACGTCCGCACCTTCTTGATCCAGCAAGACGGCGAGGTACTGGATGAGTTCCGGCAGCACGACGGCATGGTGATGGTGATGGTGAAGTGTTCTCCGCAGGGCTTCGCCGAAGCACTACGAAAATGTGACCGGAGTGTAAACGGTGGAGGGGGCGCCGCACACAGCTAAGATAATGTTCTGGTGTGCTAGGCACCCCCCTCCCACATATATATAGGTGGGGGAGGAGGGAGCATCCAGGAGGGCGCCCCAAGTAGGCCGAATCCTACTTGGCGTCTCCTCCCAAATGGCGCCCCCCTGCCATGTTTAGGTGCGGGGGAAAGGCAGGGGAGGGAGGCGCCCCCCTTTCCTTTCTCCCATGAGAAGGGGAAGGCAGGAGGGGCTAGCTGTCCCCCCTTTCCTTTCCCTAGGACTGAACGGCCAGGGAGAGGGGCGCACCAGCCCCCTGTGGGCTGGTCTGTCCCTCCCTTGGCCCATTAAGCCCATAACACCTACCGGGGGTATCCGGAACCCCTTCCGGTGACCCGATGGCTACCCGGTGCATCCAGAAATCCTTCCGGTGTCCGAATATCATCATCCTATATATCAATCTTTACCTCTCGACCATTTCGAGACTCCTCGTCATGTCCGTGATCTCATCCGGGACTCTGAACAACATTCGGTCACCAAATCATATAACTCATATAACACTATATCGTCAACGAACGTTAAGCGTGCGGATCCTACGGGTTCGAGAACTATGTAGACATGACCGAGACACCTCTCCAGTTAATAACCAATAGCGGAACCTGGATGCCCATATTGGCTCCTACATATTCTACGAAGATCTTTATCGGTCGAACCGTTATGACAACATACGTAATTCCCTTTGTCCATCGGTATGTTACTTGCCCGAGATTTGATCGTCGGTATCTCTATACCTAGTTCAACCTCGTTACCGGCAAGTCTCTTTACTCGTTCCGTAATACATCATCTCGTAACTAACTCCTTAGTCATTTGCTTGCAAGCTTATGATGTGTATTACCGAGAGGGCCCAGAGATACTTCTCCAATACTCGGAGTGACAAATCCTAATCTCGATCTATGCCGACTCAACAAACACCTTCGGAGATACCTGTAGAGCATCTTTATGATCACCTAGTTACGTTGTGACGTTTGATAGCACACAAGGTATTCCTCCGGTATCCGGGAGTTGCATAATCTCATAGTCGAAGTAATATGTATTTGACATGAAGAAAGCAAGGCTTATTAGGGACACGGTATTTGTTTATTTATTCACACATGTATTTAAGTTTTCGATCAATACAATTATAGCATGAATAATAAACCTTTATCATGAATAAGGAAATATAAAATAACAATTTTATTATTGCCTCTAGGGCACTTCACATCACTTATCGCAACTTGGCCTTTTCTCTTTTTCTGTAGATTCGTATTGTCAAAATATTTTATCTTTTAAACCGTGCGTCCAAATCGTGAACCATATTTACCGTTGAATTTCTAGCATCGGGATCTTCGAGACTAGATCCCATTGTTAATAGGTTTCGACCAACTTTATTTCACAGAAAAAGTGGAATGAAAAAAACAAGCTGGAGGCACAGTCACCCCCCCCCCCCCCCTTTCCTTTTCCGAGAGGCACAGCGTAGCAAATTCATGTCTCCATGAGAAGCAAATATGTGCCTTTCACGAAAGAAAAAAAAAGTGTTTTTTTCCTTTTTCAAGAGGCATGCCTCTCGTTGAAGCAAACTTGTTCCTCCACAGAAAACAAATCTATACCTCACTTTTTTTTTCTTTCGAGAGTGTCTCTTGCGGAAGCAAATCTGTGTCACGAGAAACAAATGTGTGCCTCTTGTGGAAGCAAAAAAACACTTTTTTTGGGAGGCAAATCTGTGCCTCTCAAGGAAGCAAAAAAACACATTTTCTCCTTTTTCCGGGAATCTTGCAGAAGTAAATCTGTGCCTCCACAGGAAGAAATCTATGCCTCTCACGGAAGCAAAAAAAGTATTTTTTTTTTGCACAAAAAAGAAATTTTGAATTTGTTTTGTCCAAAACCTAGGGAAAACAGAAAAAAAAGAGCCGAAAACGCGTATAGAAAAATAAAAAATAAATCCCAAGGGAGCGCCCAGCACGTGATATGTGGCAGTGGCTGACAGCGCCAAGTAGTGCGCTATCAGCCCATCAAAAGTGACACTTATGTGGCTCCTGCAAGGGGTACCCCTCGGTTAGTTGCTCCCTTGAACCATGAGAGCTATATCTATATTTATTCCTACAAATAAAATAAATGATTGTTTCTTCCCATGCATCATGTGTTTTATAAAAAACCGCCTGATGTTTCTGGTAATCAACCCGTAGTCTAGTTTTATGTCAGATTTTTACTTTTGTAGAAAATCCCCTGATGTTTCTAGTAATCAACACGCAGTCCAGTTTTAAGTAAAAATTTGGCTTTTGTAGGAAACCCCTCACATTTGTGTTAATCAACCCGCAGTTCATATCAAATATTTTTTTAAATACTCAAAAAAATTAATACCCTAACTCCAAATTTACATATTATTTATCATATATGAAATTTGATTTGAAAGATGTGTAAAATTTGAATATGATATTGTTTTACTTGTTAACCATTTTTAAAATGCTATTTAGGGTGCAATTTTAATCAATAGCGCATGATCCCTCTTTCATTCGTATCAGTGTTGACCCTGATTGGAAATGAACTACTCAGGAAAACCAGATTAAAGATGAAATTAATCATGTATAACCAAACATGTACGCCTCGCCAAAATCTCGCAGGAAAAAAAATAGATTTTTCATCTTATGTCAAGATAGAGAGAGAGAGACGCCTTAGAATTAACCTCATTCAAACGTCTTGTGAGCATTGAGGCCACCATCGACGAAGGTGGGAAGGAGAACAAATAGCAACATCTATAGGATGCCATGTGTTGAAATAAAGGACGTGGACATATTGGGACTCTTGAGTCATGAGTTTTGGTATGGTTGTGTGGTATTTTGTCCTCCCATTGCAATGCACGACCTCTTCTGTTAGTCTCACTTATAGGGACATAGATAAACCCTCGCCTAAAACTTTCACCCCACATGTAGTTGCTGAGTCGGCCTAGTTTTCTGTGTTTTTTCTCGCTGGTTTTGATTGAGACAAAAATGTACAGGTTTCTTTCGGTTTTCTTGTTTTTTTATTTTTCTTTTTGGTTTTCTCTATTTCTTCATCGGGTTTCTACAATTTTCTGTTTTTCTTTGTTTTTTCATCGGTCTTGTTCGTCTCTTTCGTGGTTTTATAGTCTATTTTCCTTTTTTTTTTCATGTAATTTTGTGTCTTTCTCGGCTTTTAATGGTTATTTTGCTTTTTTTCTTTGTTTCTTTTTTATTTTCTTTGTTTCTTTCTCGGTTTTCCATTCTACGCACCAATCTTCTTTCTTTTTTTGTTTTTCATATTTGTTTTCTTTTTTTGGTTTTCTTTGTTTTCCCTTGTACATTTTTTATGCATCAGAACGTTTTCTATATACACATATAAGTTTTTTTTAATACATGATTAATAACTTTTTAAACTATTTATTATTCTGATGTCTACTTTTTTCATACACGTTATACATTGTTTGTGTACATCTGCAACACTTTTTATATACGTGTTCAACATTTTGGAAATGCATGATAATTATTTTTTTACATTTATTTTTATGTGTACTTTTCCATAAACATTGTATATTTTTTTACATCAGGAAAATTTTATGTATACATTTTTAAATTTTCTATTTAAATTATTAATATTTTTAAAACACGTTTTTGATTTCTAATTTCTTCAAACACACTGCACGTTTTTTTATATCTATAGGTAACATTTTTATACACGTTATTTTTTTTCTAAATACATGATTAACATATATTTTTTAAATGATGTCTATTTTTTTCATACACATTGTACATTTTAAATATACACAAGGAAACTTTTTTTATATAAATTTAAAATTTTCACATGCATAATGTATATATTTCAAATATTTGAAATAAAGTGTTATATATATAATATTTTAAAGTAAAAACAAAAGTGAAAAAATGAAAACAAAAGAAGTGAAAAAAAGATAAAAAGAGGAGGTTGTGGCCTGTGGCCTGTGCCGGCCCAGTCTCGCGCTTGCCCGGACGAAGCATTCCTATTTGTCGCACGAAGCGAGACGTAGGCTCTCCCCACTTGGACTGCAGTGCTGGAGGGAAAGAAAAAACTTGCATCTATCCAGGCATCAGGTGCCACTGTATTCAGTGATGACACGGTACAGTAAAAGGCAAGCATCACCCGGCCGAATGTGAAGATCCATTCACGCCACCGAGTTGACATCTGACGCCAACAAAGCTGCAAGAAAGCACCGGGATAAACTTAACTACCCGTCTGTCGTGGAGCATTAGTGTTATCTTTTCCCAAAAGCACCGCCTGCATCTGCATGCATCTCGGCACAGTACTGGAGCTTGGTGTCTGAAGTGAAAGCAAAGCAACCACGGTGAGCCACCCGTATGGCCACCTACTCCTACGTTGGCCTGGCCGCCTGACAAACCCGGGTCAAACGAACAAAAGATCTCATAAGATTTCATGACAGGAGGCGAGGCGAGGTGAGGTGAGGTGGTGACAGTGAGCTCCACAGAGAGACCACGAATGATTTGATCCCACGCCAATAAAATAGGCCAATGATGCGCCTCGTTTCCTCCGTTGGTCCAACTTGGCCGGCTATCCCTCCCTGCGTTTTGACTGAGCGCAGGACCCCAGGTGACCACGTGACCGACGGCGGGCGGCCTCGTCCGGACGCTGCGCTGCATACGGTGCCGCTGCCGGTCGTCGCCAGGGAGAAGACGTTGGGGAAACGGGCGGGCGGAGTTTACCATGCACTCGTCTCGTCAGACGCTGCCGAGGCAGAAGAAAAAGATCTCCGTGCCAGGTGCAACCCGATCCACGCTTTTTTTTTTTTTTTTTGAAAGACGTTCCATGCTAATCAGGACAAGTTCACCGCGTTTTTTGACCGTTATCCTAGCTCATCGGCTGCTGTTAACCATGGGGAAAATATATAGTAGTACAAGTTATATAACATGTCGTGGATAATTATGTTCTCGCGACCTTTTGTGCCGTTCCTCGAATCAGCGCTAGCTCCGGGATTTGACTTGGGATGTCGCTGGGGACGAGGACTGTCTACTAGCCCGGGAACACGAACACGAGCCATAGCCGTGGGGTCGCGTCAAACGTTGGATTCATTCTTGCCATCCGATGCAGTCTCATCGTAAAATTGCCCGATCAGATGCAGATGCAGATCGAAGGAGCTCATTCAAGTTAGTGTGTTGCTACCTGAATGATCGATCCGTGCGATGCCGGCTAAATTCGTTCGTTTCATGGCTTATAACACTCGGACAAACAGCTGGGAATGTGGAATACAAGATTCAACGGAAGGAACTGGGACGGAAAAAGCCAAGCTGTTGGCTCCATCTTGATGGATGCCCGGCCTAGTGTGGCAAGTTGGACAGGTTGGATTGGAATGCTCCTTGTTGGAGCGGATCCAGTTGACAAGTGGCAACAAAGGTGCATGGAGATCAGATAAACTTTCGTTGCAACGAAGCTGCATCGAAATCACAGCGCACGTCCATATGCTACGGAGAGGAGCGCGACACACACCCATGGCGTGCACCAGCGTGTCCCACGTACGTGTCCCGATCAGATGGGCCGTCCACTGTCCTAGGTTCCTGTGCAGTCCCGTTGCAACCTCGCCGGACCCCTCCCACGGTGCTGATTGATGATATCCAGCTCCGATTGATGGATCGATCCACCCAACACCCGACCGGGATCTCCTCGTGTTCACTTTCCAGCTGCCGCGTACGCACCTCCCATATGTTTGATGCTTGGCGACACACTGCCCCATTGTTCCTCAGTCTCACGCTCGTAGTTCCCGGTGTGAAAAAGCTCAAGAGAGACGGCACTGCCGGCTGCACAATGCACGAGAAACGCCAACGTGCAAGGTACCCGTCGCCGTCCCGGCCGGTCCTAGAATAGATTAGCCACACCGCCCGTCCAAACACACGCCCTGCCGGGGAGGAGGGGTAGTGGCGCCACCGTGGGCACGTCCGTCCACTCCACTTTGGCTCGCTGGCTTTCCGTCGGCGGCTAGCGTCCAATCCCCACGCACGCGTACGCTGAACCGAGCGTGACACCGTGACGAGCCACACCCGCACCGCAGGATCCCCGCGATATCTGCGTCTCATCGGGAACCTTATCTCCGCCTCCCCGCCGCGCCACACCACACACACCGCGATGGCCTCCACTGCGCCTCAGCGGCCGGAGCCAGAAGGCACCCACGAAGGTAGTGCTGCTTACTGCATGGCACCCCCGAGCATCAAGACGACCAGTGTATCTCCCATTTCTCGACACCACACGACCTCCCCACCGGCGCAGGGTTACTAGATTAGCACCACGACCGTAGCATTAGTATCTACACCAATTGTCAAACTATATCAAAATTAGCACCAGCACCAAATTAGGGAACGAGATCCTCTGACTTAGATCGATCTACTGCTGAGGGACGTAGTACGCGCTGCGCCGTCCGTCCGCCATCCGATGGCAGGAACGTAGAACGGGCTCTGTCGCTCAGTTCGCCAGCAAAACTACCGGCCCATGCGGCCCAACGCGACACAAGCGAGGGAAAGCGAGGGGAAAAGGGCGCGGGAGGCCACAGAAAAAGGCGCGAGGATTACAGAAACGGCGGCAAAGTTCACTGGAATGAGATCGCTGGCGCCCGGCAGGGACTGCTGCTCTGCTCGCCAATCTCAGGTAAGCCTCCACAGTCCTTTCTCTCGACGCCTAACACATGAATAAAATTGATCGATGTTCCACCATCCGATTATTTTAGAACTTGATCAATTTCCCTTTTTCTCATGGAAGAGCAGCCTGCTGAACTCTGATCAGCCACCCCTTTTTCTGATGGAAGAAGCAACTGAGGTGGAAGACGAGGCTAACACAGCACACCATGATTCTAATTCCAATAAGTAAATTTTCCTAGTTTTTTTCTTGTCCTCCTGAAGTTCGATACAGTGTGAAATCTGGAATGATTCCCTGCATAGTAGTGAAATCTGTAGATTCAAGAGATACATTGTTGTCCTGTCTTGTGATTTATTTCCAAGGCATGGAGTAATACTTATGACTCATTACTATGTTCTGTGTTTTGTAGAATTTCCTTAGCACCTAATCCCTGTTGGTCCCAATTACCACTACTGCTTGCTTATTCTCTTGTAATAATCTTTTTCCAATGGTATTAGTCCCAATATTTTCTATGCACTTCTACAAGTCTAATGTTCATGTTATGTTTACATTACAGAGTTGTATTGCCTAGTTTGGTACCTCATGTTGGCATGGAATTCAGAGATTCAAATGAGGCTTGGGCATTTTGGCTTACCTACAGTGGACAAAAAGGATTTGAGGCCAGAAAAAGGTACACAAACAAAAGGCCAACAGATGGCAAGGTCACATCATGTAGATTTTTTTGTGCAAATGAGGATTAGCGAGCACAAGACAAAAGGGATCATTTGACAAAGTGCCCTCGAGCTGAAACTAGAACCAATTGTGAAGTGCACATGAAGCTTAAAATGGACCGGAAGAAGGGAAATCTCAAAGCGTCGGAGCTGGTTTTGGAACACAACCACACACTACACCTAGCAGAAACCTTACACTTAATGGTGTCACATAGAAAAATTTCAGAGTTACAAGCTTTTGAAATTGCAACAGCAGATGATGCAGGAATTGGGCCAAAAGCTGCACATGAGTTGGCTAGTCGCCAAGTTGATGGACCACTCAATCTTAGTTATACCCTCCATGATCACAAGAACCATTTGCGGACCAAGCGCCAACGAGAAATGGCCTAAAGCCAAGCGGGTAGCATGCTTAAGTATTTTCAAGACAAAATTGCTGAAAACCCATCATTTCAATATGCATTGCAAATGGACTGTGAAGAACAAATAGCGACCATATTCTGGGCTGATGCTAGAATGATCATGGACTATGCACATTTTGGTGATGTTGTTAGTTTTGACACTACTTTTGGAACAAACAAGGAGAGTAGGCCCTTTGGTTTCTTTGTCGGATTCAATCACTTTAGGGAAACTGTAGTTTTTGGTGCTGCTCTCATGTATGATGAAACATTTGCATCCTTTAAGTGGTTGTTTGAGGCTTTTCTAACAACCCATAAAGGAAAGGGGCCAAGGACATTCTATATAGATCAAGATACTGCAATGGGAAATGCAGTTGAGGACGTGTTTCCAGAAGCACGACATGGTTTATGCACCTTTCACATTATGCAGAATGCTGTCAAACATCTACATGAAGAGAATGATGAAGAGAAAAATGGGGAGAAGAAAAAAGAGAAGAAAAAAGAGAAGAAAAAGGGAAGAAAAAACAGAAGAAGCAAGAGATGAATGAAGAGAAGGAAAAAGAAGAGAATGAAGAGAAGGAAAAAGAGGAGAATGAAGAAACAAGTATTCTATCAGATTTTAGCGCGTGCATGTTTGAGTATGAAGACATGGCAGAATTTGAACAAAAGTTTGACCTCATAAGGAAAAAGATGAGCAAGCAAACTTGGTTGGATAGTATATATAAGTTAAAGGAAAAATGGGCTGAATGTTATATGAAGGATGTCTTCACATTAGGAATGAGAAGTACACAATTGAGTGAGAGTTTAAATAATGACTTGAAAATCCATTTCAAATCTGATTTTGATATCATCCGGTTCTTTAAGCATTTTGAAAGGGTGGTGCAAGGGAAAAGGAACAATGAACTGAATTCAGAATTTGAATCAAGGAAAAAGTTGCCTAGAATATTTATGAGGAGATGACCACCTATGTTGGTGCAAGCTAGCAAGTTATATACACCTGGTATTTTTGAAGCTTTTCAAGGTGAGTATGAAATATCCTTGTCAGCTTGCACCAAGGCATTAGATGGTTGTAATGAATATCTAGTAGGAGATTGTATCTTTGAGGAGGAGTATAAAGTTATCAGTGAACCTTTGAAGCAAACAGTTGTGTGTGGCTGCCGGCAATTTGATAGAATTGGGATATTGTGTGGCCATGCTCTTAAAGTTCTCGATTTGATGAATATCAAGTCACTACCGCCACATTATGTGTTAAAGCGCTGGACAAAGGAAGCACGAAGTGGAACTGTACAAGACAAGGAAGGAAGAAATATCATCTTAAATCCGAATATGGATGCCATGCTTAGCTACAAGTATATGTCCCACAAATTTCATAATTTGGCAGATCGAGCAACCTACTTTCGGGAATCTGTCGTGTTAGTAGACAACACACTTGACATCCTTGGTAAGCAAATTGAAGAAAAACTTAATACATGTGCAAGCACATCCGGGTATCCATGTACAATTCCGACAGATGCTAGCCCACCAAATGACTTGTTGACTAATGCACATCTAAAGAAAAAGGAGGTCCAAACAACGAGTTCAAAACGAAAAAAAAATTGGCTCGATAAGAAGCACAAGGCTAGGAAAAGGAGAGAAAGCAGAGCTACATCACAGTTGGGTGAAGAGGTATGTTGCTAAACAATACAGTGCTTTCGGTGTTATCATTATGTCCATTAATTCTCACAGCCTCCAATTTTCTTTCACAACAAGATACAAGAGGTGGGGGAAGTGGCAGGTGGTGGTGGTGCACAAGTTGCAAATGATAGAGTTTATAGGGATAATGCGGAGGTGCCTGAAGGTTGCAAGACCAACCTTAGCTTCACTCAGTTGTTGATGGTATAATCTTGCTCATGTAGTTTAAAAATCTAGAATGGTCCAACTAGAGATGGCAAAATCTTGCTCATACGGTATTCTTATTTATTTAATTTTCAGGAGCCAATTACAGATGATCTTTTCACTGGGTCATGGTGAAGTACTGTTGTTTTTGGGCAAATGAATGAGAGGGCAAACAAGCATTGGTGGGCAAGTTCAGTTCTGGGCAACACTTGACATTGAGTTCAGTTCTAGGTTCTAGTTCAGTTCTTGGTTCTAGTTGCTCAATCCCTTTTGCACCTGCAAGTTGTCTTTTGTTCAACTCCCTGGGTTGGGATCTCTTTTGTTCAATGCACCTACAAGTTCTCTATGCATGCTCACTGTACATTCGGCAGCCAAAGCAAGCATTATGACTTGCAAGTCATTGTATTCCCGGAAGGACATGCTCTCAAATTGTCAACATATGCTATCCTCTTTAATTAACAACACCAATATTATGCTCTCAAATTGACAATCTTAGATCA
Organism: Thinopyrum elongatum; assembly: GCA_011799875.1. Taxonomy (NCBI): domain Eukaryota; kingdom Viridiplantae; phylum Streptophyta; class Magnoliopsida; order Poales; family Poaceae; genus Thinopyrum; species Thinopyrum elongatum. The sequence goes on along the minus strand of CM022299.1, from coordinate 32,079,743 downwards.
CAACAGTACAATAGTTACAGTACAAAGAACTTTAGTGATTCACATTCAATATTTTGTAACAATAATGACACTCAAATTCACTCAACTCCACTCTCAAATTACATGATTACAATCTGGATACAACACTCAGTCACATTATTCACTGAAGTGTACATTCAATTCACATCAGTTACAAGCTCAGTTTGGCATTTCTCCTGCTGTTGCTGCTTCTCTGTTGGTGCCGCTTCTCTGCTGTTTGCACAACTAAAATTGCAGTTTCTGCACAACTGAAACTGAAGACATCTGTACACCAAGGCAAAGCAAGCAGCAAACCAATGCAATGCGAGGCAAGCAGCAGGGGAATCCTCTGAGAAGAATCAGCGGCATCAACGATGCTTGGTCCGCGGCTCAACGGTCTCGACGGAACCGGGGGCGTCGCACCCTGTACGCGGAGCCACCGCCGCCGCCGCCGCGGCGGTCCGTGTCGACGAGCTGCGACCTGCACCCGGAGGAGACCTTCACCGGCTTCTGCACCGCCTGCCTCCACGAGCGCCTCGCCGGCCTCGAGGCCTCCGCCGCCGTGGCCGCCGCACCGGGCCGGAAGTCCACCTCCGCCATCCGCTCCCTCTTCTCCAGGCCTTTCGCCGGAGGCGGCGCGGCGCCATCGAGCTCTGGCGCTGCCCCGCCGGACCTTCGCCGCTGCAAGTCCTTCTCGTGCGGCGGGCGCGGGGGCGACGCGCTCGCCGCGGCCGTCGCCGCCGGCGTGGACGAGCCGCAGCGCTGGTCGTGCGGCTGGGCCGATGGGCCGCTTATTTCTGTTTCCGCCCGAGTGAAAAGCTGGCGCATGCTGTAGTTTCTGCGAGTATCGTTGGATGGTTGATGGACGGTGCAGCGCGTACTACGTCCCTCGGCAGTAGAACTTCCTAAGTCAGAGGATCTCGTTCCCAAATTAGGTCCAGCTCCTGTTGCTTGCAATCTTACAAATGGCGTTCCGATCATACAAAGAGAGAGAGAGGCAAGAATAAAAGAAACGTCAATCGAAGCCTGCAAAGCTCGACTCTATTTTTTGCAATGACGAATCGGACCTTCACTTCCACACACATGTCATGCATGCTCCCTCATCCCCCCTATCTAACCATTGCCCTGCACAGATCCCCAACACATGAAACTGATACCTATGTCGCTCGTTTAGGGCGACTCGGGAGGCACGAGCGTCGCTGCCGCAACAGTCCTCTCATCGGCGACTCTCCCTCGTTGTCGCTGGTCAAAGATGCCGGGTGTAGAAGTGCATGCTCTAGCCAATGCAACCAAAAGATCGATCTGATGAAAGAGACTAGGCAATACATTTATACATCAACACTCCCCCTCACGTGTGACTCTCTCTGGCCTAAACGTGGAACGAAAGTGGGCTGCAATTTAATTGCGCCAGCCGGGTCTTGAACTTAAGACCTCTTGCCTCTGATACCATGTAGAAGTGCATTCTCTAGCCAATGCAACCAAAAGACCGATCTGATGTAAGAGACTAGGCAATATATTTATACGTCAACACCGGGGCAAAGCCCTGCGTGGTTGCCGGTGGCGGTGGGACATCTCTCTCCTTCGCTGCTCCTCTCCTCGGTGACCCCTGCGACTACCCCTCGTCAGATCCGATCCATGGCTCCCTCGCGCCACCGGTAAACTCCCGGGCTTCCACGCTACTGGATCTCATGTGGACAAGGGATTATGGCCCCGGGGGTCGTGGGCTCGTGGTTGTCCGCACCTACCGCTGGGAGGTAGCCACCGCCGTCCTTCCCAATCTGACGGGTCCAGCCGAAGGTCGCCGGGGCGAGCGTTGGAAGATCGATCGAGTGATCTCGGACTAGCCCCGTCCAGATCCACGCGGCTACGCTGGTGTGTGGCTCCTCCGTCGATGCTACTCCACAAGCCACACCCGCACCGCAGGATCCCCGCGATATCTGCTTCTCATCGGGAACCTTATCTCTGCCTCCCCACGGCGCCACACCACGCATCGCCATGGCCTCCATTGCGTCGCGGCGGCCGGAACCAGAAGGCGCCCACGAAGACAACGGCGTGGGCCACCGCATCCCACTAGTGGGTACGAGACGGTATGTGCCATGCGTTGTTGTACGTTCTTTTTTCCTTTTCTTCGAGGGAACGCTTGCTGTTGTACGTTCTGCTGCGTACCTTGTGATGTATCTCGACCTCACACCCAATGTCAGAAACCTGAGCATTGTGCAGCCAGTTACTTTAGTCCCACCTCGATTAAGGGAGAAAGTTAGGAGCACCTTATAAGGGAGAGTGCCACACTCACTTCATACTAGTCTTTTGGAATGTTGTAAGCTCTACGCTTACAGTGATGTGTCCGATGCGCACCAAAAACATCCAAAGCTCGACTCCCTCTCTGCCGCTGGTCAAAGACGCCGGAGCAAAGCATATGTGTGGTCGCCGGTGGCTGCGGGACACCCTTGTGCTGCCGGTAAATTCCCGGGCTTCCCCTGGGGGTCGTGGGCTCGTGGCTGTCCGCACTTGCTGCTGCGAGATAGCCACCGCCGTCCTTCCCAATCTGGCGGGTCCAGCCAAAGGTCGCCGGGGCGAGCGTTCGAAGATCAATGCAGTGATCTCGAACCAGTCCCGTCCAAATTCACACGGCTACGCTGGTGTGTGGCTCCTCCATCGGTGCTAGTCCATGTGGTCGTACGAAACGACACGGCGTCGGATGTGAACCTCCACTTTGGCGACCACTCACGCCTGCAGCGGTGGACTCACTGCGAACTGTGGTGGCTATCGAAGAGTCTTTGCGAGGGTTCCTCTCTTCAGACCCGATGGTTGACTTCGGCGGGGTATTGCAAACTATGAATAATGACTTAATGCAGAGGAATGGTTGTGCAGCGGTGGCGGTCCACATGTAGCTGTTGGGATCGTGGAAAAGTGGTGGCAACAACACATAAAGGACATCGATGGTGGTGCTACTCGAGCACCCGGTTTCGAGATCTGGGGTGAAAGACTAGGTCTTACCCGTTGGTTATACCTGGCAATGATGACGTTTTTATATCTTTATTTTGTTGAAGGCATTGCTCAGATATTCTCAGATTTGTTTTTCAAGTTGAAATCCAGATACTGGCCTTCGGTGCTTGGATCCGGTGACGATTGCATCGCCCTCGTTCTAAAGGCGTAGTTGTTGAAGAACCTCATCGTCCGTGTGATGTCATGAGATCATTGCTGCGGACATGATCATTGATATAGTTTGTCAATCGCGGATCTGATTGCTTTGGGTTTTAATAGTTTTTTCTCGCTTACACATAGCTTTGGTCTTATATGGCTTTGCTATTTGTAGGTGTATTTTTTAGTGTGCGTGCGTCGGTGTTGGCTATGTGCATCCTAACTATGCAGAGGTCGGGTGTGTACTCATTATGTGTGTATCCTCTTGATGTTTCATTTTGAGTCAATAAAATCCACCTAACAAGGTTGCATTGAGGCTAACCAAGTGGAGCAGGTGACTCTTATCAAAGCCAAAAGTGCACCTCCATGCCGCCTGCTCGGTCATCCTTCACCTTGATGTCAGAACAGTAAGCTAGAGGGTGGGCTTCACTTGTCACCTCTTGAAGTGCACATCGATAAACTTATCCGGTATCAGTGCATCAGGGAATCTAACCGCTAATAACTCAGAAAGCCTAATATTGGGTTTTTGAATTGTAAAGAAATTATACAATTTCGTGATTAATTTCTATAAATAATTCATGACTAAAATAATTATTAGCATGCATAGCTCTAGCATACTAGATGAACAAAACATCATCATCGCACATGCAATAGCAACCATAATTAGAGATGATCAAATCACGACGCACATACTGTTCGTTTCTAGATGAAGTAGTTGTGCTTGTTGCAGAAGCGATGTTGTTGACAACTACGTTGGTGAAGACTAGTCGAAGCAGACGACATTGGAGACGTCGGTACGTGACACCAACCTTCTTGGATTGAAGACGGCCTGTGGTGACAAACTTGGGCAGTCACACATAGTGCTTCCCAAAAACCTGCTGGAAATATGCCCTAGAGGCAATAATAAATTGATTATTATCATATTTCCTTATTCATGATAAATGTTTATTATTCATGCTAGAATTGTATTGACCGGAAACTTAAATACACGTGTGAATACATAAACAAATACTAAGTCCCTAGTAAGCGTCTACTAGACTAGGTCGTTGATCAAAAGATGGTTAAGATTTCCTAACCGTACACATGTGTTGTCATTTGATAACGGGATCACATCATTAGGAGAATGATGTGATGGACAAGACCCATCCGTTAGCATAGCATATGATCGTTCAGTTTTTGCTACCGCTTTCTTAATGTCAAATACATGTTCCTTCGACCATGAGATCATGCAACTCCCGGATACCGAAGCAATACCTTGTGTGCTATCAAACGTCACTTCGTAACTGGGTGATCATAAAGGTGCTCTACAGGTATCTCCGAAGGTGTCTGTTGAGTTGAAGTGAATCGAGATTGGGATTTTTCACTCCGTATGACGGAGAGGTATCTCTGGGCCCTCTCGGTAATACAACATGACAATAATCTTGCAAGCAAAGTGACTAAGGAGTTAGTTATAAGATGATGTATTACAGAATGAGTAAAGACACTTGCCAGTTATGAGATTGATCTAGGTATGGAGATACCGACGATCGAATCTCGGGCAAGTAACATACTGACGGACAAAGGGAACTACATATGTTGTCATAAAGGTTCGACCGATAAAGATCTTCATAGAATATGTAGGAACCAACATGGGCATCCAGGTCCCGCTATTGGTTATTGATCGGAGAAGCGTCTCGATCATGTCTACATCATTCTCGAACCCGCAGGGTCCGCACGCTTAACACTCGTTGACGATATAGTATTATATGAGTTATGTATGTTGGTGATCGAATGTTGTTCGGAGTCCCGGATGAGATCATGGACATGACTGGAAGCTCCAGAATGGTCCTGAGGTAAAAATTGATATATAGGATAATATGGTTGGGCCAAGGGGTAAGGCCCACGAGGCCTTAAGATAGTGCACAAAGGGGTTTTCTCGAAGGGCAGGGGCTAGACGCCAAGGTTCCCGGCGTCTACCCCCTGGGCCACACGCTGTAGTCCGTGGCGTTTACGTAAACGCTAGGAACCATGGCGTTTGGCCCTGGAGTCCGAGAAGGACTTTTCTTTGCGTTAAAAACCGGCTTTGGGGGGGGGGGGGCTCTCCCCAAGTAACAACCCCATGGCTCAACATATAAATAGAGGAGCAGGGCTAGCCCCTAGAACACAAGATTTGGAGCCTCCTCTAATTGGTCCTAATTGACTAATTAAAGCTAGCCCTAGCTACCTCTAATCCTCATAATTAGAATCCCAGTGTGGTTCTAATCTCCTCCCTCAAGTTCACCACCACCGTCACCACACCGTCGTGCTGCCGGAACTTATCTACTACTTCGCCCCTCTTGCTGGATCAAGAAGACGAGGACGTCATCGAGCTGAACGTGTGCTGAACGCAGAGGTTTCGTACATTTGGTACTTGATCGGGACGGATCATGAAGGTGTACGACTACATCAACCGCGTTGATAAACGCTTCTGCTTAGCGATTTACAAGAGTATGTAGATGCTCTCCCCCTCTCGTAGCTATGCATCTCCATGGATAGATCTTGTGTGTGCGTAGAATTTTTTTGTTTTCCATGCAACGTTCCTCAACAGTGGCATCATGAGCCAGGTCTATGCGTAGATGATATGCACGAGTAGAACACAAAGGAGTTGTGGGCGGTGATGTTCATATTGCTTACCTCCAATGTCTTATTTTGATTCGACGGTATTGTGGGATGAAGCAGCTCGGACCAACCTTACATGTCCATGTACATGAGACCGGTTCTACCGACTGACATGCAACTTATTTTGCATAAAGGTGGCTGGCGGGTGTCTGTTTCTCCTACTTTAGTTGAATCTAATTTGACTACGGCGGTCCTTACAGAAGGTTAAATAGCTACTTGATAATCACCATTGTGGTTTTTGCATAGGTAAGAACGGTTCTTGCTAGTTGCCCGTAGCAGCCACGTAAAACTTGTAACAACAAAGTAGAGAACGTCTAACTTGTTTTTGCAGGGCATGTTGTGATGTGATATGGTCAAGATGTGATGTGTATGTTGATGTATGAGATGATCATATTTTGTAGTAAGTTCACGACTTGCATGTCAATGAGTACAACAACCGGCAGGAGCCTTAGGGTTGTATTTAATTATTGTATGACCTGCGTGTCAATCACTAAGCGCCATGTAATTACTTTACTTTGTCGTTATGCGTTAGCAATAGTTGTAGAAGTAATAGTTGGCGAGACGACCCCGACGCAATGATGGATATCAAGATGTCATGCCAGTGATGATGGAGATCATGTCGTTGCTTTGGAGATGGAGATCAAAAGATGATGATGGCCATATCATGTCACATATTTTGATTGCATGTGATGTTTATCCTTTATGCATCTTATTTTACTTAGAACGACGGTAGCATTATAAGATGATCCCTTCACTTAATTTCAAGATAAAAGTGTTCCCCGAGTATGCACTGTTGCTAAAGTTCGTCGTTTCAAAGCACCTCGTGATGATCGGGTGTGATAGACTCTACGTTCATATACAACGGGTGTAAGCCAGTTTTGCACATGCAGAATACTTGGGTTAAACTTGACGAGCCTAACATGTACAGACATGGTCTCGGAACACTGGAGACTGAAAGGTCGAACATAAGTCATATAGTGGATATGATCAACATGGAGATGTTCACCATTGAAGACTACCCCATCTCACGTGATGATCGGACATGGGTTAGTTGATTTGGATCATGTATCACTTAGACAACTTGAGGGATGTTGATTTAAGTGGGAGTTCTTTAGTAATTTGATTAATTGAACTAAAATTTATCATGAACTTAGTCCCAATAGTTTTTTAAAATCTATGTTGTAGATCAATGGCCTGTGCTATCGTTCCCTTGAATTTTAATGCATTCCTAGAGAAAGCTAAGTTGAAAGATGTTGGTAGCAACTACACGGACTGGGTCCGTAACTTGAGGATTATCCTCATTGCTGCATAGAAGAATTATGTACTTGATGCACCGCTAGGTGACAGACCTGCTGCAGGACCTGATGCAGACGTTATGAACGTCTGGCAGGCTCAATCTGATGACTACTCGATAGTTCATTGTGCCATTCTTTACGGCTTGGAACCGGGACTTCAAAAGCGTTTTGAACGCCACGGAGCATATGAGGTGTTCCAAGAGCTGAAGTTAATATTTCAAGCTAATGCCCGGGTTGAGAGATATGAAGTCTCCAACAAGTTCTTTGGCTGTAAGATAGAGGAGAACAATTCTGTCAGTGAACACATACTCAGAATGTCTGGGTACCACAACTACTTGAATCAACTGGGAATTGATCTTCCAGTTGAGAGTGTTATTGACAGAGTTCTTCAATCACTGCCACCAAGCTAGAAAGGCTTCTGATGAACTATAAAATGCAAGGGATGACGAAAATGATTCCCGAGCTCTTTGTGATGCTGAAATCGGCGGAGGTAGAAATCAAGAAAGAGCATCAAGTTTTGATGGTTAACAAGACCACTAGTTTTAAGAAAAAGGGCAAGGGAAATAAAGGGAACTTCAAGAAGATTGGCATGCAAGTTGGCGCTCCCGTGAAGAAGCCCAAAGCTGGACCCAAGCCTGAAACTGAGTGCTTCTACTGCAAAAAAAAGTGGTCACTGGAAGCGGAACTGCCCCAAGTACTTGGCAGATAAGAAGGATGGCAAAGTGAACAAAGGTATATTTGATATACATGTTATTGATGTGTTCCTTACAAATGCTCGTAGTAGCGCCTGGGTATTTGATACTGATTCGATTGCTCTTATTTGTAACTCGAAACAAGAGCTTCGGAATAAACGAAGATTTGTTAAGGACGAGGTGACGATGCGCGTCGGAAATGGTTCCAAGGTTGATGTGATCGCCGTCGGCATGCTACCTCTATATCTACCTTCGGGATTAGTTTTAGACCTAAATAATTGTTATTTGGTGCCAGCATTGAGCATGAACATTATATCTGGACCTTGTTTATTGTGAGACAATTATTCATTTAAGTCAGAGAATAATGGTTGTTCTATTTATATAAGTAATATCTTTTATGGTCATGCACCTTTAATGAATGGTCTATTCTTGTTGAATCTCGATCGTAGTGATACACATATTCATAATATTAATACCAAAAGATGCAAAATTGATAATGATAGTGCAACATACTTGTGGCACTGCCGTTTAGGTCATATTGGTGTAAAGCACATCAAGAAACTCCATGTAGATGGACTTTTGGATTCACTTGATTATGAATCATTTGATACTTGCGAACCATGCCTCATGGGTAAGATGACTAAAACTCTGTTCTTCGGAACAATGGAGCGAGCTAATGACTTATTGAAAATAATACATACCGATGTATGCGGTCCGATGAGTGTTCAAACACGCGGCGGGTATCATTATTTTCTAACCTTCACAGATGATTTGAGTAGGTATGGGTATATTTACTTGATGAAACACAAGTCTGAAACATTTCAAAAGTTCAAAGAATTTCTGAGTGAAGTGAAGAATCATTGTAACAAGAAAATAAAGTTTTTGCGATCTGATCATGGAGGTGAATATTTGAGTTACGAGTTTGGCCCTCATTTAAGACAATGTGGAATTGTTTCACAACTCACGCCACCTGGAACACCACAGCATAATGGTGTGTCCGAACATCGTAACCGTACTTTATTAGATATGGTGCGTTCCATGATGTATCTTACCGATTTGCCTTTATCATTTTGGGGTTATGCATTAGAGACAGCGCATTCATGTTAAATAGGGCAATGTCTAAATCCGTTGAGACGACACCGTATGAACTATGGTTGGGTAAGAAACCTAAGCTATCGTTTCTTAAAGTTTGGGGATGCGACGCTTATGTCAAAAGGCTTCAGCCGGATAAGGTCGAACCGAAAAGAAGAAGTGTGTCTTCGTAGGATACCCTAAAGAAACTATTGGGTATACCTTCTACCACAGATCCGAAGGCAAAATCTTTGTTGCTAAAAATTGGTCATTTCTAGAGAAGGAGTTTCTCTCGAAAGAAGTGAGGGGGAGTAAAGTAGAACTTGATGAGGTAGTTGTACCTTCTCTCGAGTTGGAAAGTAGCACATCAGAGAAAACCGCTCCCTTGATACCTACACCAACTAGAGAAGAAGCTAATGATGATGATCATAAAACTTCAGATGAAGTTACTATTGAACCTTGTAGGTCGACCAGAACACGTACCGCACCAGAGTGGTACGGTAATCCTATCCTGTAAGTCATGTTGTTAGACAACGGCGAACCTGCGAACTATGAAGAAGCTATGATGAGCCCAGATTCCAACAAATGGCTTGAGACCATAAAATCTGAGATAGGATCCATGTATGAGAACAAAGTGTGGACTTTGTTGGACTTGCCCGATGATCGGCAAGCCATTGAGAATAAATGTATCTTCAAGAGGAAAACGGACGATAATGGTAATATCACTGTCTACAAAGCTCGACTTGTCGCTAAAGGTTTTCGACAAGTTCAAGGGGTTGACTACGATGAGACTTTCTCACCCGTATAAATCCTTTAGTCTATCAGAATCATGTTAGCAATTGCCGCATTTTATGATTATGAAATGTGGCAAATGAACGTCAAAACTGCATTTCTTAACAGGTTTCTTAAAGAAGAGTTGTATATGATGGAACCAGAAGGTTTTGTCGATCCTAGAGGTGCTAACAAAGTATGCAAGCTCCAGCGATCTATCTATGGACTGGTGCAAGCATCACGGAGTTGGAATATACGCTTTGATGAGGTGATCAAAGCATTTCGTTTTATACAGACTTACGGTGAAGCATGTATTTACAAGAAAGTGAGTGGGAGCTCTGTAGCATTTTTGATATTATATGTGGATGACATATTGATGATTGGAAATGATATAGAATTTCTGGATAGCATAAAAGGATATTTGAATAAGAATTTTTCAATGAAAGACCTCGGTGAAGCTGCTTATATATTAGGCATCAAAATCTATAGGGATAGATCGAGACGCTTAATAGGACTTTCACAAAGCACATACCTTGAAAAAGTTCTGAAGAAGTTCAAATTGGACCAGTCAAAGAAAGGGTTCTTGCCTGTGTTGCAAGGTGTGAAATTGAGTCAGATTGAAAGTCCGACAACGGCAAAAGATAGACAGAGAATGAAAGTCATTCCCTATGCCTCAGCCATAGGTTCTATAATGTATGTCATGCTGTGTACCAGACCTGATGTGTGCCTTGCCATAAGTTTGGCAGGGAGGTACCAAAGTAATCCAGGAGTGGATCACTAGACAACGGTCAAGAATATCCTGAAGTATCTGAAAAGGACTAAGGAAACGTTTCTCGGTTATGGAGGTCATAAAGAGTTCGTCGTAAAAGGTTATGTCGACGCAAGCTTTAATACCGATCCGGATAACTAAAAGTCTAAATCCGGATACGTATTGAATGTGGGAGCAATAGCTAAAGTAGCTCCATGTAGAGCATTGTAGACATAGATATTTGCAAAATACGCACGGATCTGAATGTTGCAGACCCGTTGACTAAAAACCTCTCTCACAAGCAAAACATGATCACACCTTAGAACTCACTAGGTGTTAATCACATGGCGGTGTGAACTAGATTATTGACTCTAGTGCAAGTGGGAGACTGCTGGAAATATGCCCTAGAGGCAATAATAAATTGGTTATTATCATATTTCCTTATTCATGATAAAGGTTTATTATTCATGCTAGAATTGTATTGACCGGAAACTTAAATACATGTGTGAATACATAAACAAATACTAAGTCCCTAGTAAGCGTCTACTAGACTAGCTCGTCGATCAAAAGATGGTTAAGGTTTCCTAACCATAGACATGTGTTGTCACTTGATAATGGGATCACATCATTAGGAGAATGATGTGATGGACAAGACCCATCCGTTAGCATAGCATATGATCGTTCAGTTTTTGCTACTTCTTTCTTAATGTCAAATACATGTTCCTTCGACCATGAGATCATGCAACTCCCGGATACCGGAGGAATACCTTGTGTGCTATCAAACATCACTTCGTAACTGGGTGATCATAAAGGTGCTCTACAGGTATCTCCGAAGGTGTCTATTGAGTTGGCGTGAATAGAGATTGGGATTTGTCACTCCGCATGACGGAGAGGTATCTCTGGGACCTCTCGGTAATACGGCATCACAATAATCTCGCAAGCAAAGTGACTAAGGAGTTAGTTATAAGATGATGTATTACGGAACGAGTAAAGAGACTTGCCAGTTACGAGATTGAACTAGGTATAGAGATACCGACGATCGAATCTCGGGCAAGTAACATACCGACGGACAAAGGGAACTACGTATGTTGTCATAAAGGTCCGACCGATAAAGATCTTCGGCGAATATGTAGGAACCAATATGGGCATCCAGGTCCTGCTATTGGCTATTGATCGGAGAAGCGTCTCGGTCGTGTCTACAACATTCTCGAACCCGTAGGGTCCGCACGCTTAACGTTCGTTGACGATATAGTATTATATGAGTTATGTATGTTGGTGACCGAATATTGTTCGGAGTCCCGGATGAGATCACGGACATGACGAGGAGCTCCGGAATGGTTCGGAGGTAAAGATTGATATATAGGATGATATGGTTGGGCCAAGGGGTCACAAAGGGGTTTTCTCGGAGGGCAGGGGCTAGACGCCAAGGTTCCTGGCGTCTACCCCCTGGGCCAGACGCCATAGTACGTGGCGTTTACGTAAATGCCAGGAACCGTGGCGTTTGGCCCTGGAGTCCGAGAAGGACTCTTCTTTGCGTTCCAAACCGACTTTTGGGAGGCCCTCTCCCCAAGTAACGACCTCATGGCTCAACATATAAATAGAGGAGCAGGGCTAGCCCCTAGAACACAAGTTTTGGAGCCTCCACTAGTTGGTCCTAGTTGACTAATTACAGCTAGCCCTAACTACCTCTAATCCTCATAATTAGAAGCCCAGTGTGGTTCTAATCTCCTCCCTCTAGTTCACTACCACCGTCACCACGCCGTCGTGCTGCCGGAACTCATCTACTACTTCACCCCTCTTGCTAGATCAAGAAGGCGTGGACGTCATCGAGCTGAACGTGTGCTGAACACGGAGGTGCCGTACGTTCGGTACTTGATTGGGACCTATCATGAAGGTGTACGACTACATCAACCGCGTTGATAAACGCTTCCGCTTAGCGGTCTACAAGGGTATATAGATGCTCTCCCCCTCTCGTAGCTATGCATCTACATGGATAGATCTTGCGTGTGCGTAGAAAATTTTTGTTTTTCATACAACGTTCCCCAACAAAACCAAATTCGCTTCTCCCGGTGCAGGATCACAAGAACGAAGGTTTTGAAGACCTGCTTTCCCACTCGTCGGTGCACGCCGACATTCAAGATGGAGTAGACAATGGTGGCGGCACAAGTAACGAGAGAAGGTAGAACCCTAACTTGTTCCGGCGTATGTTTGGCGGTGGCCGGTAAGTCATATAGGAGAACCTGTTGGAAATATTTCATAGAGACAATAATAAAGCATTATTGATGGAATATTAGGAAAATTCATGATGAATTCCATTAAATAATTGATGAGTGGAACAGTAATTAGCATGCATAGCTCTAGCATACTAGATGATCTAAACAACAACATCAATCATGCAACAGGCTATTATAATTAGATCTGTGATCATATCACGGTGCACGTACTGATCGTTCGTAGATGAAGTAGTTGTGCCTGTTGCTTTCGCTCAGTAGCTCAACCATGCCACCACGAGGCACCTAGGACAATCACGACGATCACAAGCATCCATATCGGTATCTAGGCATCGCCACCGTGAACGATAGAAAGCAAGCCCAAGCCATCCGCCGCTACACCCCTCGCCACCCATACAAGCAAGAGGTATAGCTACCGCCGCCGCCATGGTGCCAGCGGGACAGTCAACCATGCGAACAATCATCCGGGGTGGCTGCCCGGCATCTGTGTCCTCAAACACCGCCAACCACTCACATCACAGCGCATCAAGCACGGTAGGAAGAGCAGAGGCACCTCCTTCCTCTCCTAGCTCGGCATCAGCCACCGGTTCTCGGTCAACTCCTCCACAAAAGGAGACGCCCACGCCTGCGTCCCTAGCCAATCCCGATGGACTAGAGGGGACACGACACAGTGACTTCCGATGGCCGCCGTCGAATAAGCCTCGGCATAGCCCTCTGGCCTTGGCCAAGGCGAGCTCGCACGACGCCACATCCTTAGCCATCAGTTTTTGATCCATCTGCCGACACAGTGATGTTCCGACGTCCATCACTGCCCACTGCGCCCATGAGGAGAGGAACCTCATAATGACACCACCGAGACCAAGCCCAACCACACCACCAGGAGCAACATCCCCGACCCACCTTGGGCCCAGATTTGTCATTCCCAAGCGCGAGCGCGAGCTCTAGCTCCAAGCCACCGCCGTTGTCGGATCGGACCGAGGAGAAGGAGGTTGCCACCACTGCCCGCACCCCGTAGCCAAACGCCAACCACCGCCGCTAGAGCCACGCGACCGCGCCAACGGCTTGGTGCAACCATAGTGAGCTCCCATCACGGCACCGGCAGCACCGGAGCAAGGCAAAGCCCATCCAGGCGCAACTGATATTGTCGAGAGCACCCGACCGCCACCAGCGAGAAACCCCGCGCCACCTGCAACACCAATGACCAGATCTGGCCGATCCAGATCAAGCCAGCCGCGAGCCACCTCCAGCAGGAGACCCGATGAGCCCCTCCCCACCCCCCCCTGTAGAGGACGTATACCGCGCGCCGTCGAAATCCATGCGAGGGAGGAAGGTGAGGGTTCCACAGTCGCCAGTGTCACACATGCTTCGCACAACGGAAGCCCTCGGGCGGCGACGAGGAGAGGGGAGGGGGCTGGGGACGAGCCGAGCACTGGCGGCGGAGTTAGGTCTCACGTGATGCACGCACAGAGCGCTTCACATGAGCGAAGGTTTTTTTGTTCTTGTTTCATATTCTATGCCCCATTCCTCAGGCCCGAGACCCTCTTTCCCCTTGTTCATGGCATGGATGTGGTCGGAGATAGTGGCTGAAGGGTCTCCAACAAGGTTGTCATGTGTACTAGGACTTGATTGCTTTCTTTATGTATCATTCGGTTCCTGCATGCAAAATGGAGGGATTTGATTGTTATTTTATAATATGTTTCTTTCTAGTCCTTTGTGTCATGTTGTAACACTTTTGATAAAAACAATGAGGCCTCCTTTGGTTTATAGGAATTTTGTTGGAATTCTAAAAGATAGGGATTTTGTAGGAATTCTTAAAGATAGGAATTTTGTAGGATTTTTTTTGGAGCCTTTGGTTTGTAGAAATTGATTCATCTTCCTATATAGGATAGGAACCGATTCTTCACATTTCGAAGGTAAAATATTGGACTAGACTCAACGGAAAAATTCTATCCTATGCATCAAATGACATCTATTTCTCTATTGAAATTGTGATACATATTATCGTACTTTTTATGAATTTTCTATTATATGATGTAAACCAAAGCAGGCCTGAAAATAAAATGAAATCAGTAAGCACGCTAAAAGGGGCGCCGCCGCCAATCCATCTCAAAATAGTTACCGGCGAGGCTAAACATTGGTTTACTGTCGGTGCTAAGAAACTCAGAAAATTGTATTAGAGCATCTCTAGCAGATCTCGCAAACTGGGCCGTCCGCTATAATATCCGCCGGTTTACGAGATCCATCCGTATCCACGGCCCGAACAGATCCTCCAAATTCGTTCGTCCTGTAAAAAAAATTGTGGGGTCCCGAATAAGCGAGCCTAATTCCTCCGCATCTATGGGATTCCACCCGATTTTGCCGGATCCCCTTTTGGTTGGCGAGAACCCACTTCCGCTGGCTTCAGTTCCCGCCTCCCGCCCCGCCGCCACTGCCAATCCGTCCTCCTACCTCGCCGTCCGGCCTCACGGTGCCGGAATTCAGCCGGATGGAGTACCCGCCGCCCCCGGGTGCGCCATACCATGCGCCGCCGCCGCTCTACCTGCCCGGGCCTCCCACGGTCCCAACTCCTTCCGCCGCCGCCCCAATTACCCCCGCCGCCGCTGCCTCCATCAAGAGGAAGTGGCAAGGGAGCCATCGTGTTGAAGGTGGCGCATCAGGCGCGGCACCACCGAGTTTCGGCCCCGCTCTGGTTCCACGCGTCAAGAGGAAGAAGACTGCCTTGACAGGCCCCGCTAGTGTGCGGGTGAAGGCCCCGAGGAAGAAGGCGATCGCATCAAGGGGTTGGGCTCCCCCTACGCCTTCGGCCGACCCCGGCATCCACATTGACGACCAAGCCGCCGGCCACGCCTACAACCTGTTCGATGAAATGACCGGGAGGTATAAATTTTATCTTTTGCTTGGTTTGCTCTGGTCATCTATGTTTCGGCCGTTCGGAACACTTGCTTGAGCTTTGGCCATTGATTTTTGTAGCCAAGTTCTTTGGTCCAACTTGAAGATTCTCCAAATGGTGGTGCTCGTTCTCCGATGCAAGTTGAAGATGGTGATCTTCGCAACAATGTGGAAGTTGATTCATTTTATCCATGATAGAATATCATTTGAGCATATTTTGTTTTGTTTGGTCGAGCATTTGCAAGGCTAAACTTGATACCTACTATGTTGCGCATGAATTTGAATGTGATGAACTCGTATGACGATGAACTAGATGTATATATATGATGATGAACTAGTGATAACCATGATAATATTTGTCCTATGATTTTATTTGCGGTACAAAGCCCTCCGGCGTGGAACAAATCCTGCAAACACGTCCTGCAAAACATTTACGGGACGGGTTTCCAGGATTTGTTCCGCCAGAGCGCTCGTGGTCCCGTAAAAACGTTTTGCGGGCGCTGTTATATTACTTTTGCAGGCCGGTCATTTGCGGAATCGAGGATTTTTAGCTAAGGATTTTTGGCACGTAAACACGGGGGCACGCTCGCTGATGTCCGCTTTTTATTTTGGCTTTTGATTTTTCAAGTTCAGTTTTTCTAAAGCACATCTCGATCTGTCATAAGTATTGCACATCTAAGTCCTATGTCATTGATCTCATGCGGAGATTTGTGTGGGTATTTTTTTTCTTTTCTTTTTATGCTTGATTGTGTCACTTAGATGTGCAACAATTAGGGCACATCTATATGTGCCCTAGCCAAATCCTTTCAAGTTTTATATCTTTTGAACCCAAAAAATCCGGCGATTGCTGGACACGCTTTTCAGAAACACAGGAGCAGCGCTTCAAGCTTGGGGTCAAAGGAAAGTGGGAAACGTTAAGCTTCAAGTGGCAGTGACAACGCTTGTCATCTTTCGCCTGGATCAAGCCATGGATAGGAGAGGTTTATCTGAGTTAGAGGCTTGGCTGAGAAGGACTTTAAAGCTCGCCCTTCTCGGGCTTGCTTCGTTGGAACAGACCATCGAGCGACAGAGATCCAGATACAAGTGGTTGCGCGAAGGAGATGCTAACACAAAGTTTTTCCAAGCAGTTGCTAATGGTAAAAGAGCTAAGAACTTCATTCCAAAAGTCCGTTTGGGGAGTGAGATCGCAACTGATCAGGATCGCAAGGAAGAAATCTTCTCAGAGGTCTTCCAGAACCTACTAGGAATTGCTCATGCGAGAGACTATACCCTTGACCTAGATTTCTTGGGAATGGAGGAGCTAGACTTGTCAGATTTAGACGTGCCTTTCACAGAAGATGAAGTGTGGAAAGTGATCAAGGAATTACACCAGGACCGTGCCCCAGGTCCGGATGGTTTCAACGTTGCGTTCTACCAGCACGCGTGGCCGATCATCAAATACGACATAATGGCGGCGCTGACGAAACTTGATGTGGGTGATGATCGAGGTTTTGCTAAACTGAACAGGGCTCTCATCGTACTCATACCTAAGAAGGTGGATGCTATTGAGGTGGGCGATTATAGGCCAATAAGCTTGCCACATAGCTTCTCCAAGCTATTCGCAAAGCTGTTGGCCAACATAGTGCGTCGACGTATGCCAGAACTAGTGGGAGTCAACCAGTCTGCATTTATCAAAGGCCGGAACCTACATGATAATTACCTACTTGTGAGACAAGTGCCAATGAAATACATGCGAGGAAGAATCCTGGAGTGTTCTTGAAGCTTGACATCACACAATCATTTGATTCTTTCATGGCCTTTTCTGTTTGAAGTCCTTCGGGCGAAAGGTTTTGGAAGCACTTGTTTGAAGTGGATGGCCACCTTGCTGCAGACAACAAGCACAAGAGTGTTGGTGAATGGGATACCTGGGAGGAGGATATGGCATGACAAAGGTCTTGGGCAAGGGGACCCGGTCTCGCCATTGTTGTTTGTCATTGCGATGAAGGCCCTATCAGCGATCATCACCAGAGCCTTGCAAGTTGGGGTGTTGAGCAGTTACACTGGTATCTCGGCTATGCAGAGGTTGCCCATCTACGCCGACGACGTTGCATTCTTCGTGAGACCATCGACACAAGAGTTGGAGTTTGTTAGGAGTGTTTTGGAGATTTTTGGAGAAGCATCCGGGTTGAGAGTTAACTACAGAATGTCCTCTGCGATCCTCATCACTGAGAACACCAAAGACAAGGCCAGGGTTCAAAACCTACTACAATGCGCAATTGGAGAGTTCCCCTGCAAATACCTCGGGCTACGGCTGGCCATCAAGAAGCTGACTAGGGCTCAATGGCAGACCCTAATTGATCAAGTGAGGCACTTTATTCCAGCATGGCAGAGAGGGCTGATGCAGCGCTCGGGCCGGCTCGTCTTGGTAAAATCGGTCATTGCTGCGAGGCCGGTGCATGACCTACTGGTCATGAAGCCGCCGTTATGGGTTCTGGAGGACATGGATAGCTGGATGCGAGCATTCTTTTGGGCAGGAAAAGATCGCACTCATGGCGGCCAATGCCTTGTGGCATGGAATTCCATTTGCAAACCAATGAGTTTCGGAGGCCTAGGAGTGAAGAATTTGGGGTTACAAGCCCTTGCTCTGAGAGTGTGCTGGGAGTGGCTGAGCACTACTAGGGAAAACCCTAGTAGTAGCGAGGGGTAATTGCCTAGCAGTAGCGCGGGGGCCTGCGCTACTGCTAGGGCGCTACAGCTAACTTTTAGCAGTAGCGCGGGTGGCACCCGTGCTACTGCTACTTCTAGTAGTAGTAGTGCGATTGCCACCCGCGCTACTACTACTTAGTTGTAGCGCGGGTCAGGGCCCCGCGCTACTACTAACTAATTGAGAATTAAAAAAATAAATTCCATCCATGGCGGCTGCTTCTGCTGGGCGTCATCGTCCTCTCCATCCATGGCTGCTACTGGTCCTGGAGGGGATGAAGTTGTCCATGGTGATGGTGCTTCCCCAC
This sequence comes from Thinopyrum elongatum, assembly GCA_011799875.1. NCBI lineage: Eukaryota > Viridiplantae > Streptophyta > Magnoliopsida > Poales > Poaceae > Thinopyrum > Thinopyrum elongatum. The sequence continues at coordinate 32,061,281 of CM022299.1, read as the reverse complement.
CCAACTTGTGCCCGCACCTCTCGTCTACTACTGCTACAAAAGAAGATAAAATTATTAGAAAGAGGAAGAGAGAGAGATAGAGAGCAGTAGGAGGAGGAACTCACCGGTGGCCGCCGGAGTTGGAGCCGACGCCCGAAACCCTAGATGAAGCCCGGTGACCTGCTGCTGCTTGTCGTGGGACCCTTGACCCGGCGAGGAGGTGCAAGTCGCTGCGTCCATGGCGGATCTGGCCGCCGCCATGGACGACGCTCTGCTGGTTTCCCTCTCCTTCCAACAGCGGAGAAGAAGGAGGATGGAGGGGGAGGGGAGGGGTCTGCAGTGCGAGAGGAGGTCGCCGGATTTGTGAGTGGCGCCGAGGTGCGAGGCCGGCAGTGGCGGTGGGTGAGGAAGGGAATCGCGGGTGGGAGGAGAAGGGGAATCAGAAGAGTGTGGGTTTGGATTTGGGCCTCCGCACGCTATGTGTACACATGTCTTGGTGGGTCGATAGTAGTAGCACGGGTTTATACCCCTCGCTACTACTATGGCATGTCCCGGGTGGGCACGGTAGAGACCACTTAGTAGTAGCGAGGGTTATAAACCTGCGCTACTACTATCAACTTAGTAGTAGCGCGGGTTTATACCCCTCGTTACTACTATGGCATGTCCCGGAAGGGCACGGCAGAGACCACTTAGTAGTAGCGAGTGTTATAAACCCGCGCTACTACTATCAACTTAGTAGTAGCGGGGGTTATAAACCCGCGCTACTAGTAAGTAGCAGTAGCGAGGGGTATAAACCCACGCTACTAGTAAGCATCTGCCTATAAGCTTTTTCCTAGTAGTGGAGACGTACGGTCGCTCAGAGACCATGGCAGGGCCTTCAGTTTTTGGTAGATAAGGACGCGAGGTTGGTCTTCGACAGCATGGTGAACATAACAGTCGGTAAGGGAGACAAGATCCTCTTCAGGAGAGATTGATGGATCCATGGATTTTCCGTACACGACATTGTGCCCTTTTGGCTCGAGAAGTGGACACCAAAACAAGGAATGCAAGAACAGTCGCCCAGGCATTGATTGAAGAGAGATGGGTACAGGATGTGCTGCCTCAAACTTCCATGGGCGCCTTATTACAAACGGTGCACCTTAGGCACGCTATCGCCACTGTGCATAGGGACGAGCAGACGGAGGATAAGTTCACTTGGCCACATTACAAGTCTGAAGAATACACGGCGAAGTCCACTTACACTCAACTATGTCAAGGCGGGATCCAATCTCCGACGGCTACCGCAATTTGTCGTAGCTAGGCACCACTAAAATGCAAAATCTTCGCTTGGTTGGCCGGGCAACACAGATTGTGGACCTCTGATAGACGCGCCCGTCACGGCCTTCAAGATGAGGCCTCAGCGTGCTATACTTGCTTGCAGGAGGAGGACAATGTCGAGCATATCCTGGTGCAGTGCGTGTATGTGAGGGAGGTGTGGCACACATGCTTTGACATATTGCAGCTAAACACCCAAGCACCAGGCAGTGAGGATACTTGGGTCACGTGGTGGCTTTGAACGAGAACAGGTTTTCAGGGGAAGGATAGAAGAGGGTTTGACTTGTTAGTCATCGGAGTGGCATGATCCCTTGTGGAAGCAACGGAACGCTAGGGTGTTTAATCGGCCGGAACAATGCAAAGGGCCGAGAGAGCTAGCTAGATGGACCTTAGAAGACGTCCTCAACTGGATGCGAGCAGGAGTGGGTGTGGGTGGATTAGATAGATTTGTAAGAGATTGATGTATGAGAATTGGTCGGTGTGGGTGTTCCGTCGATTGATGTTCGCATCGATCGCGGGTCTCTTGTAAATATTTTGCTCTCTTCTATAAAAATATGGTATGTCATTGACGTACTCTAAAAAAAATCGAAAAAAAATTCAAAATAAGTTATGCTTTCATATTTTTGTTTCTCGTGGACATCGCTTTCACATAAGATCCACTTTAAATATATTTTAATGATTTTAAAAAAATATGTTAAGTTTCATTGTTGAAATTTAGCATGAGCGACAGATAAAAATCAATTAGTTTGTGTCTACGACCGCTAGAAAAAATTGTTTAAAATTATATCTCTGAAACTGTTTGAAACTTGGCAGTTTTAGATGCAAAAACTGTAAGTTTCATCGCTAAAACTTCGAACTTTTTAAGAGATTTTCGTTTCAACTGTGCTCTCGTATTGGATTGAACTACTGCATGAATCACGAGAGCGGACGACAGGGCTTGGTTCCGGCGATTCCGGTGCGGTGTACCTGGCGTCCTGGCCTGGATCTGCTCGTTTCTTTTGAGCCGTGTGGCTCGATTTTGGCAACTTGTCTTTGGCGATACGTAGCTATCGATGGACCGACCAGAGCGGGCTTTGACCCGTCTTGTGGTTCGTCGGGAGCTGATGACCGTGGGGAAAATACAAATATGTGTTGCCGTCGACGTGCGAAATTATGTTGGCAAATGGCAACTTGGACTATCTCGCCACCTTTTGTGAAGCAGAGCATAGCGCTAGCGCCGAGATTTGACTTGGGATGTCGCTGGGGATGGGGACTGTCTACTAGGCCGGGAACACGAACACCTTCCACGGGCGTATGGATACGGATGGCGTCAAACCTTGGATCCCATTCTGGCCATGCGATACAGCATAGACTAGTACTGATATCCCGGGGAGGTCGATGATCATTCAAGGCCACCATAACCGTCTGTTATCTGAATGATCGATCGGCCGTGCGGTGCAGCTTCGTTTCTGTGGCTCGGTACCGATCTGGGAGTGAAGATTCAACGGAACTGGGATTGAGTACCCGACAACAACTCCTCGTCGAGCACGCAACTGCTTTTGGCTGCGGCAATTGCGGCATGTGTGCTATGTGTACCTTGCATGTATCCACACATCGTCGAGTGGCCAGCACCGAGTGTTGACGAGTAGCACTTTGCCGACGGCCACGGACAGGTTGACATGCCCAGCCTAGTGGAGCAAATTCGATGACTGTGTAGCAAATTCGATGTGAAACGGACAGGCTGGAACGCTCTTTGTTGGAGTGGATTGAGTTGACAAGTCGTCAATCGCGCGCGGCCTAGCCCGAATCTAGTAACTTAGATTATCTACGAGGAAATTGCACAAACCGCATATTTTTTATGCTAGTGTTGCACAAAACACCTACTTTATAATTTTGTTGCACAAAACATCATATATTGGGGTAATTCGTTGCAGCTAGGTCTAATTCATCATTTAGGTGTGTTGACATGATTCCTGACAAGTGAGTCAAGTTTGTAAGTGCACCGGTGGCAAAAAAAAACTTACCACATCAGCAGCCAACTAGAACTGTCAATATCTCACAATCCTTTGCTCCAATTGAGTTGAATTTCCCAAAAATATTAGTGAGTGCATTTATGATTTATTGGATTATTTTTGAAGTTTCTAAATGTTAAATTATGAACAAAAAAGTTGACCAATGAAATCATGCATCCATTATTAAACCCTTTGATTGGAGGTGAGATATTTACCAATGAAAGGCATTGCATCCATTCTTAGAGCATCTCCAGTCGTTGGAGCCCCCCAGGACAATCGTCGGACAAAAAATAACACGTCTTGGGGGCAAACGCTTCCCCCGGATGAAATGCGAGTACGTTTTTCTAGCAGTTGGTGCCCCCAGGACAATCGCCGGACAAAAAATAACACGTCTTGGGGGCAAACGCTTCCGCCGGATGAAACGCGAGTACATTTTTCCAGCAGTTGGTGCCCCCAGGACAATCGCCGGGCAAAAAGTGATTGTTTGGGCCAGCAAAAAGGACGCGTGGGGGGATAGGATTGGCTGTTGCTTCCGCTGGCTCCCCCAAGAGCCCCCCAGCGCGCTGGGTTTGGCTTGGGTTCGTCGGCGCTATTTTCAGGTCTTTGGGGGGGGGGGGGGGGGGGGGGGGGGGGGGGGGGTGGGGGGGGGGGGGGGGGCTTGGGGGGCACGGTTGGGCCGTTTTTGCGCTTTTTACATTGCCGGCGCAAAAAAGGTGGTCCGGGGGGGGGGGGGGGGGGGGGGGGGGGGGGGGGGGGGGGCTCCTAGTGGGCGGCTGGAGATGCTCTTAAACCTTTTGATTTGCGCATGTAGACCAAAGAAAAGACTATGAAACCTTGGTTTTTTTCACGTTTATTGATAGGATAGATTGTCCATACATGAAATCTAGAACTAGGATTCTTTTTCATTACAGTGCGCAAACAATCTCTGATACAGGGCCGGCCCTGAGGGGGGCAGGGGGCGACCGCTGATACGTCTCAAACATATTTTTTTATTGTTTCATGCTATTACACAAACGCCCAAAAATTTAGGTTCCTAAATAAATATAGTCGATCAACGACAAAATTTCCTCCTAAAAATATAGGGTTTCGCCGGGGGGTAGCTAACCAACAGTCTGAGGTAGGGGGACACGAGTAGACCTTGGGATGGGGAGGGGGCGCAGAGACAAGTTTACCTGACGACGTACGAGAGCTGGCTAGGCTCCATCACCGGTGGCCACTTTGCCAGCGGCTGCTGCCGCCTGTTCTTCTGTGCGATGTGTTTTGTGCAAAAACAATCCAATAAATCATAAATGCACTGGCTAATATTCTGAGGAAAAATCAACTCAATTGGAGCAAATGATTGTGAGATATTGACAATTCTAGTTGGATGCTGATGTGGCCAGTTTTTGTTTTTTGCCACTGGTGCACTTACAAATTGGATCATTTGTCAGGAATCATCTCAACGCACCTAAATGATGGATTAGACCTAAGTGCAATGAATTACCCCAAAATATGGTGTTTCGTGCAACAAACCTGTAAAGTGGATGTTTTGTGAAACCCTAGCACCAAAAGTAGGTGGTTTGTGCAATTTCATCTAGCATCTACAACCGGACTTTGCAAATTCGGCCCCTCAAATGCCCGCGCACGCGACTGGGCGTGTCCGCAGCCAGTGACCGGTCACGCCTCAAATTAGTCACTCTGCATCCGAGTCTCTTATATTTCAACCCCTAGATCCATACAAAACATGTAAAAGAAATCCTATGTACTGCCCTAGCAAATCTTCTTCGTCAGAGATGTCCACGATGTCAGTGCCAGGTGCCGGCTGGACAGGCGCGTAGGAGGGCTCCGGCTCATCCTCCTCCTGCTCGACCTCATCCATGTAGGCCAGCATCTCCGCCTCCTGCCGGGATGACGTCCGGCCTCTGTAGCCCACTCCGAGCGGAGGAAATGGAGGATGGCCTACTGCTCCGCTTGTAGATCCGCGTCGCCAGCGTCCCCCACATCCTCCTTCTCCTTCGACTCATCCTCCTCCTCCTCCTCCGGAGCCAACTCCTCCTCTGGATCCACTGCATCTGATGAGCTAGGAGAAGCGCGATGCGTACACACACACTCCCATGGCGTGCATGATCTCAACGGACACCCCATGTGTCCCCGTGCACAGCGAGAAGGGTGGTCCGTAATTTTCTGGTGTTGGGGGCCAGGATGCTCCAGGCCTCGGGGGCGAGGACCGTGGCCTTCAGGTCATCATAGAAACTCCACCGACAGAGCCGACCACCTCTGATCAAAGGGGCAAGGACGCAAAGGTGAACACATCGAGGCGCCCGCGCTGCCTTCCCAAGCTCCACACTGACGTTGATAAGGCAAAGACTGCCTCCATCCCTATCGCACTGCTGCTAACCCCGACCACCGTGGCAACTCAAATGCCCCTGCTGGCAAAGCTGCACTAGGAAGGCTGCCTCGGTAGAGGTTCTGGCAGCATTGTCTCGAAAATGAGGCACTAAGTCACCAGCCAATTGTTTGCATTGAAGGAACTTTTGGGTGCGTTCGAGGAAGACAAGAAGAAGAAGATAAAGAGAGAGACATCCATATTGCAGACTGTGAAGCACCTGAACCTTGGGTATTACGATATGTATCAATATGATGGGAAGATTAGGATTCTACTTGAATTTATGGACTCAGGATCTCTTGAAGGCCGACACATCACAGACAAAGGACAGATTGCCTGTGTCGCTAAACAGATGCTATCAGCTATTGCCTGTTTACACAGGCGGAAAATTGTTCATCGAGATATTAAACCAGGCAACACTCTGGTTGATGCTGCTAACAGAGTAAAGATTGCCGACTTTGGGGTTGGTCGCATGCTTACCTCCACGGCATGCAATACTTCAGATGGAACAGTCTTCTACCTTAGCCCGGACAAGATCGACCCACAAGGCATGAATGGGGAAAGATACGACGCGTACGCATCGGGCATTTGGTCATTCGGATTAACTGTCTTAGAGCTATACTTGGGCAGATATCCCCATGGCGACAAGAAGCAACTAGAAGGGCAGGGAGCTGTAGCAGAGCTTCATGGGAGGCAAAGGGGACCATTGCCCCCCCCCCCCCCCCCCCCCCCCCCCCCCTACTCTAGAAAAACTCTCAAGAGTACCCCTAATTATTAGGCTTGAATTCAAATATTTCTTAGAGTTCATGCATAACTAATCTTCTTTGCCCCGTAAACTCTGATTAGCCTCCTCAACGATCTTCATCAAGCTCAAACACTGGCGGGGAGTGATAGGTATCACAGAGCGTATCTGGTATACTGATCTGCCTCAGCCACCACCCGACAATTCATCCCCGGAGTTACTAGAATTTCTTGGCCTCGCCGTACACAAGGATGACAGAAAGCGCTTAAAGGCAGCAGAGCTTTCGAAGCATCCTTCTCTTGCAAGGTTTTCTCTTTGCTCCATTCATCCAACTAACATTATTTTTATGTGACACTTTTAGTGCTAGCAATATTTCATTTCGACAAAAGCATTATATCTCTAGAATGTCAAACTCAAACAGATAAAAAACATAGAAACACAAAATAAGAGGCTTACTTTTTTTCGGAAATTAGATGATCCTCATCCCAACATTAAGTTGGATTTGGTACAAAAAGCTATCCAATTCCTGCTTTGAACCGGTTCTTCTTCCACCGCGCATCACTCCACTCTGCGGAGAAAATATCCCGCTTCGCTATTTGCTAATCGCGCCCAAATCCCAACACTCCCCACCTCATCCCCTCTGCTGGCGCCGACCATGGCAGTGCTTCGTCCCACCATCCTTAGGCACTTCCACAACCCCACCACAATAACCCGCCCCATAATGCTTCACAACACACCGGCTCCCGTCTTCCAGCCCTCTCCGCCTCCTCTCCCTCGACTTCCTCACCACCGCAGCCGTCGCCGGGTTCATCCTCTTCGACTCCCACCGTGGCCTCTTGCTCCACCTCAGGTCATCCGACGCCGACCAGCCCGAATTTCTTGTCTAAGAACTAGGGGAAATTTATCGATAATTTTTTTACCGGAGGTCACAGGTAAACCCGGTTTTCGGAAATATAAAAAAATCGAATAATGATTTGAAAATTAAACAAAATTTAAAAACTTTTGATATGATTTCAGTACAAATATCGCACACTTTTTTCATAAGCAATTACACACCACAAAAAAATTAGAATAATATGAAAATAACATGACAAATAATGTAGCCTGCAAGATCAGAACAACAGACTAGATGATGTCTTATTACAATTTTCTAGCATGAGGAATGAGAAATGAGGAGTAAGTAGTTGGATGAGTAAGTTTGAGTAAGAAATTGATGGACTTAGGGATCAATTTGGCATAATGATCCTTTTCTGTGTGGTCAAAAATAGTCAACGGTGATGATTTATTTATTTTTGAAATTTTTGAACGGCAGATGAATTTTACCGACCTCTACTGGTAAACCCAGCATGCCGTAAATTTCAACTGAGAGAAATTTCACAATTTGCGACCCCGTCTCCTGCCGCCACGTGCTGCTACCCCCACTCCCGGCTTTCGCGTTCTCCTACGGCGAGTTCGCCGGAGCCGTGCTACTCGCCCCCACCTCCCCTTCAGCGGCTTCGAGTTCCGCGCACTCTACCTCACCGTCACTACGACCGCTGGCATCTCTGACTCTTGGCGTACCGCGCCCGCGACGGCGAGGGCGCCTGCTGGCTCAACATGACGCCCTCGAGGTCGTTCAGCATCAAGTGTCCCCTTCACTGGATGGAGCACCACTGCATGTGCGCCGCCGACAACCTCTACCAGCACGTCAGCAATAGAAATTCCGTAAATATGCCCTCGAGGTAATAATAAAGTTATTAATATTCTGTTGCCATGTTCGTAATTATGTTTAATTTTCTATGCTAGAATCGCAATGGTTCTTGAATGTGAGCTTCGGAGAAAAACCTAGTTGCATGTGTAGAAAGATAAACGTCAAACGGATCCCTTACTCAGGCCTCTGGACTAGTTCATGTATCGTTGATCGTTCTATTTTCCTGACGTTGACATGTTTACTATAATGAGCATGCTGGCAATAATGAGAATACATTGTTAGGGCAATAATGATGCTGGATAGACCCAACTTATGCGATACTACGGGATCATGTCGTTAATATGTCGTCGGTATTTTCATATAAAGTGTTAACATTTACTTGCACCCTTAGACTATGAGAATATCATACACCACGATATTGGACGTTTACTTCGCGGTTAAGAAACATTACTCTGTAACTGGGTAAAAATAAAGGTGACTTTTGGGTACACCGGAAAAGTATGTCATGGTGCTCAATATTTGAAGACTAGGATTTGTCCCTTAGGCGAAGGAGAGATACACTCAACGCCCGCTTGGTATTATGTTGTCTAACATCGCTTGGCCAGGTATTGTGACTAAGAAATTAATCATGTGGATAAAGGAATACGAAAATGAAAAAGTACAGAACAGTAACGAGGATAACTAGGTATAGTGATCAACTGTTGATCACGGGGTTAGTATAAAAGTCGCGCATCAGATTTTTGTAATGGATAGCGAGGTAAAGGGACTTCTATTTGATAGTACGAAGGTTTCCTAGATAATGATCTTTGTTTATATGTGAAAATTATTTTGGGTGTCCATATATCTCTAATAATTATTGACCAGAAGATGTTCCGGACATGTCCACACATTATTGAACTTGTAGGATCACACGCTTAACGACCATAAACATGTAGGAGAACTATTAGATAATTGAGAATGGGATAGGAGGGATCCGAAAGTGTTTTGGATGATTCGGGAAGTGTTCTTGGAGGTCCTGGGGCCGTCCCAATGATACACAGGGGTATCTCAGAAGGTCCTGGTATGTCCAAAGATAATTTGATGTACTGACATGTTGGTTTATCAAACTGTGATTTGTTTCATTGTGCTGGCATACCATTCTCTTGGGAGATCATTATTTGTTTTATTTTGGTGTCCATCCTCTATTGATAACCGCAGACGTAACTCTGTGGTACTTACTTTTAGGCATCTAATTAAATTAAGGGCGACGACATATTCCACTGGCTACCGAATATAACATCAATCGTTATTTGAACGGATGAGTTGTTGTATCGGTGATGTAAAGTCGCTTCATGACTTCGTGTGCACATATAAGCTCTGATGTATTGTACACATCTGACTTATCATCTGGAGATAATAATAGATGAATGATTATTATTACTTGTGGCCTTCTTTTGGTATAACATATTGAAATTTTGTACTCTAAAGCACTTTGCCATTATTCGTGGCCCTGCCGAATATTGGAACCCACGTGTTCTATGGCAAAAAATGACATGTTGCATCATTTTTCATAAAATTATCATTGAAGAGGAGAGGCATGGAAGAGAACTTTCAGTGCATCAGCAATGGGGATCCTGTTGAGCCGGAACACAATACAAACATGATAAAGAGATTCCCCGCAACGCACGAAGCATTGAGAACTGAGAAGTTCATACTCAACTTCAAGATAATCTTGTTGAGTATCAGTCACTACTCCATAGCACTTGGTTATTGTTCTTTTATCATGCTCTTTACCATTTAAACCATTTCTATGTGTTTGAATTCGAATAATTTGATTCTTAAACTTTAAATTTTTTATATTTATGAATTCGGTGTTTTTTTATTACTAGATTTAACGTGTGTACAATTATGTAGTTGAAATATCGTACGTAAACACAGCTTAAAAGAATTGGCAATCTTTTTAAGGAGTTAAGTTTAGGAGCTCGGTTTAGAAATCATTTTTATTTAATTTTACAAATCGGAAATAATTTGCTACCCATGATGGTAGCTACACATGATCCCAGTTTTTATCTCTAATTACTTCAACAAATTATTTTGGACCATGGAAAATAACTCTATAACGAAAATATCATGACTTCGGACCAGCCAGTCAAGTGAAAAGGCACTTGTGCCAAAAATGCAAGCGAAAAGACTGAGAGAAGTGAGAAAATGCCCTTTCTACACAACGAAAATGCACTTGAGTCAAGAAGATAATAAAAAAGACAATGGGAATGAGAAAAAATCATTTCTATACAACAAAAATGCACTTGTGACAATGCCATAAGAAACCCGACACCTCATATATATAAAAAAAAGACACTTATGCCAAGGGGTGTGTAGCATCATGCGTGCGTAGCTGCCACCATGCACAAAGTTCGAGTGCCCTTTACAAATATAAGAAGTTAAGATATAAGGAACGTTTAAATGGATAAACTACAAGGGATCAGCTAAACATGCTCTAACCTAACTACCCCTGTATGTCAGTGCAGCATTGCTGCTGATCTTTCCCCAAAAGCTCCGCCTAGATGCATCCCGCCACTCTACTGGACTGGGCTTTGGAGTGAAAGCAAAGGAAACCACATAGTCACCTACTCCTCCTGCGCTGTCTAGACAAACCAGCGTCAAACAAAGATCAAAGGCTCATGACAGGAGGTGAGGTGACAGTGAGCTCTAGAGGCGGCAAACATGAGCCAGGAATGATTGATTCCACTAGTGATAAAATACGCCGCCCCTCGTTCCCACCGTTCCTTCAACTTGGAGGCGTTTTGACTGAGTCCAGACCCAGGTCCACGGTCTCACGGAGCACGGGCTCACTGGCTCATGTAGACGGCGACCTCCACTCCGCTGTAGCCTGTAGACAGTGCCGATGCCTCTCGTCGGGAAAGAAAAGATTGAGGAAACGGGCGGAGTTTACCATGCCAGGAGGAAAAGATCTCCGTGCCAAGTGCAACTCCATCGAGGAGCTGTTGCAAGTCCTTCGATGTACCTGGCCTGGCTGGCCTGGATCTGCTTCTGTGCGAGCACGTGTCTTTTAACTGCGTGGCTCGATGTTGACAAGTTGTCCTTGGCGATGCGTAGCTATCGATGGATCGATCGGCGCAAGTTCACCGCGGGTTTTGAGTTTTGACCCTTCTTCTGTTTCGTCGGGAGCTGTTAACCATAGTGTATTGTATATGTCGTGGATACTTATGTTGAGAACTTGGACTATCTCGCAACATTTTGTGGAGTTTCTTTCCCAGTAGAGTATAGCGCTAGCGCCGATATTTGACTTGGGATGTAGCTGGGGACGGGCACTGTCTACTGGCTCGGGAACACGAACACGAGCCACGGGGCGTACGGACGGCGTCAAACCTTGGATCCCACTATGGCCATCCGATACAGCATGGCACTAGCACTGATATTTGGCCGATGCTCATTGAACACCGCCATAACTCAGTTGCTGCAGCAGCAGCAGCGATCATCGATCGCGATCGGCCGTGCGGCGGTGCGGGCTAAGATTAGTTCCCATAGTTTTAGCATTCGGGTCGCCATCGAGGAACAACAGCTGGGGCTAGGGACACTCAAGATTCAACGATCCGACAACAGCTCCTCCTCTTCCAACACGCAACGTGCGCTCTGCCGCCGCTAAGGCCAACTCCAGCCCACGACCCCAAACGGACGTCCGTTTTGATCGGATTCTGTCCATTTGGGGTAGGGCAATGGGGTCGTGTCCGGGCCTTTTCTGAGATGCGATGACCGTGCGCCTAACGCGCGGACGCATCCTTTGGCCCCATCCTATCCGCCACGGTCAATATGCCCATATATTCATATTTCAATATTTAAAATAAGTTTACAAGTCTAAATATTAATTGTCACAAATAAAAATAGTTTTACAACCCAATCGAAATTGTCTCGAATAAGATAGTTTTACAACCAAATCGAAATTGTCTTGAATAAATATATTGAACCAATACATCTATTGGTTGCCAATGTGATTTCACATGTGCTCAACCAAGTCATTTTGAAGATCCAAATGAGTGTGCCAATCACGCATTTCACGATGGAATTGGGTAAACTGTTCAAACGTGACCGGTTCTTGGTGCAGGGACTCAACATTTTTACCTTGAAAATCAAATCCTTAGTCGAAGATGCTGTTATCACGCTCGTCCTCGATGATCATGTTGTGCATGATCACACAAGCAGTCATCACCTCCCAAAGCTTCCCTTCATCCCATGTCAGTGCAGGGTTTCGAACGATACCCCATCGGGATTGAAGCACACCAAAAGCACGTTCCACATCCTTTCTAGCACTCTCTTGCATTTAGGCAAATCTCTGTCTCTTCTCATCTTGGGGGTTCGAGATTGTCTTCACAAAAGTTGACCACTGAGGATATATACCATCAGCTAGGTAGTATCCCTTGTTGTAGTGGTGACCATTGATCTCAAAGTTGACAGGTGGGGAGTGGCCTTCTGCAAGCCTTGCGAAGACTGGAGAACGCTGCAGGACGTTGATATCATTGTGAGAACCTGCCATGCCGAAGAAAGAATGCCATATCCAAAAATCTTGCGAAGCCACCGCTTCTAATATGATAGTGCACGCTTTAACATGCCCCTTGTACTGGCCCTGCCAAGCAAATGGACAGTTCTTCCACTCCCAGTGTATACAATCTATGCTCCCAAGCATGCCTGGAAAGCCTCTATCTGCGTTGATCGCCAACAGCCTTTCTGTATCAGCGGCATTTGGCTGCCTCAAGTACTCAGGGCCAAACACTGCCATCACGGCCTTGTAGAAGTTATACATTGACAGCAGACATGTGGACTCACTCATGCGCACGTACTCATCCACCAGATCGCCTGAAATTCCATATGCAAGCATGCGGATGGCCGCGGTGCATTTCTGATAAGAGGAGAATCCAAGCTTGCCAAGGGCATCCATTTTGAACTCGAAGAATGAGTCATGAGCAACCACTCCCTCTCGGATACGATTGAACACATGCCTTGCCATACGAAAACGGCAACGGGATTTCCCCGGTTTGAAGAGCGCGATATTCTCAAAGTAATCGGCATAGAGTAGGGCGTGGCCTCTCTCTGTGTTGCCGTTCAGGTTGGGAGCATGGCCAGGGGGAGGACAAGGGCGTGTGTCCCACCCGTCCGCGCGATGTCCGTTTCACCCCAAATGCGGCGCATGTTTGGGCCGGGAATGGGTCAAAAACGGACGAAAACCGGACATTTGTCCGTTTGGGGCCGCGCTATTCGTCCGTTCTACCCCAAACGGACTAGGACGGATGGGATGGGGTCGTACGCTGGAGTTGGCTAACAGTTTTCGGCTGCGGCAATTGTGGCGTGCGTGCCGAGTGGCCAGCGGCGAGTATTGGCGACTGGCCTGACGTCGACGGGCACGGATCGCACGGGCCGGACTATCGACGTTGTGGTACTTCCACGAAACCTTAATGTCCACTGGGAGCTTTTTCTCCTATAAAAGAGAGCTCACTCTTCGATTTCCGGTACTAGAAACCACCAAGTCTTCTTACAAAGAACCTAAGAGCATCTACAGCCACATATGACAAATCCGGCCCCTTAAACCCCCGCGGACACACCTGGCCGCGTCCGCGGGCAGTGCCGGGCACACCTCAAATTTCAGTTGTTGCATCCGGACATCTCATACTCGATTCTTATATCCATACAAAGACATGCAAAAGGAAATATAACCTACGTACTACGTCGATCCTAGCTACTCCTCGTCGGAGATCACGACGATCTCCGTGCCCGGCTCTGGCAGCATGGGCGGTAGCTGCAGCTCCGGCTCCTCTGGCGCCTCTCTGGCTGCTCCGCTCCGGCCTCCTCCGCCTCTATTTCCGCGTCGAGCTCGGCGAAGAGCGCGTCGGACTCCGCCTACTGCCGCCGGAGGAACGCCCGATTGGCCTTCACATAGGCCTCATCCTGGATGACTCCAGGATGGCCTGCTGCTCGGCCATCTCGTCGGACTGGGCGACGGCGAACTCCGCCTCTACCTGCTCCATGTTGAAGGGTGGCACCTGCTGGTCCGGCTCCTCCGCCTCCTCCACCTCCATCGGAGCCATCTCCTCCTCCTCCTCCCCCTGCTCCTCCTCATCCTGCGGCTCCAGCGAGTCCGGAGGCAGCCCGGCGGTGATGCGGGCGGCGTGCACGGCTTCCCTCGCCGGATCTTCTGCTGGATCTCGTAGCGGCGCTCCGGCGTCAGCATGACATAGTAGGTGATCTTGCTCCAGACCATGATGGAGTGCCGGAGCGTGGGCAGAGCGCCGGAGCGGGAGAGGAAGGAGGTGGAAGGGCTCGGACTGGTGGCACGGAGAGGAGGGAGGGGGATGGGTTAGGGTTGTGGGACGCCGACCGGCTTAAATAGCCTGCTACGGCCTCGGGCGGCGAGCTGGAGCGGCGCCATGCGGCGTTCCCACCGCGACGACGGTCGAGGCGCCCGTCGGACATTCGGGTTTCCCGGCGAGTCCGTGTGGGGCCACGCTGTCAGGCTGACGTGGCGGGCGTGCCCGGGCGCACCCATATCCGCCTCATATTTGGGCTGGATATGGGGGGTGCCGGTCAGCCGGGCGTTTGAGGGCCGTTTGAGGGGCCCGTCTGGGTCCAAATTTCGTGACCGGGCAGCCTGCCCGGGCGTTTGAGACGGGTTTGAGGGGTCCGGTTGTAGATGCTCTAACTACAGAAAAGAAAAGGATGGCAGCAGCCGCCAAAGATGCATCTGATCCTAACAAAGGAAGATCGGAGAGGGGTGTCAAACCCCCTTCCCTCACAGGATCAGAGGTAGGGTCTCCTGGACTCAGGGACGCCCACAGCCAACAAAACAAGTATCAATGACGCAAACAACAAGCTACTAGCTAAGAGCTATACATTCTCTTTATATGTATATATATATATATATATATATTTCAAACCCATAACATTCACGATTGATCCACTGCATAAGATTCTGGATTTGGCAACCCGGGAAGGCCTTCTTCACAAGATACGTGGGCGGGGACATACGGTGAGAACCTCCCTATATGTGGATGATGCCGCCGTTTTTCTAGCTCCTATCAAAAGGGACGTTGACAATCTTGCTTCCATTTTGAGAGGCTTTGGCGAGGTGACAGGCCTATGCACCATCTTGTTGAGAGGCTTACGGACGTTGATGGTAATATCACTGTCTATAAAGCTCGACTTGTCGCAAAAGGTTTTCGACAAGTTCAAGGGGTTGACTACAATGAGACTTTCTCACTCGTAGCGATGCTTAAGTCTGTTTGAATCATGTTAGCAATTGCCATATTTTATGATTATGAAATCTGGTAAATGGACGTCAAAACTGCATTCCTTAATGGATTTCTTAAAGAAGAGTTGTATATGATGCAACCAGAAGGTTTTGTCGATCCTAAAGGTGCTAACAAAGTGTGCAAGCTCCAGCGATCCATCTATGGACTGGTGCAAACATCTCGGAGTTGGAATATACGCTTTGATAAGGTGATCAAATCATATGGTTTTATACAGACTTACGGTGAAGCATGTATTTACAAGAAAGTGAGTGGGAGCTCTATTGCATTTCTGATATTATATGTGGATGACATATTGCTGATTGGAAATGATATAGAATTTTTGGATAGCATAAAAGGATACTTGACGAGATTTCACTAGGTATGGAGATACCGACGATCGAATCTCGGGCAAGTAACATACCGACAGACAAAGGGAATTACGTATGTTATCATAAATGTTCAACCGATAAAAGATCTTTGTGGAATATATAGGAATCAATATGGGCATCCAGGTCCCGCTATTGATTATTGACCGGAGAGGTGTCTCGGTCATGACTACATAATTCCCGAACCCGTAGGGTCGCACGCTTAACGTTCGTTGACGCTAGAGTAGTATTGGGATATTTGATGAGTGGTAACCAAATGTTGTTCGGAGTCCCGGATGAGATCCCGGAAGTCACGAGGAGTCTCGAAATGGTCGAGAGGTAAAGATTTATAGATGGGAAGTCATATTTTGGGTTCCGGAAAAAGGTGCAGTTTTTTCGGTATTGTACCGGGAAGCTTCCAGAAGGTTCCGAAGGATTCCGGAGGGGTCCGGATGTCCACAAGTGGGTTCACCACGACCCAAGGGCTAGCATGGGCTGTGGGGAGGCACCCTGGCCTTATTGGGCTAGGCGCACCAAGTCCTCAAAAGCCCATGTGGCTAGGGAAGGCAAAAAAGGAAGGAGTCCTAGTAGGAATAGGATTGGACTTGGAGTCCAAGTCCTCTCCCCCTTAGATGCGCCCTAGGGCTTGGAGGGGCTGTTTCCCACTCCCCTCCACCTATATATAGAGGGGAGGGGCGCCCCAAGAGGACACACCAAGCCCTTGACGCCCCTCTATCTCCCGTTACTCCGTAGTTCCACCGCCTCGTCCCGTCGACGCTTAGCGAAGCGCTGTCGGTGCTCCACCACCACCATCACCACCACGCCGTAATGTTGGTTGTCATCCCATCTACTTCTCCTCTCCCACTTGCTAGATCAAGAAGGAGGAGACGTCATCGAGCCGCACGTGTGCTAAACTCGGAGGTTCCGTCCGTTCGGCACTAGATCGGTTGGATCATGATCGGATCGCGAAGAGTACGACTACATCAACCGCGTGATAAATGGTTCCGCTTAGCGATCTACAAGGGTATGTAGATGCTCTCCCCCTCTTGTAGCTATGCATCTCCATGGATAGATCTTGCGTGTGGGTAGAAAATGTTGGTTTTCCATGCAACGTTCCCCAACAGTGGTATCATGAGCCAGGTCTATGCGTGGATGATATGCACGAGTAGAACACAAAGGAGTTGTGGGCGGTGATGGTCATACTGCTTACCACCAACGTCTTATTTCGATTCGGCGGTATTGTGGGATGAAGCAGCCCGGACCAACCTTACATGTCCACGCACATGAGACCGGTTCCACCGACTGACATGCAACTTGTTTTGCATAAAGGTGTCTGGCGGGTGTCTGTTTCTCCTACTTTAGTTGAATCAAATTTGACTATGGCTGGTCCTTCAAGAAGGTTAAAACAGCAAACTTGATAATCACCATTGTGGTTTTTGCGTAGTTAAGAACGGTTCTTGCTAGAAGCCCATAGCAGCCACGTAAAACTTGCAACAACAAAGTAGAGGACGTCTAACTTGTTTTTGCAGGGCATGTTGTGATGTGATTTGGTCAAGACGTGATGTGATATACGTTGTTATATGATCAACATAGAGATGTTCACCATTGATGACTACCCCATCTCACGTGATGATCGGACATGGGTTAGTTGATTTAGATCATGTATCACTTAGATAACTTGAGGGATGTTAATTTAAGTGGGAGTTCATTAGTAATTTGATTAATTGATCTTAATTTATCATGAACTTAGTCTTAATAGTTTTGCATATCTATGTTGTAGATCAATAGCTCGCGATATAGCTCCCCTATTTTAGATATGTTCCTAGAGAAAACTAAGTTGAAAGATGATGGTAGCAATAATGCGGACTGGGTCCATGATCTGAGGATTATCCTCATTGCTACACAGAAGAATTATGTCCTTGATGCACCGCTAGGTGACAGACTTGTTGCAGGAGCTGATGCAGACGTTATGAACATTTGACAAGCTCGATATGATGACTACTTGACAGTTTAGTGCGCCATGCTTTACGACTTAGAATCGGGGCTTCAAAGACATTTTGAACGCCATGAAATATATGAGATGTTTCAAGAGCTGAAATTGGTATTTCAGGCTCATGCCCGTGTTGAGAGGTATGAGACCTCTGACAAGTACTTTGCCTACAAGATGGAGGAGAATAGCTCAGCCAGTGAGCATGTGCTCAGAATGTCTGGGTACTACAATGGCTTGAATCAAGTGGGAGTTAATCTTCCAGATAAGATAGTGATTGACAGAGTTCTCCAGTCACTATCAACAAGCTACTAAAGCTTCGTGATGAACTATATTATCAAGGAATGACTAAAACAATTTCCAAGGTCTTCACGATACTGAAATCCGCAGAGGTAGAAATCAAGAAGGAGCATCAAGTGTTGATGGTTAACAAGACCACTAGTTTTAAGAAAAGGGTAAGGGAAAGAAAGGGAACTTCAAGAAGAATGGCAAACAAGTTGCCGCTCCCATGAAGAAGCCCAAAGCTAGACCCAAGTCTGAAACTGAGTGCTTCTACTACAAAGGAAATAGTCACTGGAAGCGGAACTGCCCCAAATACTTGGCGGATAGGAAGGATGGCAAAGTGAACAAAGGTATATTTGATATACATGTTATTGATGTGTACTTTACTAGTGTTCGCAGTAGCCCCTGGGTATTTGATACCGGTTCAGCTGCTAAGATTAGTAACTCGAAACAGGAGTTGCAGAATAAACAGAGACTAGTTAAGGGCGAGGTGACGATGTGTGTTGGAAGTGATTTCAAGGTTGATACGATCACCATCGCACACTCGCTCTACCTTTGGGATTAGTATTGAACCTAAATAAATGTTATTTGGTGTTTGCGTTGAGCATGAATATGATTAGATCATGTTTATTGCAATACGGTTATTCATTTAAGTTAGAGAATAATTGTTGTTCTGTTTACATGAATACAACCTTCTATGGTCATACACCCAATGTGAATGGTTTATTGAATATCGATCGTAGTGATACACATATTCAGAATATTGATGCCAAAAGATGCAAAGTTGATAATGATAGTGCAACATACTTGTGGCACTCCCGTTTAGGTCATATTGGTAAAAAGTGCGTGAAGAAACTCCATGCAGATGGACTTTTGGAATCACTTGATTATGAATCATTTGATACTTACGAACCATGCCTCATGGGCAAGATGACTAAAACTACGTTCTCCGGAACAATGGAGCGAGCTAATGACTTATTGGAAATAATACATACCAATGTATGCGGTCCGATGAGTGTTGAAGCACGCGGCGGGTATCGTTATTTTCTAAACCTTTACAGATGATTTGAGTAGGTATGGGTATATCTACTTGATGAAACACAAGTCTGAAACATTTGAAAAGTTCAAAGAATTTTAGAGTGAAGTAGAGAATCATCGTAACAAGAAAATAAAATTTCTATGATCTAATCGTGGAGGTGAATATTTTAGTTACGAGTTTGGTCTTCATTTAAAACAATGTGGAATTGTTTCACAACTCACGCCACCTGGAACACCACAGCATAATGGTGTGTCCAAACGTCGTAACCATGCTTTATTAGATATGGTGCGTTCTATGATGTCTCTTACCGATTTACCACTATCGTTTTGGGGTTATGCATTAGAGACAGCCGCATTCACGTTAAATAGGGCACCGTCTAAATCCGTTGAGATGACACCGTATGAACTGTGGTTTGGCAAGAAACGTAAGTTGTCGTTTCTTAAAGTTTGGGCATGCGATGCTTATGTCAAACAGCTTCAGCCTGATAAGCTCGAACCCAAAGCGGAAAAGTGCGTCTTCATAGGATACCCTAAAGAGACCATTGGGTATACCTTCTACCACATATCCGAAGGCAAGATCTTTGTTGCCAAGAATGGGTCCTTTCTAGAGAAGGAGTTTCTCTCGAAAGAAGTGAGTGGGAGGAAAGTAGAACTTGATGAGGTAGTTGTACCTTCTCAAGAATTGGAAAGTAGCACACCAAGGGAAAATGTTTCCGTAATGCCTACACCAACTAGAGAGGAAGCAAATGATGATGATCATAAAAGTTCAGATCAAGTTACTACTGGACCTCGTAGGTCGACCAGAACACGTTCTGGACCAGAGTGGTACGGTAATCCTGTCCTGTAAGTCATGTTGTTGGACAACGGCGAACCTACGAACTATGAAGAAGCTATGACAAGCCCAGATTCCGACAAATGGCTTGAGGCCATGAAATCTGAGATAGGATCCATGTATGAGAACAAAGTGTGGACTTTGGTGGATGTGCCCGATGATCGGCAAGCCATTGAGAATAAATGGATCTTCGAGAGGAAGACGGACGCTGATGGTAATATCACTGTCTACAAAGCTCAACTTGTCGCAAAAGGTTTTCGACAAGTTCAAGGGGTTGACTACAATGAGACTTTCTCACTCGTAGCGATGCTTAAGTCTGTTCGAATCATGTTAGCAATTGCCACATTTTATGATTATGAAATCTGGCAAATGGACGTCTAAACTGCATTCCTTAATGGATTTCTTAAAGAAGAGTTGTATATGATGCAACCAGAAGGTTTTGTCGATCCTAAAGGTGCTAACAAAGTGTGCAAGCTCCAGCGATCCATCTATGGACTGGTGCAAGCATCTCGGAGTTAAAATATACACTTTGATAAGGTGATCAAAGCATATGGTTCTAGACAGACTTACGGTGAAGCCTGTATTTACAAGAAAGTGAGTGGGAGCTCTATAGCATTTATGATATTATATGTGGATGACATATTGCTGATTGGAAATGATATAGAATTTCTGGATAGCATAAAAGGATAGTTGAATAAGAGTTTTTCATGACCTCAGTGAAGCTACTTACATATTGGGCATCAAGATCTATAGGATAGATCGAGACACTTAATAGGACATTCACAAAATACATACCTTGGCAAAGTTTTGAAGAAGTTTAAAATAGATCAGTCAAAGAAAGAGTTCTTGCCTGTGTTGCAAAGTGTGAAGTTGAGTAAGACTCAAAGTCCGACCACAACATAAGATAGAAAGAGAATGAAAGTCATTCCCTATGCCTCAGCCATAGGTTCTATAAAGTATGCCATGCTGTGTACCAGATCTATTGTGTACCTTGCCATGAGTTTGGCAAGGGGGTACAATAGTGATCCAGGAGTAGATCACTGGACAACGGTCAAAATTATCCTTAGCTACCTAAGAGGACTAAGGAAATATTTCTTGGTTATTGAGGTGATAAAGAGTTCGTCGTAAAGGGTTACGTCGATGCAAGCTTTGACACCGATTCAGATGACTCTGAGTCTCAATTTGGATACGTATTGAAAGTGGGAGCAATTAGCTAGAGTAGCTCCATGTAGAGCATTGTAGACATAGAAATTTGCAAAATATATACGGATCTGAATGTGGCAGACCCGTTGACTAAACTTCCCTCACAAGCACTGGCGGAGGCCCCCGGTGGGCAAGGTATGGCAGATGCCATACCTTGATTCTGGGCAAAAAAAAATTATACATACGCATCTATAGTCGCTGTCGATCGTCTCGTTCCATCGTTCGAGTGCAGCCACAAAATAGGTAAAGAGGCCGCTTGCCTGATGGGCCGACACACACACGAGTTGGGCCAGGAAGCGGTCGAGCTTGATTCCATCGAGCGCCCACGCAACACGACGCACACGCAAGTGGCGAGCCCTAAGAAGCTAGCGCAGCGACGGCGGCTGGTCAGGCCACGAGGACCAGGCGGGCGACTGGCGACGGGGTAGGCTACGCCGGCGGCGGGCTGGGGACTTAGAGGGCGGCGGCTCCATCGACGACAACAAGCGGCGGCTCCAGCAACGGCAGCAAGCGATAGCGGCGGCGGCAGCAAGCTCCAGCTGCAGCTCCCGGGATCCAGCGGCGGCGTCGGCAGCAGAAAACTCCAGCAGTTCGGGCCATAAGAGCAACTCTAGCAGACCCTGCAAAATCCCGACCAGCAAAACGCGTTTGCAGTTCGACGCAGGTCTCGTTTGCGGGTCGAAAACGTGCGCAGCCGAACAGAAACCGTATATGGAACTGCATAATTTGAAAAAAAAATTGCGGGAGAAATTGCAACTGTAGTAGTTCATCACATACTACATATTCCACATGATCAAACACTAGTTCATACTACATACTACATTCACTACTAGTACTAGAGGGGGTGGGGATCTCACGGCGGCGAGCTCGCGGACATGGACGACGCGGTGGAGGAGCTCAATCCTCCTCGTCGTAGCTGCCGAGGTTGATGTACTTCTGCTTCTGCTCCTCGCGGATGCGCCGCCACTCGTCGTCCTTCTCCTTGGCGGCAAGGTTCGCCGCTACCGCCTGCTGGAACACGAGGTCGTCGAGCTCCTCGTGGTGGCGCCGGCGCTCCACCTCCTCGCGCAAGCTGCGTTCGGCAATGGCGGCCGCGACCGCGTCGACATCGGCGACGAAGTCCTCGAGCCCGACGACACCGCGGCACACGATCTCCTCGGGCTCCTGCTTGACGGCGACGACCTCGATCTCCTCCGGCTCCTCCGACCACTCCCTCTTCACGGCGAGAAGGCTCGCGCCGGAAGAGGAAGAGCTCGCGGCGTGGGAAGAGCTCACGGCGGAGGATGAGCCCGTGGCGGAGGAGGGCGTACGCCCGTGCCGACGGTCGTATTCCTCCATCTCGCGGACGCGGAAGCTCGGCGGCGGCGAGAGGCCCTGGTTCGTCCACTTCCTCGCCCCGCGCTTCCTCGCGCCGTCCGAGCGGACACGCCGCTCACGCTCGGGGTCGTCGCTGCCGCCGGATCTACTCCCGGAGCCGCGGCCGGAGCTCCACATGCGTCCCCACATGGCGGCTGGAGGCGGAATGCAGCTCACTGGCGGCGAGAAATGTGAGGGGTGGAGTGGGGAATTGCGGAGAGACGCGGCGGCGGGGGGATAGGGTTTCGACCCGCAAATGCAGCGTGAACCCGTAGATATACTGGTCGGGGGCGGTTTGCGGGCCGCGGTAAAAAAAATTACGGGCCGGGCGAGTATACGGGCTCTGATCTGGCCAGAAAATTGGGCCGAGCCCGTATACTCGCCGGAATTTTGCGGGTTTGCCACTTTTGCAGGGTCTGTTAGAGTTGCTCTAAGATGGAAAAGAACGGGAAGGGACCAGCAAATCCAAAGGAAAGGGGTCGAAGAGGTATATTTCTCATGTCTCTGAAATTTTGTAGCAATTTTTAACAGCAGCTTGAATCCAATCAGATTTTAGTGACAAATTGATGTTGTGGATTGCAGATTTGACAAGGTATTTTGAAGTAACTGGTAGTAGCAGTAGCTCAAAATCAAATCCAAGCATTGAAGACTTTAGAGCTTGTCATGATATTGCAAGCCTAACTAAAATGATGGTTGAACTTGATAGGCATGTCATGTTTCCTACCGTTTATCGCCTAATTGAGTTGGCATTGCTACTACCTGTAGCGACGGCAATAGTTGAAAGTATTGATTTGCATACCGTGTCTCCATTCACCATCAATGAAAATCATCAAGACTGAGTTGCGCAGCAAGATGACCGACGGTTGGCTTAATGACTTGATGGTTTGTTATATTGAGCGAGAGATCTTCAAAAGTATTGATCTTCGTCAAATTAAGGAAGATTTTCAGAAGGATGGTAGCGCATTGTCATTGCCCGGGTCTTTTAGACGCCATTAATAGCTTCATTATGGGTATGTTTTAGGTTGTTTTTCTATTGAAACATGTCTACATTTTCATTGCATTTGATTTTTCGTTTCTAGTGTGTATTGACTCTTTCAATTTGCATCAATTTTTTTTCCTTTTAAGATTTCGCCACACCTTAATTTTTTTTCGTCCTCTGCCTCTGCTCACAAGCAAAACATGATCACACCTTAGTAAACTCTTTGGGTGTTAATCACATGGCGATCTGAACTAGATTATTGACTCTAGTAAACTCTTTGGGTGTTGGTCACATGGCGATGTGAACTATGGGTGTTAATCACATGGCGATGTGAACTAAATTATTGACTCTAGTGCAAGTGGGAGACTGATGGAAATATGCCCTAGAGGCAATAATAAAATGGTTATTATTATATTTCCTTAATCATGATAAAGGTTTATTATTCATGCTAGAATTGTATTGACCGAAAACTTAAATACATATGTGGATACATAAACAAATAACGTGTCCCTAGTGAGCCTCTACTAGACTAGCTCGTTGATCAAAAGATGGTTAAGGTTTCCTAACCATAGACATGAGTTATCATTTGATAACGGGATCACATCATTAGGAGAATGATGTGATGGACAAGACCCATCCATTAGCTTAGCATATGATCGTTCAGTTTATTGCTACTGCTTTCTTAATGTCAAATACATGTTCCTTCGACCATAAGATCATGCAACTCCCGGATACCAGAGGAATGCCTTGTGTGCTATCAAACGTTACAACGTAACTGGGTGATTATAAAGATGCTCTACAGGTATCTCCGAAGGTGTCTGTTGAGTTGGCATGGATCGAGATTGGGATTTGTCACTCCATGTATCGGAGAGGTATCTCTGGGCCCTCTCGGTAATACACATCATAAGAAGTTTGCAAGCAAAGTGACTAAGGAGTTAGTAACGAGATGATGTATTACAGAACGAGTAAAGAGACTTTCCAGTAACGAGATTGAACTAGGTACAGAGATACGGACGATCGAATCTCGGGCAAGTAACATACCGACAGACAAAGGGAATTACGTATGTTGTCATAAAGGTTCAACCGATAAAAGATCTTTGTGGAATATGTAGGAATAAATATGGGCATCCAGGTCTCGCTATTGGTTATTGACCGGAGAGGTGTCTCGATCATGACTACATAATTCCCGAACCCGTAGGGTCGCACGCTTAACGTTCATTGACGCTAGAGTAGTATTGGGATATTTGATGAGTGGTAACCAAATGTTGTTCGGAGTCCTGGATGAGATCCCGGACGTCATGAGGAGTCTCGGAATGGCCGAGAGGTAAAGATTTATATATGGGAAGTCATATTTTGGGTTCCAGAAAAAGGTGCAGTTTTTTCGGTATTGTATCGGGAAGCTTCCAGAAGGTTCCGAAGGGGTCCGGATGTCCACAAGTGGGTTCACCACGATCCAAGGGCTAGCATGGGTTGTGGGGAGGCTCCCAGACCTTATTGGGCTAGGCGCACCAAGTCCTCAAAATCCCATGTGGCTAGGGAAGGCAAAAAAGGAAGGAGTCCTAGTAGGAATAGAATTGGACTTCGAGTCCAAGTCCTCTCCCCCTTTGCTGCGCCCTAGGGCTTGGAGGGGCTGTTTTCCACGCCCCTCCACCTATATATAGAGGGGAGGGGGCTCCCCAAGAGGACAGACCAAGCCCTTGGCGCCCCTCTCTCTCCCGTTACTCCGTAGTTCCACCGCCTCGTCCCGGCGACGCTTAGCGAAGCGCTGTCGGTGCTCCATCACCACCATCACCACCACACCTTCGTGTTTTTGTGATCCCATCTACTTCTCCTCTCCCGCTTGCTGGATCAAGAAGGAGGAGACGTCATCGAGCCTCACGTGTGCTAAACTCGGAGGTTCCGTCCGTTCGGCACTAGATCGGTTGGATCATGATCGGATCGCGAAGAGTACGACTACATCAACCGCGTGATAAACGCTTCCGCTTAGCGATCTACAACGGTATGTAGATGCTCTCCCGTCTTGTAGCTATGCATCTCCATCGATAGATCTTGCGTGTGCGTAGAAAATTTTTGTTTTCCGTGCAACGTTCCCCAACAGTCTCCATTCGCCACATTAGCGAATTCTTCACTCTTTTGATGCTTGTTCATGACTTCCCCCTTGATGACCAAGCCGAAGACGACATTACTTTGAACCGCGCGAACGACGGGATCTACTCGGTGGCCACTGCGTACAAGACTCTGTTCCTTGGATTGACTCTCTCTCTCCCGTGGACCACATGGTTTGGAAGGCTTGGGCACCCCCTAAGGTTAAATTCTTTGCGTGGTTAGCCCTACAAGACCGAATTTGGACCGCCAATCGATTGAAGAAGCGTGGTTGGGTCAACTGTTGTCTATGTCCACTATGCAAGAGAGAGCAAGAAACGGGGCCGCACCTCTTCTTCAAGTGTCGATACACGCTTAGGCTTTGGAGATCTATCATCGAGAAGCTTGGGCTACCTCACGTCAACATTCCCCGAATGGCATCTTGATGAATCCATCAAGGAGTGGTGGGACAAACGAACCGATAACCGAAACCCGAATTGGCATGCCATGACCTCTCTCACCATGCACACCTCTTGGACCGTTTGGAACGAGCGAAATGCTAGGGTATTTCGGCAAAAAGTTGCGCCGCCGCCTATTCTCCTCCAAACCATCCTTGAAGAGGCAAAGTTATGGGTTACTGCGAGCGCAAAGAAACTAGGGACTATCATTTTGTGCGAGTAATTGTCATGCCGCTTGTATGGGGTGTCCTGTAAAACTCTAAACTCTATTCTCTCCTTATTTAATAGATGAGGCAAACCTCATTCCTCCGTTTCGAAAAAAATAACAAGTGCACAAAGCAGAGGGAAGAGAGCCTCTCGAAAGCAGACACGAAGCTCGCCGCTGTAGATTTTTGTGAGCGAAGCATCAACAGCATCAGTGCGCCGTGGTTCTCCTCCCACCTGGACGCCATCCGCGGGCCGCCATGAAAACTTCTTCAGCAACCCTCCGCACTTGCCTCACGTCTGCCTCCATCAGTTTACTTCTTTCGTTGTTTCTCTGCAAAATATTCCAATCATGAAGCCACTTTAGGAACAGATTGATAGGAGTACAAGGATCATCCACCTTGTTATTATAAAATATGACATTGTTACGTAATTTCCGGAGGGTCCAACAAATTGCCGATATGCCTACCATCACCAAGTTTCTCTCTATTTTACTAAAAAAATCACCCAATCCCCAACCAAAGTATTTATATTCTCAGACACGTTTGACAAACTGAAAGCACATTTTAATATATTCCAAAGCAAACACGCCACCGAACAAGTGAAGAAAAGGTGATTAATAGTTTCATCTCTTCCAGAGAAGGGACATTTATTATCACCTTTCCATCATCTGCGGTTCAAATTATCCTTGGTTAGGATACTATTTCTGAGCGTTAACCACATGAATACCTTCGCCCTAGGGGGCATTTTAACTTTCCATAAAAAGGGGTGTGGATATTTAACACCATTTTCAATTAAATGTCTATAAAAATATTTAACAGAATAAACATAATTTTTTGTTAGGGTCCAAACAGCCTCATCTTTTTTCCTATTAAGCGCAAGCTTCTTTGATGTGGTTCCATAATTCAAGAGAATCCCCCATCAAAGTTCTTCTAAATCTCACATTCTCTATCCCATTATCAAAAACATGTCTAACAAACTTGTTTTTATCAAAACAAATGTTATATAATATAGGGAAGCAGTATTTCAAGGACTTAGGTCCAATCCACCAGTCTTGACAGAACCTCACATTTTCTCCATTTCTCACAGTAAATCTATAGAGGGAGAGGAAGTGTTCTTTATGTTTAATAATTTCACACCAAAACTAGGAGTCTCCTTGTCTAGATGCTGCTGTATTTAGGCATTTGTCTTTTCTATATTTACTACCAATAATCTGCTGCCACAATCCTTGTGAATTGAACAGTTTCCACCACCATTTGCACAACAAAGCTTTGTTCATTAAAGATAGATTCTGAATCCCCAGCCCACCCATGTCCTTAGGCCTACAAACCTCAGACCATTTTACCAAATGGTAATTTTTCTTATCAAAATTTTCTTGTCACAATAATCTAGCTCTAAAAAAATCCATTCACTTACAGACACCCACTGGCAACCCATAAAAGGACATCATAAAGTAAGGAATCCCAGTCAAAGGAAACTGAATCAGAGTAATCCTTCCAACACTAGCAAATAGTCTACCTTGCCAGTTTTCACACTTTTTTCCATCCTTTCCTCAGGAGGTTTCCAATGTTTACTTATGATCCTCTTCTCATCTACAGGGAGCCCTAAGTACTTCATGGAAAAATTACCAACAGGGCAAGTAATTTTTTTTTGCATCGGCATCTGCCTTGTTAACAGTATCCCAAAAAGGAATAATTCACTCTTATGAAAGTTAATTTTCAATCCAAACATTTGTTCAAAAAGACACAGGACAATTTTTAAATTATGTGCACTATCAAGATCATCTTGTAAGAAAAAAAATGTGTCATCTTCATACTGAAGCATATTAACCCCATTTTCAACATTTTCAATTAGAACACCTTTAACAAAACCAGCTTTTTTAGTAGTATTAAGCATTATGGCCAATGCATCAGCTGCCAAATCAAAGTTCAGAGGGGATAAAGAATCCCCTTGTCTCAATCCTTTATGAGTAGGGAAATAGGTCCCCAAGTTATCATTTACCTTAACACACGCCTTATCACATCTAATAGTTTTCATCACCCAATCTATCCATTTATCTGGAAAACCTTTAATTTTGAGCATTTGAAAGACAAATGGACATTTAATTTTGTCATAAGCTTTCTCAAAATCCACCTTTAGAAGCAATGCACTCTGTTTCTTTTTATGAATGATATTTAAAGCTTCATGTAGAACCAACACCCTTTCCATGATGTATCTACCTTTTATAAAGGCAGTATGAATGGGGGAAATAACCTCAGCTACTACTAAATTCAGTATGTTCATTAAGACTTTAATAAGGATTTTGAAGCTCAAATTTAGTATGCAAATAGGTCTAAAATTATGAATTTGATTGGCATTTTGGCTCTTTGGAACTAAAGTAATAATGCCATAATTAAGTCTTCTAATATCCATTTTTTCTTCAGAGAAGTCATCTAGAAGTGCTTTTAAATCAAACTTAATCAAATCCCAGAAATGCTGATAGAACTCAGCTGTAAAGCCATCGGGGCCAGGAGATTTGTTGTGGCCATTTTAAAAATACCATGTTTGATTTCCTCTAAAAAGAATTTCTCAGTCAATTTATCTCTATGCTTTTCAGAGATTTGCACAACATTCTCAATATTCAAAGAAACAGAAGAGTCGTCAGGAGGACCAAATAATTTTTGTATAAAAGAGAATGATATAATCTATAAGGTTTTTATCCCCTTCAATTTTTCCTTCCTCCCTATCCAAGCTATTTATTTTATTTCTCCTACGTCTGTCATTAATTAGCTTTGCCCTGAAAAAAATTAGTATTACTATCCCCTTCCAATAACTCATCTATTTTAGCTCTCTGTCTCCATTTAGCTTCTTCCTGCTTTAGAATCCTATCTAATTGAGCTCTAATTTCTAGCAGTTCATTTCTGTCCTCCGCAGAGAGTCCAAAAATCGAGGAAATCGCACAAATCACCTACTTTTGATGCTAGTGTTGCATAAAACAGCTACTTACAGGTTTGTTGCACAAAACACCATATATTGGGGCAATTCATTGCAGCTAAGTCTAATCCACCATTTAGGTGTGTTGACATGATTCCTGACAAGTGTATTCAGTTTGTAAGTACACCGGTGGCAACAAAATAAAGGGGCACATCAACATGAAACTAGAACTGTCAATATCTCACAATCCTTTGCTCCAAATGAGCTGAATTTTCCCCAGAATATTAGTGAGTGTATTTATGATTATTGAATTATTGTTGTATTTTTTTTAAGTTTTGAATTTTGAAGAAAAAACTTGAACGAGCCAACTAACATTTCAAATATCTCACAAACCATTGGTCCAAATGAGTTGCGTTTTTTCCAGAATCGTATTGGCTATATGTGAGATTTACTGGAATTGTTTTGCACTTTTTTGAAAAAATGTATCCTAATTGTGTTAATCAGTGTCACTATTGGCTTATCTCTCACTTTCAGAATGTAGCTGTTGAACACCTCAACACCTCACTGATATTATTGACCACTAAGCCAGTCTTGCAGTGCGTGTCAAGTGTGTGGCATGCCAATGTTTAGGTGGTATTTTACACATACATTCCCATGCATCCTTATCTTGTTTTTTGAGTTCTTTCATGGCAATCTCAAAGTCACACTTATCAATGGCGTACGCAACAACATTTACTAGTTTCTTAAGGGCCCCAACCTTAAATCCCACAACCCAAAAAAAAATACAAAACAATTTCAGTAAATCACACATGTAGCCAAATACTATTCTGGAAAAAACGCAACTCATTTGGACCAACAATTTGTGAGATATTTGCAATGTTAGTTGGCTCGTTCTTCAAATTTTTACATTTAAAAAAAATGAAAAATTAATTCAATAATCATAAATGCACTCACTAGTATTCTAGGGAAAAATCAGCTCCATTGGAGCAAAGGATTGTGAGATATTGAGAGTTCTAGTTGGCTGCTGATGTGGTCGTTTTTTTGCCGCCGGTGCACTTATAAACTAGACCCACTTGTCAGGAATCATGTCAACACACCTAAATGGTGGATTAGACCTAGCTGCAACGAATTGCCCCGATATATGGTGGTTTGTGCAACAAACCTGTAAAGTAGGTGTTTTGTGCAACACTAGCACCAAAAGTAAGTGGTTTGTGCAATTTCTTCTCAAAAAAATCTCATTCTACAGAGTTCCAAAAATCCACTGGGAGCTAGCACTTGCTAAACAAAGCTGTTCATTCTGGGATGGATGCCCTGCCTAGTACTGTAGCAAATTATACTGCAAGCAGTACCTGCACGTACGTACTCGGCGTAAACCTGAGGGAGGGAGTAGCCGTGTACGCCCGGAAGATTGCCAGACGGAATGACGCCTGACGCCCGGACGAAATCTGTTGCTGGCGGGATCGAGTTTTTCTACTCCAAAGCTAAGGAGTAGCGGGACGCACTGTGCGTGCCGCTTTAAGCCGGCTACGGCGCGCACGAGCTGCCAACAAGCCGGCCGGCGTCCACTCCACGTGTTCCGATGGGCAGCGAGAAGGCCGATCTAGACTCGCTGTAGTTTTCTCGTGTTGCAACCGTGCAGTGGAGAGGCTGAGCCGCTTAGGTGAGGTCCATCTCCCTCCGATTTTTTTGAAACGGAGGCAAAAGCTTTGCCTCATCTCATTAATAAAGAAGAAGGGTAACAAGGTCTTAAGAGGGTCATTACTCCTCAACAAATGAAAGAAACATGGCCTACTCTCGCGGCATCAAGGATCCCAAGTGTTTGGCCCCAGCCAAAACCCAAATTCTCAACTCTGTCTTTATTCGGTCGACCACAACGGTCGGCATCGAAGCTTTCTTCTGGAACACCCTTGCATTTCTCTCATTCCACAACTCCCACGAAACGAGCATCAGAAGTGAAGACATCGCCTTGGTCCTGTGGCCACGACCGAGGACCGTTCTCTCCCACCAGAGCTTGACCGTTGTGACCTCAGCCCACGCATCCAAGTCCAGCTCCGGAACATCAAGCCAACACCTAACCGCACTCCAGATGCGTGTAGAGAACCTGCACTGGAAAAGAAAGTGCGCCGCCGTCTCGGGTTCCCTTTTACATAGTTGGCATAGATTGCAATTTGGCCAACCTCTCCTTTGTAGCCGATCCATCGTCCAAATCCGATTCATGTTGACTAGCCATGCGAAGAATTTGCATTTGGGTGGCCCCCAATTTCCCCAGACCACCTGTGTCATATTGGTGGCCACCGTCCCCTCGAATTGCACCTTGTAGGCCGAGGCCGAGGAGTAAATCCCATTGGGCGTGAGGTTCCAAACTATGCCATCAGCCCTGTCATCATGCATCTGCACCTGTTGGATCCTCTCCCATAGCGTGCAGAATTGCTCGAGGTGTTGCACCTCAAGCCCATCATTTGT
Organism: Thinopyrum elongatum; assembly: GCA_011799875.1. Lineage (NCBI taxonomy): Eukaryota > Viridiplantae > Streptophyta > Magnoliopsida > Poales > Poaceae > Thinopyrum > Thinopyrum elongatum. The sequence goes on along the minus strand of CM022299.1, from coordinate 32,029,761 downwards.
ATTGATCCATTGGATCCAACTTAAGTCCTGCATGCTCTCCCTAACCGACTTGTTCCTATTCACAGAGATCGCAAAAATAGATGGAGCTATGTCTTTGGGCTTCTTCCTACCCAACAGCCAAGGGGAGTGCCAAAACCTCGCCGTTCGGCCATCCCCAACGGTGATGGTTGTGGCTGCATAGAAGAGCTCTCTGTCCTTCGCGTCGCATGGGTTGCCCATGCCAACCCAGGCCCTTACCGGATCTGTCCACTCATACCATAGCCACCTCAAGCGCAGTGCACGAGCGTACGTGTTCAGATCAAGGACGCCCAAACCGAATCATGGATGGATCCAACAACCAACCACGGTCTCGTCTCGTCGCATTCACTTTCCAGCTGCCGCGTACGCGCGTACGGACCGGCGCCAAGCACGCACCCGATGGATGCTTGGCGACACGCTCGAGGCCAGCACTGTGAACTCGCACTTGCCCATTGTCCGTTCATCGGTGGAAGAAAGCTCCGTGGAAAAAAGCACAACGTCCAAGGCACGCGTCCGGTCCCAGGATAGATAGATGAGCCACACGGTCCGTCCGTCCGCACCGCCACGTTGCGGCTGCGCGGCGCGGCGCGCACCGGGCTCGGATGGAAAGATAGATAGATAGATAGATAGGGATGGCACCGCCACATCAGCGGTCACCGCCGTGTCCATGCACACACACGCACACGCGCGAGCCCCTTTCCGTCGCCGGCCAGTGTCCAAGCCCCGCACACGCATGCTACAACAAGCATACATACAGGCACGCACCGCACCCGGACCCGAGCAAAGCGATGGTGACCACGAGACGAGCCACGGCCCGCGCATCCATCGGGAACCTTATCGCCGCCTCCCCGGTTCCCCGCCACACCACACATCACACACTCCCCTTTCCGCGGAGCCAAAAGGCGCCCACGGAGGCAAGGTGCGTCGGTGTGGGCACGAGACGGCACGGTCGGATACTCATGAGTACACACACACTACTAGCCTGCTCCCATACTCGTGCGTTTTGCTGTGCACTACTGGACCAGGCAACCTGGTCATGTATCGCCATCTCGCCATGGCCGTTTTCGCTTAGCGCCACCAAGGCGGCAGAGAAAACAAGCGTTCTCTCTGTCCCGGCGCGAGACAGGAGGGCAACGAGGAAGAGACAAGCGCGGCGGCGGCATCACGCGGCTACTGTGGCCCGGCCGGGGATACGGTTGCCCAGTCACCAGCTCGCCCAAAGATACACTCAGCCATCACAAGATACACTCCGTCGGCCATCACAGGCTCGATTGATGCACTAGCACCGGACGCCGTGAAAGGGCAGTGGAGTAGAGTAGTACCCACGCCCCTGCGTCGACTGTCCCGCTATGGATAAACAACAGGGAGCCAACAAGTGCATCCGATCTAGCTACGTCTAACAGTTCTTAACTCCTCCACGACCTGCCCACCGGCGTGCAAGCTTACTAGATTACCACCACCACCATAGCATTGGTAGTACCTATCAACACGGATGGTCAAACTATAACAAAATTGGCTGCCCATCCTCATCATCCTTGGAAGTGATCTCGTACAAGCATCTTCTTTAACCGGACATAACAAATTTGGTCCACTTCATGTCTACGGTCGCGTCTGGACGACCGGACGTAGCAAATTAGGCCCACTATATGTCTGCGGGCGCATCCAGACGCTTCCACCGACAGCACGCGTACGCAACCGTTCATTCAAACCATCAAATCCATACAATGTTATGCAACGTAGCAAGTTCAACATAGACCGGACATAACAAGTTCAATACATATATAGTTCGATGGCCTGCTACGATCTACAACTAGATACTACTAGAGAGGAGTAGATAGGAATAAATTTCGTCACTACCTCATCGGGCCCTTCCCCTTGTCACCTCTTGAGCGGCGACAGTTGGCGTCGAAATCACCGTAAGTATCACCATCCAGAGGGTCATCGGAGTCGCTCGTGGTGCCGGAGCTGTCGGACGAACAGGGGAGCCCGACCATACGTCGGGCGGAGTTGGCTTGCTCCTTGCCGAGTTGGGTAAGTTTAGGCTTTAGCGGTGGCGTCCACTTTCTCATTGGTGAGTTGCTCGGACTCCTCGACGCCGAGCTACAATGCTTTCATATTTTTGTGACGGCTGCGGGTGTCCATCAAGGCCATTGTCAAGGACAGGCGTATGACGCCGAGGACGAGCTCCTCTGAGTTGAAGGGCAGGGGAACCGACACGGATCTGCAAGACTCGCGAACGAACTATCTAGATCCGGTTTGAACCGCCTACCTCGTGCGATGAGCTGTCCGCAGCTCCAACTCGATCATGGAGCCATGACCCGCATAAGTGTCAGGAACATTACCCAGCTCCGAATAGAAGGAGTGGGGGCAGAGGTGACGGACCAGAGCTACAAGAGCCTGTTAAGACATCGGTGCGAGTGTGAACCGCGATGAGTCGGTGCCGTCATGCGCGGAGTTAGAGGGCCCATGGCGGGCCACCGGGAAGGTCACAGAGCTAGAGTTTCCACCCTTAGCCAGGGCGTCCCAATCTATGGGGTCATCTTCGGCGGAGGAGCCACTGTCGGATCGGCTATGGTGGTAACGGACTACGGCGATGGGAGCGGTGGGGAAAGGACTGGAAGTGGACGGACGAGAGAGTGAGGAGAGGGATGGCTAGGGTTTGGTATGGGTTGGGGTTTTGTGTCGTCAAAGTGGGCTAGCACAGGCTGATCTCACATGGTCGCTGCGTCTGGATATGGACGGACCACCCCATACCCGCCCCCATATCGGATGCATATGAGGGGTGCCGGACAACCCAGACAAATGCGGTAGCTTTGGGAGTTCATTTAGGTGGCCAGTTTCTATCCAGGCAGTGTCCCGGTTGTCCGCACGGATGTTGTAAAAGTGCGTGAAGAGTATGCCATAGCAGGGCAGGATGCCCTGCGTGTTAATATAGCCACATACTCCCTATGTACCAAAATACTTGTAGTTGGAGGAACTTGTATTAGTTTTTTTCAGCTACAAGTATTTCAGTACAGAGATAGTTTATTGCAAGGTTTAATCGTTAGGTTGTTACAGAATTGTTCCCCAACAAACAATCTATACAAGGGATAAGGGTCGATCTTGAACAACCTAACAACCTAGATTACAAGTGCATGCAACGTCATCCCTATCTACTCATGTATACGGTTTACACATACATCATATACATGTTACAATACATGCTTTCTAACAGCTCTAAATTAGGTTTCGAACGTATGATGGTATGAGCATCAATCGATAGTTCAACAAGTAGTAGGGTATAAACAAATGAAGAGATAAGGGAGTGACCCGCCTTCAGTGGAGGGCGGGATGGACGACTCCGGGGGCCTCGGGGGCTCCGGAACCGTCTTCGGGGAAAGCTCGAATTGGCCGGGCTCCCCCTCGTTGTTCACCAAAAGGGATCTCCCCTCCTGGTCTTCGGCGACCGAGGTGTTAACCTCGGCCATGATTGTAACACCCCTTTGTAATAAGCACTGTGATACTCTGTTGAATATGCCAAGTCATGATCATTAGCAGTGCCAAATCACAAGGGTTAAGGATTCAACTCAAATTCAAATTTGAAAATCAATTTAAATTCCAAAGTGAAATATGAATTTGTTCAAACACTGTTGGGAAAATGTTCATTAAATGGCAAATAATCCAGGAACCTTTCTAAAATCAACACCAAAATATTTGGAGTTGGATAAATGACTCAAACAAGTTGGAACAGCCCCAAAAACAGAATGTTTGATATATTTAAAATCATATCAAATTCCAACAAACTTCAAATTCACTCAAGCTACTTTTTGGTGGAAGGGGATATTGCATCACAATATTTGGACTAACTCACATATTTTTCAAAAGTGCATAAGTGTCCTAACCATTTCAAAACAGAAAATAAATGAAGAAGAAAAGAAAACAGTAAAACAGAGGAATGGAAAAGGCCAGGAGGCCACTTACTATTCAAAGCTCAGCGCCGGCCCAGCCCATCTCTCCGTTCGTCCTCCTCCTCCCCGTGTCAGCACGAGCGCGCGCCCGAGCCGGCGATGGCCAGCTGTTGGCCATCCTCCGGCGCGGCTGCCGTCGAGGCGTGGATAAGAGCGAGGCCTCGGACCCCAGAGCGGAACCCTAGCCCCATTCTTTCCCCAATACATCGCCCCTCCTTCTCCTTCTTTCTCTGTCGACCGCCGCCGCCGCCGCGCCTGGTGTCGATCCACGGCCACCGGCGACCCTTTGCGTCCCCGCCAAGCCCGACGTCTCCGCTTCGTTCGTCTACACCGACCACAACTCGCCGTTGAGCCCGGGAGGGACTGCTCGGACGGAATCGAGCTCGTCGCCGACTCCGCTGTCACCGACGAATTCCGGCGACCCCGACGTCCTCGGCGCTTCTAACCCTCCAGGGGCTTTTCGTAGCCGCGCGGTGAGCACCTCCCTCCCTTCATCCCTCTCCTTGCGCCGCGTGGAGCACCGTAGCTAGCTGTCATCGCCGCCATGATCTGTCGTCCGCCATCGCCGGCAAGGAGCTCGGTACAGAGCCGACCGAGCCTATCCACCGTGTTCTACGTGCTCCTGGCACTCGTGTTGACCCGCCTAGCTGCGAAGCTCGCTCGGAAACGGCTCGGAGTCACGACTCCGACCGCACCCGAACGCCATCGCCGCCTCCCCTCGACGCCGGCGACCTTTCCGACCACGGCAGGTCGCGCCACCACTTCCGTTGGATGCGGCGCTCTCCCCTCGATCGATCACCGCAAGAAACACGCGAAACGGGCCAGCGTGCGCAAAATCCGAGCTCGCCGGAGCTCTTTTCCGGCGCCGGCGACCAACGTGGCAAGTGTGGGGCCCGCTAGCAGTCGCTGCCAGTGGGTCCCAGGTCGCGGTTGACCGCGTTGACCTTGGTCAACCCAGCTGACATGGCAAGCTCAGCCACTGACATGTGGGCCCCCACGCTAGTTTAATTAATTAACGAATTTAATTAATAAAGATAATTAGATTAGTGCAAATACTCACTGACAGGTGGGGTCCACCCCCTTAATTAATCCAATTAGATTAGTTTAAAACTCTGTTAAGCCACAGAGGCTGACATGTGGGTCCCACAGGACCCACATGTCATATTTGACTTAGTCAGCCGACTGTTGACCTGCTGACGTCAGCTATACATCATGCTGACGTCATAATTTCTTTTTCTGTGAATTAAAATAAATCCAGAAAATCATTTAAAACTCTAAAAATTAATATCTTTTAAACCGTAGCTCGGATCGAAAAAGTTAAAACATGAAACTTGCTCAGAACGACGAGCCGAGTCTGATCATGCCGTTTGTTTCTTCATCGGAATCCCCTACGTAGAAGAACTCGTAACTCCGGACCCGTATCCGGTAGATGAATAGTGCACCCGCACCGGTAATTAAATTCCAGAAAAATCCTAAAATAACTAGAATGACTTAGATGCATATTCAGGCAACCCTGCACTGCATCATAGCATAGCACGCACTGTGTGGCATATGTTTGCATTATGTTTACCTGTTTCCTCCCCCCTCTTCTCTCTCGGTAGATCCCGACGCAGACGTAGCTCCCGAGGCAGACGCAGCTCCGGAGTACGACTACGTCCCCGACGACACCCCTGAAGATCTTGCCCTTGCCCCAGAGCAAACAGGCAATCACCCCCATTTTGAGCATTCCGATATCGCCTACTCTCTCCCCTCTTATGGTTGCACTAGATGTTACTGCTGCTATTACTATCCTACTCTGCTGCATAGCCTGTTTACTTGTAACCTACTTTTGATACATACTTGTTATCCTAAACTGTTTAGCATAGGATGGGTAGAGCCATATCAGAGACCCACTTGTCCCGACTGCCCCGCTGGATATCAGAAGACCCAATCATCGGGATCGAAGATCAGACCCCGACACCGCACGACACTTCCTCCTTAATGCTCGACACTACTGGGTTACCATCAAGTGCCGAGGGTGATACCTCGTCAGCACTTCCGATGATGACCTTGTAGGTTAGTTGTCCGGTCGTGGTAAGCGAGGGTGATTCCTCCTACACCACCCCGACACCGACGCCGTCGTGCAACACCTCAAGCGTGGACTTCGAGGGTGATTCCTCCTTCGTTCACCTTGACGACAACATCGAGCGGGAATTCCATCGAGGGTGATTCCTCAGGATTCCCCTTGATATGGTAGCCCCACGGATGCCTTACATAACGGATGTTACTGATACTTGAGAAGGCGGGTCGACCCTGAGGGGTACCCGCGAGTGATGGATAGATACCCGTGAGATATTCCACGAGGCGCGGCCGGGCATTCTTAGCCCTTGCAGCAAGTCCTCGAGACGGGGCGACGGGGTCACATCTTTCGTGAGTCTCTGCTCGTTACCGCAAGCCACTAGGACACTACGGTTTGGATATTTGATCCGAGGGGCCTCTGGCCCGATAGCACTAACCATCACGTGGGCATAGTATGGGCGTTCTGCGTCGTATACTTCAGCCGGAGCTTAATAGACGTCAGCGACTGAGCGGCGCGCGCTGAATTGGACTGGGAACGCAACCGCGCTTGTATAAGGGGTTGCTAGGTCTGCTTTCAGCCGCGTTCGCAACGTGCAGGAGCGTCCGGGGCGATGGCCCGAGACCCCTGGGGGCATAGGTTAGTCCGACGTGCTGACCTCTCTGTTAGGTATTCGGTCGGGTTGCGGCGTGTTGCTTAGCCGAGGCCGGGCATGACCCAGAAAGTGTGTCCGGCCGGAGTTAAGTGAGCGTGGTGGGTAAGTTGGTGCACCCCTGCAGGGAAGAAACTTCTATCGATAGCCTATCCTACGGTAACGGACACTCGGAGTTGTATCCCGATCGGTACAACTAGAACAAGTGATGAGAACTGGATAGTACGGCTCTGGGATTGCTTTCTCGCAGGGAGTCGAGAAAGGATCTCAGGCTGAGGTTGATGTTACCACTACTACTTTACATTATGTTCATCTGTTCTCTTCTGATGCTGCAAGACTGTTGAAGACTGTTGAAGATGCTAGTCTTCGATAGGACTAGGCTTCCCCCTCTATTCTGGCATTTCTGCAGCCCAGTCCACATATACAGTCCCCTTTTGAAAATGTTGCATAAGTAGTGTAGATCCTTGCTTGCTGAGTACTTCGGATGAGTACTCACGTTTGCTTTATTTTCTTTTTCCCCATATTTTCCTTTGGATGCCACCAGACGTCGGAGCCCCTGAGCCAGATGCCCCAGTCGACGACCACTACTACTACCCGCCTGGCGAGTACTACTACTACGAGGTGCCCCCAGACGACCAGGAGTAGGATCGCAGGGTCCAGGGCAGGAGGCCTACGCCTTTCGATCGTAGCTTTTATTTTACCCCGCCTCTGTGAAGGCTTATCTCTCTCTCTGTTCTGTAATATATCTGTACCCAGATATCTAATGCTTCCGCTGACGCTTGTATGCCATCGAGCTATGTATTCGAGCCCTCGAGGCCCTGGCTTGTAATATTAAGCTTGTATGACTTTATTTATGTTTTAGAGTTGTGTTGTGATATCTTCAAGTGAGTCCTTAGGCTTGATCGTGTGCATTTGCGTGTATGATTAGTGCACGATTAAGCCGGGGCGTCACAATGATACCATCACCTCCGCCCCCCATGTCCGGGCCGGGAGGGGTCTTTCGGGACAACACCTCTCCGGTCTCCTCGATGACCGGAGGGGGCGGTGAGCGTGATGCGGTCCCGCTTTCCGCCAGCTCGGCTGGCGGGGAGTCCCCCTCCGAGACACGATCGGCGGGAAGTTCACGCGGAGGGCTGCAATATGAAAGACATGCATATTATTAAGTAATGAGCCTTGAGGCACAAGCCCGGTGAGTCTTTGGATTCGTACCTTTGGGCAGGGGGCTTGACCCTGGGGTTCCTTTTAGGAACCTCTTCCGAAGTCGCGGACTCCTCGGCGGAGTCCGAGCTGTCATCGGACAGGTCCACCTTGGCCCTGCATTGCTTCTTTGGGGCAGCAGGAAGTTGGTCCTCCTCGATGTCATCTGACGCTGCCTGTCGTGGTTTTGTCACAGCAGATGTCCTAGTGAAAGGACTTAGTCGTGAGACCATCACAACGGTGATTAGCTTGTCAGGGTTGAGCAGGACGAGAGACACGAGTTCACCCAGGTTCGGCCCCTCACGACGGAGGTAAAAGCCTACGCCTGCTCTTGTTGCTTATTGGTTGAGTATCGATTACAAGGGAGCGGATGCGTTTGACCTAGGTATCGATTGATTGTAACTTGCCCCCTACTATGCCGGAGACTCGCCTTTATATACAGGTCGAGGCCTCCGGCTTACAAGAGTCCAGGCCGGGTCATGAAACATGACCGAGCCTAACTCTAAGTTGTATTGCCTTTCTTGGCAAGTCACCGCACGACGGCTTACACCTCCGGGCCACCTGCCGCCTTCTGGCTTTGGGCCTTAAGCCGGCCTGTCTTGTGAGCCGCCCGTCCGGTCCTGTTTCTTGATCGGCCTGGCCCGCCTGAAGTCCTGCTTCATGAGTCGTCAGTAATTTAACCCGGCCTTCGTAGGGCGGGTTATATCCCCAACATTAGGCTCTAGATTGATTTGAACCTGTTCATGTCAATCCTCCATCTTATTCTGGCGAGTCTTCTCTTTAGGCCTCTCAGTCGTAGCCTTGAAAATCTTCATAACCCTCCATAAGGAAAAGACGACGTCACCTCCATGATTTCAGGAAATCCTTCATGATGTCATAAGGAATCTTTGTATAAATCCATCATTCCTAGAATCGAGGCACCCCTTTGTTGTAAAATTTATTGTGCCTCCTCGATTTTCACACCAGCCATTTACAGTTACCTTTTCCTTATAAATAGGCACGAGGGCCTTCCTTTTGCTTTTTACCTCGTCTCCTCCACTTCTTCTTCTTCCTTACGAGACCCTTCGCGACCGGAGCCGCACCGCGCCGTCGACCCGCGCCAGCCATCTCGTTCGAGCCCACTGTGCCGCCCCGTCTTCACCGGAACTCAGCGGAGCTCCGCCGCTTCTCATTACTACCATCAGGTACCCCTTTTCTTCCTCTTCAGATCTACATTAGGTCGCTCTAGTTCATGGTGTTCGTCGTTGTTCATCCCTTTCTCAGTTTGTCGTTGATCTGAAAATACCATGATAATACTGCGGTTGCAGGGTTGACATCTATCTTGCATCTTGAACAAAACGTATTCTTTCTCAAATCCATGGGTAGTTCGTTCGCACTTCCATCACCACTGTTTAGGTTTAGCAATTATTTTTATTTTTTGAACTGCCCACAGATCCGGAATTATAGCTGTCCAATACTGAAACTTGTTTGCTCCATACTTAGCAGAATTCAACAATCTTTGAACCTTAAATAACTCGCCCTTGCATCTTGGGCGGCTGATCAATATAATTGTAACCTGCCAATATTTCAGAAATTGTCTCTTTTAAATAACCCACCATCGTTTAGGGCGACTTATCTTTATGCTGCTTTACCTTTGTTATGGACAATGAATCATTACTTATCAAGTAAAACGCTATATTCTGGTTCTGCAGCTTTCATTGTCCTTAGGCGGCTCAATATGACAAAAACCACCCTCTGCAATTGGGGTCCTTCCCTAGTCACTGAAGAAATCCTTAAGGATTATGTGGGTGAAGGTCTCTTGGCGACTCAGGAAGAGATTGGCTGGCGAGTCAGCCAAGGAGAAAATGTCCCCAATCCTGGTGAAGGAGAAGTGATAGTTTTTACTGATCATATCCTCAGAGGCTTTACACAACCGGGAGCAAGAGTATTGTACCAAGTCTTAGCATCACCCTTTAATGAGAACGGAAATAATTTGAGAATATAATAGTAGCGAATTTTATCATCTTGAGCGAATAGGGTGGCTATATGATTTAACTTAGTAAGGTGTGCCACAACAGTTTCAGTTTCATAGCCATGGAAGGGATTAGATTCAACCAAAGTAATTAACTCTGGGTCGACAGAGAATTCATAATCCGTATCATCAACAAAGATAGGTGAGGTAGCAAACTTAGGATCACATTTCATTCTAGCATTCAAAGATTTTTCTTTCAGTTTGCTTAATAATTTCTTAGGATCATCCCTATCATTGCAAGCAAGAAAATATCTAGTTGTCTCCTCATCCATAACATAACCTTCAGGTATCTTAGGCAATTCATATCTAGGAGAGCTAGGTCTAACAAGTGTTTCAAGATTTTCAGTTTCAGGCATTTCATCAGTTTCAGTGATCTCATTCTCTTTAGATCTAGCAATTTGTTCATCAAGAAAATCACCTAGTGGCACACTATCATCAAGCAAGGTACTATCATCATGAGTAGCATTCATAGAAGTAGCATCATCAATAACTTGTGATATATCAGAATTAATAGCATGTGGTGGTGTTGCAAGTCTACTCAAAATAGAAGGTGAATCAAGTGCAGAGTGTGATGGCAGTTCCTTACCTCCCCTCGTCCTAGAGGGAACGATCTTGGTTTTTGTATCCTTCGGATTCTTCATAGTGATAAATAGATAATAATCCCAAGTGGCTCAACAAATATAGCTATGCTCCCCGGCAACGACGCCAGAAAAAGCTCTTGATAACCCACAAGTATAGGGGATCGCAACAGTTTTTGAAGGTAGAGTATTCAACCCAAATTTATAGATTCGACACAAGGGGAGCCAAAGAATATTTGCAAGTATTAGCAGCTGAGTTGTCAATTCAACCACACCTGGAGATTAATTATCTGCAGCAAGATAATCAGTAGCACAGTAATATGATAGTTTTGATAGTAGTGGTAACAGTAATAGTAACAGTAACAGTGATAGCAATGATTTTGTAGCAGTTGTGACAGTAGCAATAGCGATAGTAACTTAGCAAGAACAATATGTGAAAAACTCGTAGGCATTGGATCGGTGAATTCGTTGGATGATATTCATCATATAACAGTCATAACCTAGGGCGATACAAAACTAGCTCCAGTTCATAAATATAATGTAGGCATGTATTCCGTAAATAGTCATACGTGCTTATGGAAAGAACTTGCATGACATATTTTGTCCTACCCTCCCGTGGCTGCGGGGTCCATAAGAAAACTAAGGGATATTAAGGCCTCCTTTTAATAGAGAACCGGAACAAAGCATTAACACATAGTGAATACATGAACTCCTCAAACTACGGTCATCACCGGAAAGTATCCCGAATACTGTCACTCCGGGGTATGCGGATCATAACACGTAGCAGGTGCATATAACTTGCAAGATCGGATCTAGAACATAGATATAATGGTGAAAACATAAACAGTTCAGATCTGAAATCATGGCACCCGGGCCCAAAGTGACAAGCATTAAGCATGGCAAAGTCATAGCAACATCAATCTCAGAACATAATGGATACAAGGGATCAAGCCCTAATAAAACTAACTCGATTACATGATGAACCTCATCCAACTCCCTCACCGACCAGCGAGCCTACGAAGGAATTACTCACTCCCGGTGGGGAGCATCATGGAATTGGCGATGGAGAAGCGTTGGTGATGATGAAGATCGAAGATCCCCCTCTCCGGAGCCCCAAACGGACTCCAGATCTGGCCTCCCGATGAAGAACAGGAGGCGGCGGCGGCTCCATCTCGTGAAACGTGATAATTCTTTCTCCTTGATTTTTTTCTCCAAAAATAGGATTTTATAGAGTTGGAATCAGGGTTTGCGGGGCCACCAGGTGGGCACATCCCACCTGGGCACGCTTGGAGGGGGCGTGCCCTGGTGGGTTGTGCTCACCCAGGGGCCCACCTCCGGTGGTTCTTGGCTCCAGTATTTTTCTTTTATTCCATAAAAATTCTCCAAAAAGTTTCATTCCATTCTGAGAACTTTTATTTCTGCACAAAAACAACACCATGGTAGTTCTGCTGAAAACAGCGTCAGTTCGGGTTAGTTTCATCAAAATCATGCAAATTAGAGTCCAAAACAAGAGTAAAAGCGTTAGGAAAAGTAGATACGACGGAGGCGTATCAACTCCCCCAAGCTTAAACCTTTGCTTGTCCTCAAGCAATTCAGTTGATAAACTGAAAGTGGAAAAGAAAAAAAATTACGAACTCTTTTGCTCTTGTTTATATAAATAAGCTTATGTAGCACCCAAGTTTTCAGCAAATATTATGACTAACCATGTCGACAATAAGTCTTAGAAATTATATTAACTCATATCAATGGCATAATCAACTAGTGAGCAATAATAAGATTTCTCAAATGACAATATGACAACAGTGGTATCTCGCTAGCCCTTTCTGAGACCGCAAAACATAAATGCAGAGCACCTCCAAAGTTCAAGCAGCGACTAAACATTGTAATTCATGGTAGAAAAGATGCAGTCATGATGCACCCAACATTAACTATACACAATGCATGAGGATGACAATAGTGCTCTCAGATCTGGCGCTTATTTGAGAAGGTGATGACTCAACATAAAAGTAAATAGATAGTTCCTTCGCAGAGGGAAGCAGGGATTTGCAGCGGTGCCAGAGCTCAAAGCTTTAAAACAGAGATAAATGATATTTTGGGAAATGCACCCTTCCTGTTTACTTCACGACCAAAAGTTATCAATATCTTCCATGCTAAACACATTAGCGGCGGTTCCCAAGCGATAAAAGTAAAGCTTTACTCCCCCTCCACCAACATACACACTCCACGGCTAGCCGAATCCATGGGTACCGTCCATACCAACAACAATCCTGGGGGAATTTTATTTAATTATTTGCAATTTTTGAATTCGGGATCGGGAATCCCAATTACCGCCCCTCTCGTGCAAGGACGGGTGAATAAACACTCATCATGAGAATAACCCGCTTAGCATGGAAGATACTGACTACCCCCCGTCGCTCTATGAACAATCCAGGCACACAAAAACAGATGTTCATTTGAAATTTTAGAGGTGGCACATGCAAATTTACTTAGAACGGTAGGGTAATATCGCATATAGGTAGATATGGTGGACTCATCTGGAAAAACTTGGGTTTTAGGATTTTGATGCACTAGTAGTATTTCCGCTTAGGACAGGCGAAGGCTAGCAAATAGGTTGAGAAGCGGCCAGCTAGAGAGCGAAAACGGTCATGAACATGCATTATGCATAATAAACATTGAATACTAGCATGAGTAGGATATGAACACCATGAATATAAATATCATAGAGGCTATGTTGGTTTTGATTCAACTACATGCATGAACATGCGCCAAGTCAAGCCACTTGAAACATTCAGAGGAGGATACCATATCATCATACTACATCACAATCATTTTAATGCATGTTGACATCCAAGATAAATCATTATCCACTCCTAGCTACTTAAGCATGGCATGAGAAACTATAATCTCTAATTGTCATTGCAAACATGTTTGATCATAATAGGCTGAATCATGGATACTAGGTTAAACATATTTACAAAAACAGAACAAGTTGAGTTCATACCCGTTTCTCTCTGCCACAGCCAGTTCATCAAATATCGTCATTATTGCCTTTCACTTGCACGGCCAAATGATATGAAAATAATAATAGTGCAAGAATGTCGTGGACTAAGCTGGAATCTGCAAACACTTTATTCAAAAGGAGAAGACAAAGTAATCTGGGCTCTTTGTTAGATCAATATCAATGCATATGAGAGCCACTCAACATTTTCATCGTGGTCTTCTCCTTGGTATGCCTCAATAAAAAGAAAAGAATTTCAAAGAAACACACTGAAATATTTTTGGAATTTTTAGTTTTTCTTGAAGAAAGCAAATTAAAGAAAAAGAAAAGCAAAAACAAGAAAAACTATTTACACGGGAAAGCTCCGAACAAGCAAAAGAAGAACAAGGAAATATTTTTGGTTTTTTTTAATACTACAACTAACTAAACTAGAAAGAAAAACTGAAAAGAAGCAAGAAATATTTTTGGGGTTTCTCAAAGTTTTTCAAACACACAAGAAGAAAGCGAAAAGAAGAAAATAAATAAATAAATTTAGCATGGATAATACAATGAAAAAGTGTGGACACCGACAACTGGAATGAAATGAGTGAACCTGAATGTAATGTCGGTGGAAATACGTACTCCCCCATGCTTAGGCTTTTGGCCTAGCTTTGTAATCACCATCCGTGGCGTCCGTAATAATCTGAGTGATAGCTCACGGAGGCTCTTGGTGTAGCCTCCTCAGCCAGCCGAGCAGCCACGACCTCCGAGTCGTGTGCGCGGGCCTTGCTCTAAAAAACATAGCACCTCCCCTTGCTGTGAAAATCAAAGAGAGCAGGCGCAGGCAAAAAGGTATCCATAATGGTTTCTTTGTTGAACCTCAATTTATAAGTGTAATTAGTGATCTCGCCCTTATGGAACTTATGGCATTTCATGGCCTCAAAGTCTAGGTACTGAGTAGGTAGGATGGGGTCATTAGGCCAAAGTGATACACCCAGCTCCTTTGCTAAACATGAAGCATAAATCCCACCCTAAAAATATCCACTACCAGCGTTGTGCTGCAATATGTGTGCAACAATCGCTCCAAGGTTATAGCATTTATTACCGGTGAGAGTAGTGTGTATGAGGCTCAAGTTAGGAGCACAGAGTGTACTACAGTCTTGTTTACCTACGATGCATTTTCCATTAAACAGTGTAAAGTATTGAATTGATGGGAAATGAATACTTTTTATTCTACCCTGTGTTACTCCTCTATCCTCACCGTAGCAAAGACTAGTAAAAAATGACTCATACTCAGATCTTGGTGGCTCGTCCAACGAACCCCAAAATGGAATTTTGCACATACCACTAAACACGTCTAGAGAAATGGTACATGGACGGTCATAAAATTTAAACGAAACTCTAGACTCACAAGGATAAAATTTAAATTCTTTAGTAAATGTTTCCGTCAGGCTGAGATGGTGGATGCACTTATCTTCAATGTAGGGACCGAGCTCGGCGTTGTTTATAAATTGCTCACATTCTTCTTTAATACCTACATTCACCATGAAGGCATCACAAGGCCATAAGCATGATTTGGTGATAGCATCCCGTATTGAACTTGGAAGTGGTTCAACATAAGACCGACGCACTGAACCACTACTAGATGATGCCTCCGAGGACCTCCTCCTCGAAAAACTCCTTCCAAAGAAACTCATCTTATTCCTATGAACAAAATTCTGAAAAAAATTAGGCCACAAAATTTTTGTGAACAAAACTTCGCAAGATTGATAGCAGCTACTCATAGGGATGCATAGAGGCCATATTGAGCATTCAAACTACTTAGAACTCTAAGAATTCAACATGCAAGCTCATCTACAGTAGCACCAAGAGCAGCTAATTATTCAAAATATAATCCACTAGAGTAAAAAACTAATTGGAGCAATGGAGGAGTCACATACCAAGTAGCAATCCCCAAAAACAGTTTCGGAAATGGAGCTTCGAGCAAAGAGATCGAAATCCGCGGGTTTGAGAGCAAGAATACGAGAGAGAGCAATGGTGATTTTTTTCTGGAGGTAGGAGATGGAATGGGCTGAAGAGATATGTGAGGGGGCCCACGTGGGGACCACAACCCACCAGGGCGCGCCTGGGGCTGCTGGCGCGCCCAGGTGGGTTGTGCCCACCCGGTGCACCCCCCTCTGATGTTATTTGCACTAAAAATTCAGAAATATTCAGAAAAAAATTGTATTAAATTTTCAGGCCATTCTGAGAACTTTTATTTTTGGGTCATTTTTTATTGCACCGGAAAATCAGAAAACAGGTAAAACATGGCATTTTATTTTATTTAACTAATAAAAACAGCAAACAAAAGGTAAGGACAGAAGGCTGCGCTCACTAATTTCATCAACTTCATACCTCTCAAAGATGATCCATTAATAAGGTTGATCAGGTCTTATTAGCAACCACCTTCGATTAGCATGAAACCGAAGAACTTTCGTAAAACACTAAGTTACCTCAACGGGGATATGCATGTCCCCAACAGTAAGCATCTCATATTTCTTTTTGGTAGTAGGTAGAGGTAATTGAAAACTTCCAATAGTGAGTGTTGGAGATTTTTCAATAACATTAACACCATTCACTTGGAATTGTTTCTTCGGAAAGTGCACTGTATGCTCAGTACCATTGATATGAAAAGTGACCTTGCTTTTATTGCAATCAATAACAGCCCCTGCAGTATTCAAGAAGGGTCTACCAAGGATAATTGACATGTTGTCGTCCTCGGGCATCTCAAGTTCAACAAAGTCAGTTATGATAGTAACATTTGCAACAACAACGGGCACATCCTCACAAATACCGATAGATATGGCAGTTGATTTGTTAGCCATTTGCAAAGATATTTCAGTAGGTGTGAGTTTATTTAAATCAAGTCTTTTATATAAGGAGAAAGGCATAACACTAACACCAGCTCCTAAATCACACAAAGCAGTTTTGACATAATTTCTTTTGATGGAGCAAGGTATAGTTGGTATTCCTGGATCTCCAAGTTTTTTAGGTACTCCATCCTTAAAAGAATAATTAGCAAGCATCGTGGAGATTTCAGCTTCCGGTATCTTTCTCTTATTAGTGATGATGTCTTTCATGTATTTTGCATAAGGGGCCATCATTAAAATATCAGTCAAGCGAGTGCGCAAAAAGACTGGCCTAAGCATTTCAGCAAAGCATTCAAATTCTTCATCATCCTTTTTCTTAGTAGATTTAGGTGGAAAGGGCATGGGTTTTTGTACCCATGGTTCTCTTTCTCTTCCATGTTTTCTAGCAATGAAGTCTCTTTTTTCATATCTTTTATTTTTGGGTTGTGGGTTATCAAGATCAACAGCTGGTTCTATTTCAACATCATTATCTAGTTGTTTATCATTGTCTAGTTGAGTGTGTTCATGAACATCATCATTATCCTTTTCATTATCACTAGGTGAATGTTCATTACCAGACTGAGTTTCAACATCAGAAATAGAAACATCATTATTACTATCAGGAGGTTTTTCCATCTTAGGTTCACTAGAGGCATGCAAAGTCCTATCATTTTTCTTTTTCTTCTTCTTTTTAGAAGGACTAGGTGCATCGGTATTAATTCTTTGTGAATCTTGTTCAATTCTTTTAGGGTGTCCCTCAGGATAAAGTGGTTCCTGAGTCATTCTACCTCCTCTAGTCACTACTCTTATAGCATGATCATTCATATTCTTATTCATTTCATCAAGCAATTCTCTTTGAGATTTAGCAACTTGTTCTAGTTGAGTTTGAACCATAGAGGCATGTTTTCCTACACCTCTAACATCATTGGAGGTTCTAAATAACAAGTCACTCAAGCGAGCAATCATATCAGAATTATATTTCAATTGTTTCATAACAGTTTCATTGAAGTGATCTTGCTTTCTAATGTAATTATCAAACTCATAAAGGCATTGGCTAGGATGTTTATTATAAGGGATATCACTTTCATCAAATTTCATTAAAGAGTTTACCTCTACCACCTTTGGTGGTGGTGTGTCAAGTCCATGTATTTCTTTGATAGGAGGTAAATTCTTAACATCCACTGCTTTAATACCCTTTTCCTTCATACTTTTCTTTGCCTCTTGCATATCTTCAGGACTGAGATATAAGATACCCCTCTTCTTCGGAGTGGGCTTAGGCAGTGGTTCAGGAAGAGTCCAATCATCATAATTTTTCAATATATTATTCAATAGTTCTTCAGCTTATCAGATAGTTCATTCCCTGAAAACACAACCAGCACAACTATCTAGGAAGTCCCTAGAAGCATCGGTTAGTCCATTATAGAAGATATCAAGTATTTCATTTTTCTTAAGAGGATGATCAGGCAAAGCATTAAGCAATTGGAGAAGCCTCCCCCAATCTTGTGGGAGACTCTCTTCTTTAACTTGCACAAAATTAAATATTTCCTGTATGGCCGCTTATTTCTTATGAGCAGGAAAATATTTTCCAGAGAAGTAATAAATCATACCCTAGGGACTACACACACAACCAGGAGCAAGAGTATTGTACCAAGTCTTAGCATCACCCTTTAATGAGAATGGAAATAATTTGAGAATATAATAGTAGCGAATTTTATCATCTTGAGCGAATAGGGTGGCTATATCATTTAACTTAGTAAGGTGTGCCAGAACAGTTTCAGTTTCATAGCCATGGAAGGGATTAGATTCAACCAAAGTAATTAACTCTGGGTCGACAGAGAATTCATAATCCTTATCATCAACAAAGATAGGTGAGGCAGCAAACTTAGGATCACATTTCATTCTAGCATTCAAAGATTTTTCTTTCAGTTTGCGTAATAATTTCTTAGGATCATCCCTATCATTGCAAGCAAGAAAAGCTCTAGTTGTCTCCTCATCCATAACATAACCTTCAGGTATCTTAGGCAATTCATATCTAGGAGAGCTAGGTCTAACAAGTGTTTCAATATTTTCAGTTTCAGGCATTTCATCAGTTTCAGTGATCTCATTCTCTTTAGCTCTAGCAATTTGTTCATCAAGAAAATCACCTAGTGGCACACCATCATCAAGCAAGGTACTAACATCATCACGAGTAGCATTCATAGAAGTAGCATCATCAATAACTTGCGATATATCAGAATTAATAGCATGTGGTGGTATTGCAAGTCTACTCATAACAGAAGGTGAATCAAGTGCAGAGTGTGACGGCAGTACCTTACCTCCCCTCGTCCTAGAGGGAACGATCTTGGTTTTTGTATCGTTCAGATTCTTCATAGTGATAAATAGATAATAATCCCAAGTGACTCAACAAATATAGCTATGCTCCCCGGCAACGGCGCCAGAAAAAGCTCTTGATAACCCACAAGTATAGGGGATCACAACAGTTTTCGAGGGTAGAGTATTCAACCCAAATTTATAGATTCGACACAGGGGGAGCCAAAGAATATTTGCAAGTATTAGCAGCTGAGTTGTCAATTCAACCACACCTGCAGATTAATTATCTACAGCAAGATAATCAGTAGCACGGTAATATGATAGTTTTGATAGTAGTGGTAACAGTAATAGTAACAGTAACAGTGATAGCAATGATTTTGTAGCAGTTGTGACAGTAGCAATAACGATAGTAACTTAGCAAGAACAATATGTGAAAAACTCGTAGTCATTGGATCAGTGAGTTCGTTGGATGATATTCATCATATAACAATCATAACCTAGGGCGATACAAAACTAGCTCCAATTCATAAATATAATGTAGGCATGTATTCCGTAAATAGTCATACATGCTTATGGAAAGAACTTGCATGACATCTTTTGTCCTACCCTCCTGTGGCAGCGGGGTCCATAAGGAAACCAAGGGATATTGAGGCCTCCTTTTAATAGAGAACCGGAACAAAGCATTAACACATAGTGAATACATGAACTCCTCAAACTACGGTCATCACCGGAAAGTATCCCGAATACTGTCACTCCGGGGTTTGCGGATCATAACACGTAGCAGGTGCATATAACTTGCAAGATCGGATCTAGAACACAGATATAATGGTGAAAACATAAACGGTTCAGATCTGAAATCATGGCACCCGGGTCCAAAGTGACAAGCATTAAGCATGGCAAAGTCATAGCAACATCAATCTCAGAACATAATGGATACTAGGGATCAAGCCCTATCAAGACTAACTCGATTACATGATGAATCTCATCCAACTCCCTCACCGACCAGCGAGCCTACGAAGGAATTACTCACTCCCGGTGGGGAGCATCATGAATTGGCAATAGAGAAGGGTTGGTGATGACGAAGATCGAAGATCCCCCTCTCCGGAGCTCCAAACGGACTCCAAATCTGGCCTTCCGATGAAGAACAGGAGGCGGCGGCTGCTCCGTCTCGTGAAACATGATAATTCTGTCTCCCCGATTTTTTTCTCCAAAAATAGGATTTTATAGAGTTGGAATCAGGGTCTGCGGGGCCACCAGGTGGGCACAACCCACCTGGGCGCGCCTGGAGGGGGGGCGCCCTGGTGGGTTGTGCTCACCCAGGGGGCCCCCACCGGTGGTTCTTGGCTCTAGTATTTTTCTTTTATTCCATAAAAATTCTCCAAAAAGTTTCGTTCCATTCCGAGAACTTTTAGTTCTGCACAAAAACAACACCATGGTAGTTTTGCTGAAAACAGCATCAGTCCGGGTTAGTTTCATTCAAATCATGCAAATTAGAGTCCAAAACAAGAGTAAAAGCATTAGGGAAAGTTGATACGACGGAGACGTATCATCACCTAACCCAATTTTATCTTTACCCAAAGCAGGCCTTATCAGACAGCCTCTTAACCCGTCAGACTCAAATTACCAGGACTCATCGCCATCTTCAGGTGGCTCTTCTTCAACACAGCTACCTGCCTTCGTTATCAACCCAGTGCGAGTACTTGTATTTATTGACAGCTTAAAATTTATTTTCATATGTTCCTTAGCCTTCTATTCTGACCACAGGGCCAAAGCCAAAAGCAAGAAACAAAAGGTGGGTGGCTCTTCAAAGACCCCCGAGATCCCTGAGTCAGCAGATCCAATGTTGGTGACCCCTGAGGCCAATATTAAAGAACCTGAAGACCAGCATGATGTCCAAGATAACTTGCCTCCGCAGACTGAAGTAACGGCCTCTGAGGCCAATGATGCTGATGCTAACCCGACGGATAATCTTAACCCACCAAGCCCTATTGCTGCCTCAAGCCCTGTCAAGATCACTGATGAAATTCCTCCTGAGAAGGACAATAAGGAGATTGCTATTATTGGGGCGAGTCAGAAAATTCCTGAAACCTCAAATGTGTTAGCCAAGCACTCGGTTAAATATGAATCGCCTTTATTAGAAAAGGGCAAATCGAAACTTGATCTGCCTAATTATGAAGACCTCAGTGTTGAAGATCTTTATGCTGGCTACTTAAACCGCGTGGCCACAAGCCGGGATATGGAAACCAGCTTAGTAAACATGATGAGGAAAAAAATACGAGGTATACTCTATTCTCTCCTGTAATATCTCCATATGTAGCCCCCAAGTCTTAAGCATAGGAATAAGTTGAGTATGTTTGAGACTTGAATAAGAATCTGTATAACTCAAAATGTAGCCCCCAAGAGCTGGCTTTATCTTTATGAGATGAGTCGGGTCTTTCAAATACGTCCTTTTTGAAGAATCACCTGTAGCCCCCAAGGGCCGGCTTATCTTTATAAAACGAGTTGGGTCTTTAATATGACTACTTTGAAGAATCGCCTGTAGCCCCCCAAGGGCCGACTTATCTTTATAAAATCAGCCGCTCCTTCTATAGCATAGACTTAAAAAGATCAACTTACATTAGCCCCCAAGTGCCAAGGATATTGCTTGCAATGTGTTTGGGACTTGAATACTTTCAGCATACCATCTCTGCTCAATGCTGACTTAATCAACCTAGCAGTCATTTGAATGGTATTATTGTTTGTAATCCATTGCAGGAAGCTTTAAGCCTGGGCAAGTCAAACCTGGCCGACTTAAAGAAGAGCTTGGAATTTGAACAAGTTAAACGCGCCAAGGCCGAGTCAAATTTGAAATCTTCCTTGGAAGATATTAAAAAAATCAAGGCCAATTTTGATGTTGTGAGATCCGCCTTTGAGACAGAAAAGGCCACGCTATTGAAATGAGCGGAAGACACTGAGAACCAGCTTAAGCCGGTAACTGAGGAATTGTCTGGCTTAAAGAAGCATATTTCCCAAATGACAGCCGCCATATTAGGTAAGCAAAAACTTTCAACCAATTGAAACAACTGGCATGGCGATTTGAAATTCTTAACTCGCCCGGCGACTCAAATTCTTTAGTTACTAACTCGCCTCGCAACTCTTGCTTTGAATGTATTGACAGGGGCGAGGAGCTCTAATCTTGGGCAAAATATGTTGGTCAAACTGAAAGCTGTCTATGCCTTGACTGAATAACTTTATGCTGGAAGTATCCGCACTTTAGTGGCTGCATCAAATGGCAAGAACCCGCCACATATCATGAAGGATGTGCTGGATTAATTATCCACCATCCCTAAGCAGATTGATGAGCTGAAATTGTCCTCTGCCCGAGCCGGAGCAATATCTGCACTAAGCCGGTCAAAGGCTTATCAAACATAACTGGACCCAAAAGAGATGGCCGGCGGGTTTCCAAACTATAAAGAGGACGGGTCTGCATTCAACGAAATAGATTATGCCAAGTGTGTCAAAGAGAAGCGACCATTGGCATGTCAGCTTGCGCAGGAGCTTGATGTGAAAAGATATCAACCGGCTCATGACAGCAACAATGCTCGGATCAAGGCGCCTTCTTTCGATGTTGTAGACCTGACTCCACAAAGGCGTAAGCATACTTTTGCCTCTGATATTGACCCTTCTGCTGTCATGAATGATGAAGCAACTTCGAAGTTTTAACTGGTGTCGATTGGACTACGGACAATCTCCAGATTGCAAGCGAAGAAAGGCCGGCATAGGATGACCCGGCGACCTCCACTGCAAGACGCCAGGATGATTGTTAACCCAGCGGGTCATAACCCGGACGGCACAGAAGCCGGCTCAAAGGAGTAATCTAACTCCTTAAAGACTTGTTCGAAAAAACTTTTGGGCTCAACTGTAGCCTTGTAATAACCTTAGCTTTAAAATAGTTGGTTGCCTTGTCATGCCTTCATGCATATTTTTTAACTCATGATCAAACAGTTGTATGATCAAGCTTC
The DNA here is from genome assembly GCA_011799875.1 of Thinopyrum elongatum. Lineage (NCBI taxonomy): Eukaryota > Viridiplantae > Streptophyta > Magnoliopsida > Poales > Poaceae > Thinopyrum > Thinopyrum elongatum. The sequence goes on along the minus strand of CM022299.1, from coordinate 32,007,126 downwards.
TTTGTATGCCTGATCAAGTTATATATGTAGCTTTGCTTTGCACCATCTTTGAACTCAGACGCCTTCTTGATATTTTGACATATAATCTGTAAGGGGTCTGTCAATTCCTGTACTGACAACTTATAGTCAAAAGCCAGGGCGGGTTAATACCCAATGACCCATGGTCAAGAAAAATCTTAAATGGATCATCTTGCGGCTCATGGCCATAATAAGCTCATTTTTGTGCAATGCTAACCCGAACCTTTTTTGATCCAGGGACTAGTAGTCTGCATATATATATATATATATATATATAATTCTGATCACGGGATCAGAATATTATTCTGATCACAACCTGAACTTCCTGAGTTACACAACCTGAACTTCTCTCTGTACGAACCCGACCTTCGGGCTATCTTCGCAACCATGTCTCCCCGCGCGAATTATTCTGGTCAGTCATGTTATATGTGATGTAAGTGTAATCTGCAAACGGTTTTTAGCAACTAAATGCCCGTTTTAAATACGAATCTCGCTCATTGACAGATTTTGCTCTCGGGTCCTGATGAACATGCGTCTGTTGCAATTTTACTGCGTGAGTTGTTCATCCTGAACTTCCCCCAGTGCTAGGTTGAACTTCCGCAAACATTGCCCAAATGGGGCTTGCGATATACCGTTGGAAAGCTATGGACACGAGTATCATGACCCAAGCTAAATTTTTGGCAAAATGTAAGCGGTTTAAGAGCAGTTTTGAAAATTGTTTTTTCTTCATACAAAACACGTGAATCGTATTTTTGATCGCATTTCTAAACCGTTTATCGGAATGAGGCAAATAATATGGCGTTGGAAAGCTGCTGCAAAACCGCTCCTTCCACATGTTTATAGTTTTCTCTAATTCCCTATAGTTAAAGAGTAATTTGGAAAATTATAAAATTTCACAAACCGAACAGCCGAGTTCGTATTTTCGATGCCATTTCTTAACGCCTAATCCAATTGAGGCAAATGATATGGCGTTGGAAAGCTTATGAAAATGCGCTACTTTTTCATGTTGAAAGTTTTTTTCTAATTTTGAACGGTTTAAGAGTAATTTAGAAAACGGTACGAGTTCCACCGAGTTCGTATTTTTGAGTTAATTTTTTAACCGTACGTCCGAATGCAGCAAATGATATGGCGTTGGAAAGCTTGAACAAATGCGGAACTTTTTGGTATATATTGTTTCTCCCAGTTCTTTACGGTTTTAAGTCAAATTTGAAAATGGCTAAAAACGTATTTTCGCCGTAATTTCTACAAACTTTATCGGAATGGGGAAAATAATACACCATTGAAAAGCTACGGAAAATGCGAAACTGTTTCATGTTGATGGTTTTCTCTGATTCCTAGCCGTTTTCAAGTAATTTCGAAAACAGCGAGATCATGCGTTCTACCTTTATCGCGAAACAGATTCTTCGAAAATGCACCGCGTGAAGAACTTGAACTTCTCGGCATGTCTACTTGAACTTCACTATGTTTTCCATATGTTTTTTTGCTCGTAGCTCTCCATCCACTCACCGAAATTGAGCAAGTGATATACCGATGTAAAGCTGCTGTAAACACGCAACTTTTCCGTGTTGATCATTTTTTTCATACTCGCGATGGTTTTAAAAGTTTTTCATCTGAAATTCATTTAGTGTAGTAGTTAAACTTCCTGTTGTTTTCACGTTGAACTTCTGTGACGTATTTTCGTTTGTAATTTTCTCATCCATTCGTCAGTGTTACACAAATAATATTCCTTTTGTACAAACCTCTCTCACAATATATTTTTTAACTTTCTCCGACCGAGGACTTGAACTTATACAAATGATATTCCTGCTGTTTTGAAGTAAATTAGAAAATGACGAGAACATTATTTCTGACTTCATCGCGAACGGAAATGCACTGCGTGAAGTAGTTGAACTTCTGGGGAATGTCTGTATGAACTTCACTCTGTTTTTGACGTGCTGGTTTTTGTCCGTAACTCCGAAACCACTTACCGCAATTGAGCAAATGATATACCGATGGAAAGCTGTTGAAAACACGCAACTTTCCCGTGTTGATTAGTTTTCATGCTCGGGACAGTTACAACGAATTTTTTGAATACATAAAAACGTGTTTTAAATGGTATACATGAAAATTTTAAACCGTTCATCGGAATGTAGTATATAATATACAGTTGGAAAGCTTATGAATTGGAGCAACTTTTTTGTAGACAGGTGTTACAAATTCGTTGCCGTTTGAGAGTAGTTTTAAAAATGGCAAACACGATGTTGTTTTTGCCTCTCTTTTTTAACATGTAATTGAAGATCGGAGTCTCGTAATATATTTTTTGAACCATGCAAGCTGGAGCACATGAACTTCTCGCAACAAATTTAGGCTTTTACTTTTGTATTTTTTATTATCATGTGAAACACATTCCGTATAGTAGTTGAACTGCTCGCTGTTTTCATATTGAACGTCGGCCACGTTTTTTTTTTGTAATACCTCACACGTTCCTCGGACTTCCACAAATGATAAATCATTAGAAACTTTATTGAAAAGAAGCAACTTTTTTTAATAGGGTTAAACTTTTCTTTTCGAACAACATATACCATTTTATTTTAACCATTTATTTTTTGAATAGAGCATACAATATATCCCTTGGAAAGTTGTTGAACAGAAAAGAACTTTTTTCATGTAGAGTTTTTTTGTTCCAAACTTGTAATGGATTGAGAGAATTATTTTAAAACATGAGACACAACATCTTTTTGTGTTTTTTGAACATGTAATCGCACGACGAACCTCTCTAACAAGATTTTTTGAACTTCCGAGGGAAGATCACTTGAACTTCTAGCCAAAAAAAATTTAGACTTCGCCTTTTTACTCCTTTTTCTCGTATAAACACGCACCATGCAGTACGTGAACTTGTGGCTGTAATCACTTTGAACTTCTCTATGTTCCACTTTAGTAACGGAAAAATCTGAGTTTTTTATAGACATCGAACCGCTCTAACTTTTTTATTTGAACTTCTTTGTATGTTGTTTTAGAAATGTGAAAATTGGAGTTTTGTTAGAAACATTGAACTTCTTCGTTATTTCAAATAGAACTTATTGGTCTTATTCTTTAGTAACCGGAAAAAAAATGAGTTTTCAAATAAATATCGAACTGTTCTGCTTTTAAAAATTAAACTTCTTGGTTTTATTATTTAGTAACGAGAAAAAACTGAGTTTTTAATATGCATTGAACTACTCCGTTTTTTAAAATTAAACTTTGTGGTTTTAATCTGTAGTATCGGGGAAAATCTAAGATTTTAATAAACATCAAACAACTCCATTTTTTTTTAATTAGGACTTCTTGGTCTTATTCATTAGTATAGGGAAAAGTCCTAGTTATGTAATAAACAATGAACCGCTCACTTCTTTAAATTTGAACTTCCAGATCTTAAAAAAACAGGGGCAAATCCATGTTTACAAACTTTTTAAACTGCTTGGTTTTTTAAATTTGAACTTCGCCATTTTTTTAGTAAAAGGTAGAAAGACCATTTTTTATAAACTTTTCGAACTGCTCCATTTTTAATTTTTGAACTTCTTGGTTTATTCTATGGTAACATGGGAAGCTATAGGTTTGTAATAAACATGAAGCACACACCATGTCAGCATTTGAACTTTCCCGGGTCGGGCACTTCTTTTAGCAACAATTTTTTTACCTTTTTATTGTATTTTTCTCATACAAAACACACATCATGCAGTACACGGTGAACCTCTCTCAGAAGAATTTTTGAACTTTCCTGGGCCGAGCACTTGAACTTCTAGCAACGAAAATTTTAGACTTTGCCTTTTTATTGTATTTTTCTCATACGAAACACACACCATGCAGTACGTGAACTTCTCTCTGTTTCACTTTAGTAACGGAAAAAAATTGATTTTTTATAGACATCGAACCGCTCTAACTTTTTTATTTGAACTTCTTTGTGTGTTTTTTAGAAATGTGAAAATTTGAAGTTCTTGATTTTATTTCTTTTAGTACCAAGAAAATGTGAGTTTTTTATAAATAGCGAACTTCTCTATTTTTGTAATTTGGACTTCTTGGTTTTATTCTTAGAAAATATATAAATTTTAAATAAGAATCAAACATCTTTTTTAAATTGAACTTCATACTTTTATTTTTCCTACATACAGAAAGAATTTAGGTTTTCTTTAAATTCTCCAATTTATTAAATTTGAACTTCTAGAGTTAATATTTTCTAGGTGATGCTTTGTTTTCTTCGTGGTATATAAACATCGCACTACTCTGTTATTTTAATTTGAATTTCTTGGTCTATTTTTTAGTAACTGAAGGAATCCGAGTTTTGTAATAAACATCGAACCGTTCCGTTTTCTAAATTTGAACTTCTAGTTTTTTATAATAATGGGGAAAATTCAGTTTTTGAGCTAGTTAGTTATTTTAATTTGATCTTCTTGGATTCATTCATTGTAGTAACAAAAAAATATTTTCTTTTGTACTCTATTTTCTTATTTGAACTTCCAGGTTTCTTAGAAACTGGAATAATCAGAGTATTTAAGAATGTTGAACAACCCTATTATTTTAATTTGAACTTCTTGAATTTTTCAGAAACACGGAAAACAAATTATTTTAGCATTCGATCCTTTGTTTCATCACTAGCAGAATGTTCCTCTCGTAGGTATTAACACAAGCACCTTTGTGTGCTACAAATGACATCCATGCACGAGGCACTCGAATCACAATATTAATAAATAATTTGGATTCAAATCAAGCGAAAAAATAAATTGTGAACACATGAAGTCATGCGCCCATTACCCACAATGAAATAGTACTAATGAGTACAAAGTAATTTCACAAATCTGTACCATAGCATGGATCTCCCGTGGATATGTTCAGTGGTAACACTCAGTGAAGAATGCATAACAAAAACTATAGGAGAGATCAGCAGAGGTTAAGCGATAAAAATTCAAGCTTTTTCCCATGATTGCACTACACATGTTCAGATTTTTCACCAGTGTTTTTAAGTGTGCTGCCATCTGAACCTTTGACATTTCCTTCTTATATAAATGATCTTGAACCCCCTGGAAACTTGTGAGATATGATCGCATCTCTCGAAAGCCATCGACCGCTTCAGAACAATTCCTGGAATCCTCTGACACCGTGCATAAAACTTGGCCTTCGGTCCCAATAATAATATTTTCGGGATCCTTCTTCAACCGCCATCAACATTGCTGTCCCTGCCGGTCAGCTATCAACTTACGGTTCCGAACGTACTAGCTTTGGCAAAATGTGTACGAGCTACTAAAGAAACTAAAGATCGTTGGTGAACAACATCGGGCAGTACCTTTTTTGTCTTTGAACTTCATGGTTTCTTGATTCTGAACTTGCGATTTATTTAATTTTTTGCAGGGTGCAGGGAGACTGTCGGTGTTGGGAGGCCGGGCTTCCTTCCCTCAAGTAGTCGCGTCCACTGCCGCACAGGACGGTTAGCTGGGGAGGAAAGAGAGACAGACCTGCCAGCAAGCACTATAAGATGATGAATACAACGGACCATCTACTTATAAGTTCAGGAAAAATATATAAGCACATCAGACTATGTACGTCACAGCGTGAAGCAAGGGAAAATTAAAGTGAACACTTAGCTACAGTTTCCTTACATGTATGAACGCAACCACATCCTGGGCAAAGAAATGCTGGAAATATCTTAATTAAAAGAGAAGCACTAGTAGATGTTGTGTTTCAATGCACTGCTACATCTCATTTTTTCTCTTTTTCTTTTCCTATTTTCTAGCCAATTATGAAGTGCTTATAGCAAAATTATAACTTTTCCCCACTCCACGATAAAATTGCTTGGGATGGAGGTATTTTGCGCAGTAAATAATTGGGCAAATAATAGAACACGAACAAAGAAAAATTAAACCAAAGGGAAACACAATTACACAATAGTTCTATCTTCAGCTAGCCATTTCATCAAACATGTCTTGTGCACCTTTTGGTTTGGCGCAAGAAACAGAGGGAAGGACGCGGGCAAGAGTAGATTGGAAAGGGAGGTGGCGGGACTGCGCTAGCAGTAGCTGCTGCTGCTTGTGTGTCACTGTGAAGCTGGAGTACAGATGACCGCTTACCTCTTCATCAACATGTGGGAGAGGTGGCTACGGTGTGGCACGCAGGCGATGCGCGGGGTGTGGGCGCGCTGGGCGGAGCAGTCCGTGGCAGCGCGTGCGAGCACGCATGCTTTGTATCTCCATCTGTTCTTGCTTATCCATCAAAAACAAGGTGTCGACTTCATTAGGAGAAAAACAAAACTAGCATTGGCAGAAAGCGTAGCAGTAGCATTAGCAAGAAAGGCTACCTCTTGCATCTTCAGGCTGGTGGAGCTTCACCCAGCAGCAGCTGGCCAGGACGAGATTGCGTGCACCCTGTGAGCCAGATCCCAGGAAGGTCAAGGTGGCCTTTGCGAGAAGGTCAACAAGCAGGTGAAGGTTCATGGGTTGGGGGCGCCGCGTCGGCGGGTGGATGCGATGTGGAGCAGCAGCAGTGGGAGAAGGCAGGGCGTTTCGGCGCCCGTGGTGGCCGGTGATAACCTGCAAGTATAGGGGATCGCAACAGTTTTCGAGGGTAGAGTATTCAATCCAAATTTATTGATTCGACACAAGGGGAGCCAAAGAATATTTGCAAGTATTAGCAGTTGAGTTGTCAATTCAACCACACCTGGTGATTAATTATCTGTAGCAAAGCGATCAGTAGCAAAGTAATATGATAGTTTTAATAGTAGTAGCAACAGCAATAGTAGCAGTAACAGTGATAGCAATGATTCTGTAGCAAGTGCAATAGTAACAGCAGCAGTAGTAACTTAGCAAGAACAATATGAGAGAAATTCGTAGGCATTGGATCGGTGAATTCGTTGGATGATATTCATCATATAACAGTCATAACCTAGGGGCGATACGGCACTAGCTCCAGTTCATAAATATAATGTAGGCATGTATTCCGTAAATAGTCATACGTGCTTATGGAAAGAACTTGCATGACATCTTTTGTCCTACCCTCCCGTGGCAGCGGGGTCCTATTGGAAACTAAGGGACATTAAGGCCTCCTTTCAATAGAGAACCGGAACAAAGCATTAACACATAGTAAATACATGAACTCCTCAAACTACAGTCATCACCGGGAAGTGTCCCGACTATTGTCAATCCGGGGTTGCCGGATCATAACACGTAGTAGGTGACTATAACTTGCAAGATTGGATGTAGAACATAGATATAATGGTGATAACATAAACGGTTCAGATCTGAAATCATGGCACCCGGGCCCAAAGTGACAAGCATTAAGCATGGCAAAGTCATAGCAACATCAATCTCAGAACATAATGGATACTAGGGATCAAGCCCTAACAAAACTAACTCGATTACGTGATGAATCTCATCCAACTCCTCACCGACCAACGAGCCTACGAAGGAATTACTCACTCCCGTTGGGGAGCATCATGGAATTGGCGATGGAGAAGGGTTGGTGATGACGAAGATCGAAGATCCCCCTCTCCGGAGCCCCAAACGAACTCCAGATCTGGCCTCCCGATGAAGAACAGGAGGTGGCGGTGGTTCCGTCTCGTGAAATGCGATAATTCTTTCTCCCTGATTTTTTCTCCAAAAATATGACTTTATAGCATCAGGGTTGGAGTCTGCGGGGCCACCAGGTGGGGACAACCCACCTGGGCGCGCCTGGAGGGGGGGCGCGCCCTGGTGGGTTGTGCCCACCCAGGTGCCCCCCTCCTGTGGTTCTTGGCTCCAGAAATTTTCTTTTATTATATAAAAAATCCTCGCGAAGTTTCGTTCCAATCTTAGAACTTTTATTTCTGCACAAAAACAACACCATGGAAGTTCTGCTAAAAACAGCGTCAGTCCGGGTAAGTTTCATTCAAATCGTGCAAATTAGAGTTCAAAACAAGAGGAAAAGCATTAGGGAAAGTAGATACGACGGAGGAGTATCAACTCCCCCTAGCTTAAACCTTTGCTTGTCCTCAAGCAATTCAGTTGATAAACTGAAAGTGAAAAAGAAAAACTTTTATGAACTCGTTTGCTCTTGTTTACATAAATAAGCTTAAGTAGCACCCAGGTTTTCAGCAAAGATTATAATTAACCATGTCGACAATAACTCTTAAAAATTATATTAACTCATGACAATGGCATAATCAACTAGCGAGCAATAATAAGATATCTCAAACAACAACACTTTGTCAAAGCAACCATGATATAATATGACAATAGTGATATCTCGCTAGCCCTTTCTGAGACCGCAAAACATAAATGCAGAGGACCTCCAAAGTTCGAGCAGCGACTAAACATTGTAATTCATGGTAGAAAAGATCCAGTCATGATGCACCCAACATTTGCTACACACAATGCTTGAGGATGACAATAGTGCTCTCAGGTTCTGGCGCTTATTTGAGAAGGTGATGACACAACATAAAAGTAAATAGATAGTCCCTTCACAGAGGGAAGCAGTAATTTGCAGAGGTGCCAGAGCTCAAGTTTTAAAAACAGAGGTAAATGAAATTTTGAGAAATGCACCATTCTTATTTACTTCGCGACCATTAGTTATCGGTATCTTCCATGCTAAACACATTAGTGGCGGTTCCCAAGCGATAAAAGTAAAGGTTTACTCCCCCTCCACCATCAATCACACTCCACGGCTTGTCCGAATCAACGGGTGTCGTCCATACCAACAACATTCCTGGGGGAGTTTTGTTTAATTATTTGCAATTTGAATTCGGGACTGGGAATCCCTATTACCGCCCCTCTCGTGCAAGGACGAGTGAATAAACACTCATCATGAGAATATCCCGCTTAGCATGGAAGATACTGACTACCTCCTGTCGCTCTATGAATAATCCAGGCACACAAAAAAGGATATTTATTTGAAGTTTTTAGAGTTGGCACATGCAAATTTACTTAGGACGGCAGGGTAATACCGCAAATAGGTAGGTATGGTGGACTCATCTGGAATAACTTGGGTTTCAGGGTTTTGATGCACAAGAAGAATTCCCACTTAGTACAGGCGAAGGCTAGCAATTAGGTTGAGAAGCGGCCAGCTAGAGAGCAAAAACGGTCATGAACATGCATTATGCATAAGTAACATTGGATACTAGCATGAGTAGGATATGAACACCATGAACATAAATATCATAGAGGCTATGTTGGTTTGATTCAACTACATGCATGAACATGTGCCAAGTCAAGCCACCCGAACATTCAGAGGAGGATACCATATCATCATACTACATCACAATTATTTTAACGCAATGTTGGCATCCAAGATAAATCATTATCCACACCTAGCTACTTAAGCATGGCATGAGAAACTATAATCTCTAAGGGTCATTGCAAACATGTTTGATCATAATGAGCTGAATCATGGATACTAAGTTAAACATATTTACAAAAACAGAACAAGTTGAGTTCATACCCGTTTCTCTCTGCCACAACCAGTTCATCAAATATCATCATTATTGCCTTTCACTTGCATGACCGAATGATATGAAAATAATAATAGCGCAAGAGTGCCGTGGACTAAGCTGGAATCTGCAAACATTTATTCAAAAAGAAGAAAACAAGGTAATATGGGCTCTCTGTTAGATCAACAACAATGCATATGAGAGCCACTCAACATTTTCATCGTGGTCTTCTCCTCGGTATGACTCAATAAAAAGAAATTTAGAGAAACACACTGAAATATTTTTGGAGTTTTTGGTTTTTTGAAAGAAAGCAAATTTAAGAAAGGAAAAACAAAAACAAGAAAAACTATTTACACGGGAGAGCTCCCAACAAGCAACAGAAGAACAAGGAAATATTTTTGGGTTTTCTTTTTAAATACTACAGCTAGTTATACTAGAGAGAAGCAGGAAATATTTTTGTATTTTCTCAAAGTTTTTTTAAACACACAAGAAGAAGGCGAGAAAATAAATATAGCATGGATAATACAATGAAAAAGTGTGGACACCGACAACTGGAATGAAATGTGTGAACATGAAAATAATGTCGGTGGAAATACGTACTCCCCCAAGCTTAGGCTTTTGGCCTAACTTGGTAATCCCCATCAGTAGCCTGCATAATGGTCGGAGTGATAGCTCACGGAGGCTCTAGGTGCAGATGTCTCAGCCCGTCGTGCAGCCACAACTGCCGCGTTATGTGCTCGGGCCTCGCTCTCAAGAACATAATATCTTCCCTTGCTATGAACATCAAAGATAGCAGGTGCAGGCAAAAAGGTGTCCATAATGGAACTTTTATTAAACAACAGGTTATAAGTAAAATTATGAGGTTCACCACTAAGGATCTTATGACGTTTCATAGCATCAAAGTCAAGGTATTGCATGGGTAAGATGGGGTCATAAGGCCAAGGTGAAACACCTAGCTCTCTTGCTAAGCGTGTCGCGTAAATCCCACCATAAAAATATCCACTGCCAGATTTGTGTTGCAATCTATGTGTCACTATCGCTCCAAGGTTATAACTGTTGTCACCGGTGAGAGCGGTGTGGATAAGGCTCAAGTCTGGAGCACAAAGTGTACTACAATCTTGTTTGCCTACAATGCATTTTCCATTAAATAGTGCAAAGTATTGGATTGAGGGAAAATGAATGCTCTTTATTCTACCTTGAGTCACTCCTCTAGTCTCACCATAGCAAAGGCTAGTCAAGAATATCTCAAACTCCGACCTTGGTGGCTCGTCCAATGAACCCCAAAATGGAATTTTGCAGTGATTAGAAAATGTCTCTAGAGGTATGGTAAATGAATTGTCATATAGTTTAAATGATACATTGGACTCATGAGGATGGAATTTAAATTCTTTGGTAAATGATTCAGTGAGGCTGAGGTGTTGGTTACACTTATCTGCAATGTAGGGACCGAGCTCAGAATTGTGAACATATTGCTCAAATTCTTCTTTAATGCCCACACGCACCATATAATCGTTGCATTGCCATAAACATGATTTGGTAGCGGCATCTCCAATGGAATTTTCACTTGGTTCAACATAGGACCGACGAACGGAGCTGCTACTAGAAGATGCCTCCGAGGACCTCCGCCTCGAAGAACTCCTTCCAAAGAGGTTCATCATATTCACGTACAATTTTCTGAAGAAGAAAAATTGTGTCACAAATTTTTGTTAACAAAACCTTATAAGAATGATAGCAACTACTCATAGGGATGCATAGAGGCCATATCAAGCATTCAAACTACTTAGAACTCTAAGAATTTAACATGCAAGCTCACCTACAGTAGCACCAAGAGCAACTAATTATTCTAAATATAAACCACTAAAGCAAAAACTAATTGGACCAATGGAGGAGGCACATACCAAGCAACAATCCCCCGAAACAGTTTCAGAAATGGAGCTTCGAGCAAAGAGATCGAAATTCGTGGGTTTGAGAGCAAGAACACGAGAGAGATAGCAATGGTGAATTTTTTTGGAGGTAGGTGATGATATGGAGTGAAAAGATAAGTGAGAGGGCCCACGTGGGGACCACAACCCATCAGGGCGCGCCTGGGGGTGCTGGCACGCGAGCACCTCCCTCTGATGTTATTTGCACCAAAAATTCTTAAATATTCATAAAAAAATCGTATTAAATTTTTAGAGCATTCTGAGAACTTTTATTTTTGGGTCATTTTTTTTATTGCATGGAAAATTCAGAAAACAGGCAAGGCATGGCATTTTATTTTATTTAACTAATAAAAACAGGAAGCAAAAAGTAGGCACAGAAGGTAGTGCTCACTGAATTCATCAACTTCATACCTCTCAAAAATGATTTATTAATAAGGTTGATCAAGTCTTATTAACAACCACTTCCGATTAGCATGAAACTGAAGAACTTTCGTAAAACACTAAGTTACCTCAATGGGGATATGGATGTCCCCAACAATAAGCATTTCATATTTATTTTTTGCAATAGGTAGAGGTAGTTGAAAACTTCCAATAGTGATTGTCAGAGATTTTGCAATAACATTAATACCATTCACTTGGAATTGTTTCTTCGGAAAGTGCACCGTATGTTCATTACCATTGATATGAAAAGTGACCTTGCTTTTATTGCAATCAATAACAGCCCCTGCAGTATTCAAGAAGGGTCTACCAAGGATAATCGACATGTTGTCGTCCTCGGGCATCTCAAGTATAACAAAGTCAGTTAAGGTAGTAAACATTAGCAACAACAACGGGCACATCCTCACAAATACCGATAGGTATGGCAGTTGATTTATCAGCCATTTGCAAAGATATTTCAGTAGGTGTGAGTTTATTCGAATCAAGTATTTTATATAAAGAGAAAGGCATAACACTAACACCTGCTCGTAAATCACATAAAGCAGTTTTCACATAATTTCTTTTGATGGAGCAAGGTATAGTTGTTATTCCCGGATCTCCAAGTTTTTTAGGTACTCCATCCTTAAAAGTATAATTAGCAAGCATGGTGGAGATTTCAGCTTCCGGTATTTTTCTCTTATTGGTGATGATGTCTTTCATGTACTTTGCATAAGCAGGCATTTTCAAGATATCAGTCAAGCGAGTAAGCAAAAAGACTGGCCTCAGCATTTCAGCAAAGCATTCAAATTCTTCATCATCTTTCTTTTTGGTTGACTTAGGTGGAAAGGGCATAGGTTTTTGAACCCACGGTTCTCTTTCCTTACCATGTTTTCTAGCAACAAATTCTCTTTTATCATATCTTTTATTCTTGGGTTGTGGGTTATCAAGATCAACTGCTGGTTCTATCTCAACATCATTATATATTTCTTTATTATTTATTTGAGTGTCTTCATGAACCTCATCATTATCTTTTTCATTATCAGAAGGTGAGTGTTCACTACCAGATTGTTTCAGCATCAGAGATAGAGACTTCATTATCATTATCAGGAGGTTTTTCAACTTCAGGTTCACTAGAGGCATGCAAAGTCCTATCATTTTTCTTCTTCTTTTTCATTTTAGAAGGACTAGGTACATCAGTGTCAACTCTTTGAGAGTCTTGTTCAATTTTTTTTGGGTGTCCCTCAGGATAAAGTGGTTCTTGAGTCATTCTACCTCCTCTAGTCATTAATCTAACAGCATGATCATTGATATTATTATTCATTTCATCAAGCAACTCTCTTTGAGATTTAGCAACTTGTTCTAATTGAGTTTGAACCATAGAAGCATGCTTTCCTACACCTCTAACATCATTTGAGATTCTAAATAACAAGTTACTCAAGCGAGCAATCATATCAGAATTGTATTTCAATTGTTTCATAACATTTGCATTGAAGTGATCTTGCTTTCTAATGTAATTATCAAACTCATAAAGGCATTGACTAGGATGTTTATTATAAGGAATATCACCTTCATCGAACTTTAGTAAAGAATTTACCTCTACCACCTTAGGTGGTGGTGGTGTTTCAAGCCCATGTATTTCTTCGATAGGTGGTAAATTTTTAACATCCTGTGCTTTAATACCTTTTTTCTTCATGGATTTCTTTGCCTCTTGCATATCTTCAGGACTGAGATATAAGATACCCCTCTTCTTTGGAGTAGGTTTGAGTGGTGGTTCGGGAAGAGTCCAATCATCATAATTTTTTAATATATTATTCATTAATTCTTCAGCTTGTTCAACAGTTCGCTCCCTGAAAACACAACCAGCACAACTATCTAGGAAATCCCTAGAAGCATCGGTTAGTCCATTATAGAAGATATCAAGTATTTCATTTTTCTTAAGAGGATGATCGGGCAAAGCATTAAGCAATTGGAGAAGCCTCCCCCAAGCTTGTGGGAGACTCTCTTCTTCAATTTGCGCAAAGTTAAATATTTCCTGTAAGGCAGATTGTTTCTTATGAGCAGTAAAATATTTTTCAGAGAAGTAATAAATCATATCCTGGGGACTACGCACACAACCAGGAGCAAGAGTATTATACCAAGTCTTAGCATCACCCTTTAATGAGAACGGAAATAATTTGAGAATATAATAATAGCTAATCTTCTCATCATGAGCAAAAAGAGTGGCTTTGTCATTCAACTTAGTAAGATGTGCCACAACAGTTTCAGTTTCATAACCATTGAAAGGATCAGATCCAACCAAAGTAATTAACTCTGGGTCGACAGAGAATTCATAATCCTTATCATCAACAAAGATAGGTGAAGTAGCAAACTTAGGATCACATTTCATTCTAGCATTCAAAGTCTTTTCTTTATACTTGCATAATAATTTTTCTAGATCATCTCTATCCTTACAAGCAAGAATGTCTCTAGTTGTCTCCTCATCCATAACATAACCTTCCGGTACCTTTGGCAATTCATATCTAGGAGAACTAGGTCTAATAGGTGTTTCAAGATTTTCAGTTTCAAGCTCTTCATCAGTTTCAGCATTCTCAAAAGCTTTAGTTCTTGCAAGTTGTTCATCAAGAAATTTACCTAGTGGCACATTATCATCAAGCAAGGTACTAGCATCATCATGAGTAGCATTCATAGCAGAAGTAGCATCATCAATAACTTGCGACATATCAGAATTGATAGCATGTGGTGGTGTTGCAAGTCTACTTATAACAGAAGGTGAATCTAAAGCGGAGCTGGATGGCAGTTCCTTACCTCCCCTCGTCTTCGAGGGAAAAATCTTAGTCTTAGCATCCTTTAGATTCTTCATAGTGACAATTTGATAATAATCCCAAGTGACTCAACAAATATAGCTATGCTCCCCGGCAACGGCGCCAGAAAAAGGTCTTGATAACCCACAAGTATAGGGGATCGCAATAGTTTTCGAGGGTAGAGTATTCAACCCAAATTTATTGATTCGACACAAGGGGAGCCAAAGAATATTTGCAAGTATTAGCAGCTGAGTTGTCAATTCAACCACACCTGGAGATTAATTATCTGCAGCAAAGCGATCAGTAGCAAAGTAATATGATAGTTTTGATAGTAGTAGCAACAGCAATAGTAGCGGTAACAGTGATAGCAATGATTTTGTAGCAAGTGCAATAGTAACAGCAGCAGTAGTAACTTAGCAAGAACAATATGAGAGAAATTCGTAGGCATTGGATCGGTGAATTCGTTGGATGATATTCATCATATAACAGCCATAACCTAGGGCGATACGGCACTAGCTCCAGTTCATAAATATAATGTAGGCATGTATTCCGTAAATAGTCATACGTGCTTATGGAAAGAACTTGCATGACATCTTTTGTCCTACCCTCCCATGGCAGCGGGGTCCTATTGGAAACTAAGGGATATTAAGGCCTCCTTTTAATAGAGAACCGGAACAAAGCATTAACACATAGTGAATACATTAACTCCTCAAACTATGGTCATCACCGGGAAGTGTCCCGACTATTGTCACTCCGGGGTTGCCGGATCATAACACGTAGTAGGTGACTATAACTTGCAAGATTGGATCTAGAACATAGATATAATGGTGATAACATAAATGGTTCAGATCTGAAATCATGGCACCCGGGCCCAAAGTGACAAGCATTAAGCATGGCAAAGTCATAGCAACATCAATCTCAGAACATAATGGATACTAGGGATCAAGCCCTAACAAAACTAACTCGATTACATGATGAATCTCATCCAACTCCTCACCGACTAGCGAGCCTACGAAGGAATTACTCACTCCCGGTGGGGAGCATCATGGAATTGGCGATGGAGAAGGGTTGGTGATGACGAAGATCGAAGATCCCCCTCTCTGGAGCCCCAAACGGACTCCAGATCTGGCCTCCCGATGAAGAATAGGAGGTGGCGGCAGCTCCGTCTCGTGAAACGCGACAATTCTTTCTCCCTGATTTTTTCTCTGAAAATATGACTTTATAGCATCAGGGTTGGAGTCTGTGGGGCCACCAGGTGGGGACAACCCACCTGGGCGCGCCTGGAGGGGGGCGCACCCTGGTCGATTGTGCCCACCCAGGTGCCTCCTCCTGTGGTTCTTGGCTCCAGAAATTTTCTTTTATTATATAAAAAATCCTCGCGAAGTTTCGTTCCAATCCGAGAACTTTTATTTCTGCACAAAAACAACACCATGCTAGTTCTGCTGAAAACTGCGTCAGTCCGGGTTAGTTTCATTCAAATCGTGCAAATTAGAGTTCAAAACAAGAGGAAAAGCGTTAGGAAAATTAGATACGACGGAGATGTATCAGCCGGAGGTGAGGATGACGGTAGCGTGATAGAAGGTAGGCGACGTTGAGGCGGCGGCGGAGCTCATCGGGAGGCAGGGATCTAGGGAAGGCACGGCTAGTGGACGGGAGACGCGGCGGTGATGGCCGAATCTGAGGACGATGGTGGATCGGCGGCCGGATCCCGAGGCGGTGGTGGCGCGGCTGACGGATCCCGGGGCGAGGGATGGTGGGGCGGTCGGATTCGGGGGTGATGGCAGCGCGGCGGCCGGTTCCCAGGGGGAGGGCGGCACGGTGGCTGGTTCCCATGGCGAGGGCAGCGCAACGGCCGGTGATCCTGCCGGATGCGGAAGGTGGGAAAGGAGTCGGGGCAGAGATGGACTGGTGAGGTTTTCTTCTTTTTAGACTTTCTTAATCTCAGGAACATCCATCAGGCTCTATATAGAGCGCGCCATGATCCAAATAACTATTCTAATCCTGGGATTAGAATAGTGTTACTATATATATATATATATATATATATATATATATATATATATATATATATATATATATATATATATATATATATATATAATTAAAAGGGTCTTTTACATCTGTGTCCTTAACTGGAACCCACTACTCATATTTGCCCCTTATATCGAAGCCTGCTCAAATTTGCCCCTCTGCCGTTATGTGCACTTATAGAAATGCCCTTTTGTGCCGTTACTGTCCGGTCAAAGCTGGTCAAAGGGCTTTGACTATCCTGAAAAAATTTGCAAAAAAAATCTAAAATTTTGTGGGATCAAAGATACTCAAGATGCGTGCAAATTTTCGTGCTATTTGGACATTCCAGGAGCTCGTGGCAAAGAAAAACAGTAAATATGTACGCCTGTGAACAGTAAATTCAAAAAAATAGCAAGAAAATTCAAAATAATATAAATTTTTTTGGCATCAAATAGGCTCGGGTCTGCAAGGTGCGTGCAATTTTTTGTTGTGTTTGGACACTGTAGCAGCTCGTGGAGAAAAAAAAAATTGGCTCGGGAAAAATCTTTGGAAAAAATGACTATTTTTTTTTGCTAGGGCTCCTCGCATGTCATTTGATCAAAAAAACTTGCAAGCACCTTGTGCACCCAAGCCTCTTTGATGCCAAAAAAAATCATATTTTTTTATGTTTCTTGCTATTTTATTTCAAATTTACTGTTCACCAGCACACAGATTAACTATTTTTCCTCGCCACGAGCTCCTAGAATGTCCAAATAGCACGAAAATTTGCACGCACCTGGCGCACATGAGTATCTTCGATCCCAAAAAAATTTAGATTTTTTTGCTATTTTTTTTAGGACGGTCAAAACCCTTTGACTGGACGGTAACGGCGCAGAAGGGCATTTCTGTAAGGGCACCTAACGGCAGAGGGGGCAAATTTGAGCAGGCTTCGAAATTAGGGGCAAATCTGAGTAGGTGGTTCGAGTTAGGGACAGAAATGCAAATGGCCCTAATTAAAAACATAAAAAATATCTGTGACGACATAAACATAAAATATAGACATGTATATGTCAATATTGATAAGTCGGCTTTTAAGCTCGACCAAAAAAGACTGGCCTTTTAAGGCTCATATCTTACTTCAAATATGCTTGGCTTAATAGCCTTGGTTTATCCTTGCTTCAGTAAGCTGGGCTCTCACATGACTTAAGCCGTCGTTTTAACTTTGACAAGTTTAGGGTCTTTTAAAGATTGACTTGTCAAACGTATGGCGGGTCATCTTGTTCGGAGTAGCATCAAGCATACGGGCAGGTTTAACTAATAATGTGGCGTTTTGCCGGGTCAAAAAGGGTTTTGCAAGCTAAACTCAGTGAGTTGGAAGCCCCTAGTGCCCTTATGATCAATTAATAAAGGCTCATGCACAGTAAATATGAGATGAAATGACAGAGGCCTCGAATTCTGGGGATGCTAGCTTTATTATGTTGATCATAAAAATATACACATGATATGTATGTACAATGACTGGAGCCAGTGGCTCAAGTATAATAAGGCCGAAGATGAGCAATGGTCCAAGGCCTGTTGGTCTCCTCCTCAGAGGTACGTGACTTATCGTCCTCACATATGTCGATGAGATAATAGGACCCATTGTTGAGGTTTTTACTGACCACAAAAGGCCCTTCCCAAGGGGGTGATAGCTTATGCATGCCTGTCTGATCTTGAATCAAACGGAGCACTAAGTCGCCCTCCTGAAACGTCCGGCTTCGAACTCTGCGGCTGTGATAGCGACGCAGGTCTTGTTGGTAAATATCTGAGCAGGCTGCTGCGAGGTCACGTTCCTCATCTAAAGCATCAAGAGCGTTTCGACGCGCCGTCTCGTTGTATGTTTCAACGTAAGCCGCCACCCTAGGCGAGTCATGACGAATATCACTTGGGAGAACTGGCTCTGCACTATAGACCATGAAGAAGGGCGTATAGCATGTTGATCTGTTGGGGGTGGTCCTGATACTCCAAAGAACTGAAGGAAGCTCCTCAACCCAACAACCCGGCATTCGTGCCAGAGGAACCATAAGCCGGGGCTTGATCCCTCGTAATATGTCCTAGTTAGCGCGTTCTGCCTGACCATTGGACTGCGGATGAGCCACCGAAGATACGTCAAGACGGATGTGCTCTCTTTGACAGAACTCCCTCATAGCACCCTTAGACAAATTTGTGCCATTATCAGTGATGATACTATGAGGATAACCAAAGTGGAAGATTAGTTTTTTAACAAACTGAACTGCAGTCGCTGCTTCACAGTTGCTAACTGGCTCTGCCTCAATCCACTTGGTAAACTTGTCAACTTCCACCAAAAGGTGGGTCTTCTTGTCTT
Organism: Thinopyrum elongatum; assembly: GCA_011799875.1. NCBI lineage: Eukaryota > Viridiplantae > Streptophyta > Magnoliopsida > Poales > Poaceae > Thinopyrum > Thinopyrum elongatum. The sequence continues at coordinate 31,988,208 of CM022299.1, read as the reverse complement.
TAGACCTCTTGAACGGCCCAACCATATCAAGCCCCCTGACCGCAAATGGCCAAGTACTGGGAATCATCCGTAATTCCTGAGCCGGAACATGAGCTTGCCTCGCAAATTTCTGACACCCGTCGCACTTGCTAACGATGTCCTCTGCATCAGCGTGAGCCGTCAGGCAGAAAAACCCATGAAGAAAAGCTTTAGCCACCAAAGACCGTGACCCGGCGTGATGACCACAATCACCCGCATGAATTTCTTGTAAGATTTCACGGCCTTCTTCAGGAGAAACACAACTTTGGAACATGCCGGTCACACTGCATCTGTGTAACTCGCCGTTGATAACAGTCATGGACTTAGACCGCCTTGTGATCTGTCGTGCCAGATTTTCATCTTCCGGTAACTCGCCTCAAGTCAGATAAGCCAGATAATGCAGCGTCCAGTCAGGAATAGCTCGGAGAGCCGCCACCAACTGCCCTTCCGGGTCAGGAATAGTAAGATCTTCCTTTGAAGGTACTTTAACAGAAGGATTATGCATTACATCAAGGAACACATTAGGAGGAACCGGCTTTCGCTGTGATCCAAGCCGAGATAGTGCATCAGCCGCCTCATTTTTGCGTCGGTCTATGTGATCCACTTGATAACCTTTAAAATGACCAGCAATGTTATCAACTGCCTGACGATAAGCCGCCATAAGCGGGTCTTTAGAATCCCACTTTCCTGAAACCTGTTGTGCAACCAAGTCTGAGTCGCCAGACATCTAACCCGGCTCAAGTTCAACTCCTTGGCCATTCGAAGTCCATGGAGCAAAGCTTCATACTCAGCTGCATTGTTAGTATAAGGGAACATGAGCCTTAAGACATAACAAAATTTATCACCTCGTGAAGATTCCAAAATGACTCCAGCCCCCGAGCCTTCCAACTGCCTGGACCCATCAAAGTGTATGGTTCAATATGTATTGTCAGGCTTCTCATCAGGTGTTTGCAGCTCTGTCCAATCATTTATGAAATCCATCAAAGCTTGAGACTTGATGGTTGTTCTAGGCACATACTTAGATGATGCGGCCCAAACTCAATTGCCCACTTAGCAACCCGACCTGTAGCCTCTCTGTTCTGAAGTATATAATCGAGTGGAGTAGAACTGACCACCGTGATTGGATGTCCAAGGAAATAATACTTAAGTTTACGGCTGGCCATGAACACCCCAAATACCAGCTTCTCCAATGCGGATATCGCTACTTGGATTCTGTCAGAACCTCACTGACATAATAAGCCGGCCGCTGGACTGGATACTCTTTACCCGCCTCCTTGCGCTCTACGACAACTGCTATGCTGACAGCTTTATTATTAGCCACCACGTACAGGAGCAAAGGCTCTTTGTTAATGGGAGCAGCCAGGATAGGCAGCTCAGCCAACTGCTTCTTGAGTGCATCAAATGCTTCATTAGCCACATCACTCCAGACGAAGTGATCAGTCTTTTTCATCATCTGATACAGGGGAATTGCCTTCTTGCCAAGGCGGCTTATGAACTGACTTAGGGCTGTGATACGACCCGCCAGGCGATGAACATCATTGATACATGCCGGCTTAGAAAGAGAGGTAATTGCCTCAATCTTCTCCGGGTTAGCCTCAATGCCCCTCTCTGAGACTAGGAAACCTAGCAGTTTGCCAGCTGGCACTCCAAAAACACACTTGGCCGGGTTAAGCATCATCTTGTATACCCTGAGATTATCAAAGGTTTCCTTCAGGTCATCAAGCAAGGTTTCTTTCTTCCTGGATTTGACCACAATGTCATCCACATAAGCATGAACATTTCGACCAATCTGCTTATGAAAACAATTCTAGACACAACGTTGATAAGTCGCCTGGGCACTCTTGAGCCCAAAAGGCATAGACACATAACAGAAAGCTCCAAAGGGGGTGATGAAAGCTGTCTTTTCCTGATCCTCCACTGTCATCTTGATCTGATGATAACCAGAGTATGCATCCAGGAAGCACAAACTCTCACAACCCACCGTGGCATCAATGATTTGGTCAATGCGAGGGAGAGAAAATGGATCAGCCGGACACACCTTGTTAAGATCTGTGTAATCAACACACATATGCCAAGTGTCGTTCTTCTTAAGCACAAGCATAGGCTTAGCCAGCCACTGAGGGTGGAACACCTCAATTATGAACCCAGCAGCTAGGAGCTGGGCCACTTCCTCCCCAATAGCCTTACGCCTCTCCTCATTAAAACGACGAAGGAACTGGCGAACAGGTTTCATCTTAGGATCAATATTAAGTTGGTGCTCAGCGAACTCTCTCGGTACACCTGGCATATCAGAAGGCTTCCATGCGAAGATGTCCCGATTCTCACGGATGAATTCGATGAGCGCGCTTTCCTATTTGGGATCCATCCCTATCCCAATGGTGAACTGCTGAGATGAATCACCAGGGACAAAATCAATTTGCTGTGTGTCCTTCACCGACTTAAACTTAAGTGATGGGTCTGTCTCTGTGGTGGGCTTCTTCAGAGGGGTCATATCAGCCAGGTCAACATTATCCTTATAATACTTGAGCTCCTCCATGGCACAGGCCGACTCTGCATAAGCCGCATCTCCTTCCTCGCACTGTAGGGCAAGTTTGCGATTCCCATGGACTATGATTGTCCCCTCTGTCCCTGGCATCTTAAGCTGCAGATAGACATAACAAGGACGAGCCATGAACTTAGCATAAGCTGGCCGTCCGAACAGAGCATGATATGGACTCTTGATCTTAACCACCTCAAAGCACAGTGTCTCTGCTCTATAATTGTACTCATCACCAAAGGCCACCTCCAGTGATATCTTCCCAACAGGGTAAGCCGACTTGCCAGGCACCACGCCTTGAAATACTGTGGAGGATGGCTTAAGGTCCTTGTCGGTCAGACCCATCCTTCGAAAAGTATCATAGTACAATATATTGATGCTGCTGCCACCATCCATAAGTACCTTTGTAAATTTATAACCCCCCACCTGAGGGTCAACCAACAGGGCTAAATGACTCGGATCATCAACTCGGGGCGGGTGATCCGCCCGGCTCCAAGTGATCACCTGCTCTGACCACCTTAAATATTGAGTCACGGCCGGCTCAACCATATTGATTGCCCGCTTATGGACCTTCCGGCCACGCTTGCACGTGTTCGTTGTAAACACGTGATACTAGACACTATTAAGCTGCTTCGGGTTACTCTGATACCCTGACTGATTACTGTGCTGCTGATGACTCTGACCAGACTGTTGATTATGACTACCATGGTTACCTTGACTCAGATATCCAGCACCTGAGTCGCCACCACCAAAGCTGGAACCGTGAGACCCGGGGCCTGACCCGCCGGGCGGCCCATCGTGATGCTGTTGAAACGTCTATTTTTTAAACTCCCGCATGATATTACAATCCTTCTAGGCGTGATGAGATGGCTTATTAGGATAAATGTGCTTTGGACAAGAACCATTAAGCATTTCCTCCAAACTCTATGATGGCCTGCCATTACCATTACAACGTTGATTCTTTGACCTGGCGTTGGTATTGGCCACGAAATCTGACCCGCCATTGAAGTACTTACGCTTTCCTCCATTGTCGTGGTTATTCTGACTGCTGTGCTGAGCCGAGGCGTGTTGCTGCTGGCCCTTTCTACCATCGTTTTTCTTGCCTTTACCAGATTTATCATCATCAGAGCTTGGATCCTTGGTAGTATCAGAGTCGCCATACCTGGTAAGTACATCCATAAGCTTGCCCATGTCTATGCACTTGCACTTAAGCCGCCCTAGCTTCTGCTTCAGCGGGTCAAAATGACAGTTTATCTCCAAAAGCAGCACAGCCTGGGCCGCCCCAATACTCTCCGAAGAATGTATGATGATCGCAACCCGGCGTGCCCAATGATGAGCTGACTCATCCTCTCACTGCAGACAGTGCTCCAAATCGACAATTGTCATTGGCTGCTTACAAGTTCCTTGAATGTTCTTGATAAAGTTGTCCTTCAACTCCGCCCAAGTATTGATAGAGTTGGGGGGCAGGTTCTTTAACCATGTACGAGCCGGTCCCTCCAACATCATAGTGAAAAATTTAGCACAGACTGCATCATTGACGTCCAACATCTCCATGGCTAGCTCGTAACTCTCAATCCAAGCCTCTGGAGGGAGATCTGCCGTGTAATTGGGCACCTTGCGAGGGCCCTTAAAATCTTTGGGCAAGCGTTCGTTTCCCAAAGCCGACACTAAACACGGCACCCCAACGGTCCTGGAATTAGACCCGGCTCCTACAGGGGCTGAAGGGATCACCGGAGGCTGCTGATAAGCGCCCTGGTTAGCCGTCGCCGCCGCCTCGCGGCGGGCTCCGGCCTCATCCACAAGTGCTGGAGCCTCAGTCCTCGGATTAAGGGGCGGATTAACGCGGGGCGGGTTACGGCGTTTCTCACAGCTGGAGACCGCGGGTGACTCAACATGCCTGCTATAACTATGGCTTAGGAGAGGAGTTGAGTGCACATGATCGCGGCTGTATGAGTAGGCAGCCTATTGCGCGATGGCTGTTTGTAGGAGCTCAACCGCATTCCGGGTCTCCACCGCGGCTGGTGACTCGCCAGGGATAGGAATCGCTACAAGCCGGGTTGCCGCCGCTACCATGTTATCCACCGGGGGGGAAAATGCCCAGGTGGTGTTAGGAAACGCTGTGGTGGCGTCTGAACAGGGGGCGGGTTGGTCCTTGGCTCTTCTCTTCGTGCCGGCTCGGGCTGACGAGGTTGAGTCGTTGCTCGGCTTCCTGGTACATCCGGGTTTGACTGGGGGATAACCCGTGTTTCCGGTGTGCTCGGCCCCGCTCCAGGCATGTCAAACAAGCGCGTCGGGTCATACACCAATGGTAAACGACTCTGGTACCTTCTCCGGAACACGGCATTAGAGGCGTTCTGGTCCAAATTTAGACGCCAAGCCTCTGCTTTCAGGCATTCTGCCTCTGCCTCAACCTGAGCTTTCAACGCGGCCGTCTGGATGTTCTCCGCATTGATGTCCTCCTAAGCCTTGGTCATCTGCTCACGAATTTTTGCAATTTCTGCATTGCATTCCACTTGATTTGCAGCAGTAACTTGTGTCGCTAGCAGGGTTATCAAGGTACCCATGAGGTCAGATAGTACATGAGCCATCGGCCTAGCTGAGCCGACCGCTACAGCAGCCGAGTCAGATGTGGCAGCTACAGTTGTTGAAGAATTGAGAATCGACGTCATCCCAGCCATAAAGATGGCGGCTTGGCACGGCGGCTCGTAGGGGTCCGGAATCATGTCACCAACGGAACAGCCCCCAAGCCGGCCATCTTGAAGCTGATAGATTGACTCCGTGTCACCGGTAGAGGACTCATCACCTAATTAGAGGAGAGTCTCTCCTCGAGATGTGGGATTTTCCGGAATATCCAACCCTTGCGTGAAGCCCATGAAAACGTGCCTTCGCCCGGCTTGGGCCCGAGCGGGTTGCGTGCGCCGAGCCGGCTCGACGATGTCGGTGCAGATGTCCGGCTCAGGCTCTGATCTGCTGATGACCCACAAGTATAGGGGATCAATCGTAGTCATTTCGATAAGTAAGAGTGTCGAACCCAACGAGGAGCAGAAAGAAATGACAAGCGGTTTTCAGCAAGGTAATGTCTGCAAGCACTGAAATTATAAGTAACGAGTAGTTTTGTAGCAAGATAATTTGTAACGAGCAAGTAACGGAAATAGTAACAAAATTGCAGCAAGGTAGCCCAGTCCTTTTGAGGCAAAGGACAGGCCAAAACGGTCTCTTATGATAAGCAAAGTGTTCTTGACGGTACACGGGAATTTCATCTAGTCACTTTCATCATGTTGGTTTGATTTGCGTTCGCTACTTTGATAATTTGATATGTGGGTGGACCGGTGCTTAGGTGCTATTCTTACTTGAACAAACCTCCTACTTATGATTAACCCCCTCGCACGCATCCGCAACTACGAGAAAAGTATTAAGAATAAATCTAACCATAGCATTAAACTTTTGGATCCAAATCAGTCCCTTACGGAATAGCGCATAAACTAGGGTTTAAGCTTCTGTCATTCTCGCAGCCCATCATCTAATAACTACTCCACAATGCATTCCCTTAGGCCCAAAATATGGTGAAGTGCCATGTAGTCGACGTTCACATGACACCACTAAGGGAATCACAACATACATATCATCAAAATATCGAACACATATCAAGTTCACATGATTACTTGCAACAAGATTTCTCCCGTGACCTCAAGAACAAAAGTAACTACTCACTAATGATAATCATGCTCAAGATCAGAGGGGTATTAAATAGCATAATGGATCTGAACATATAATCTTCCACCAAATAAACCATATAGTAATCAACTACAAGATGTAATCAACACTACTAGTCACCACAAGTACCAATCTATAGTTCCAGTACAAAGATTGAACACCAGAGATGAACTAGGGTTTGAGAGGAGATGGTGCTGTTGAAGATGTTGATGGAGATTGCCCTCTCCAAGATAGGAGAGTTGTTGGTGATGATGATGACGATGGTTTCCCCCTCTGGGAGGGAAGTTCCGCCGGCAGAATCGCTCCGCCGGAGGGCAAAAGTGCTCCTGCCCATGTTCCGCCTTGAGACGGCTGTGCTTCGTCCCGAAAGTCCTCCCCTTATTTTTTCTAGGTCAAAATGACTTATATACCAGAAGAGGGGCTACGGAGGTGGGCCGAGGAGGGCACAACCCACCAGGGCGCGCCTGAGCTCCCTGGCGTGCCCAGGTGGGTTGTGCCCACTTGGTGGGCCCCCTCTGGTACTTATTGGCTCCAATAATTCTTATATATTCCATAAAAATTCCTCGTGAAGTTTCAGCTCATTTGGAGTTGTGCAGAATAGGTAGCCTGACGTAGGTTTTTCAGGTCCAGATTTCCAACTACCGGAATTCTCCCTCTTTGTGTGAACCTTGCATATTATGAGAGAAAAGGCATTAGAATTACTCCAAAAAGCATTATTATGCATAAAAACATCATAAATAACAGTAGGAAAACATGATGCAAAATGGACGTATCAACTCCCCAGGCTTAGACCTCGCTTGTCCTCAAGCGAAAACCGAAATCGAAAAACATGTCCACATGCTTAGAGAGAGAGGTGTCGATAAAAACAAAATACGGACATAGAAGCATCATGTATATTATTATAACAGCAACCAACTTTAATATAAAACTTTATCATAGAACTTTTGTCATATAACTTCTCATGAACAAGTAACAATTCATCACAACATCGGAGTATAAAGCATAAACTCTATTGAAACCCAACAAACTATGTTCTCAGTCAACTTTGCAACTATAATTCATCATCTTTTCAGGAAGGGTCACATATCAGAGCCTTTTTGGCAAGTCCACATACTCAACCATCATATAATCTTCTATGATTGCTAACACTCACCGCATACACATGAGCAAAACGATTCAACCGGACACATAGAAAGATAGGGGCTTAAAGTTTCGCCTCCCAACATACTCACCTCGAGGGTGATGTCAACAATAATAACTCATGCTACTCATATCCAACTGCATATATGTTCCTAGATCTTTCCTCACCACATGATGCTTGCCAAAAGAGAAAATAAAAAGGAATAGAGAGAAGAACTTTGACTCTTGCATAAAAGTAAATACATAAAAGTAAAAGATAGGCCCTTCGCAGAGGGAAGCAGAGGTTGCCATGCACTTATTTGTTTGTATGCTCAATCTCTTAGTGCAAAAGAACGTCACGTTATATTGCCCCTTATGATAGCAACCTTTATTATGCAGTCTGTCGCTTTTATTCTTTGCCATCACAAGTTCGTACAACGCTCAATTTTCTCTTACACTAAATGATCCAACACTTTTAGAAGCAATTTTTATTGCCCTATTTACACCGATGACAACTTACTTGAAGGATCTTACTCAATCCATTGGTAGGTATGGTGGACTCTCAAAATAAGATTTGGGTTTAAAGGTTTTTGGATGCACAGGTAGTATCTCTACTTAGTGCGGAATTTTTGGCTAGCAAAGATGGGGGCAAGCACCACATGTTAAAAGGATCTATGACAATATAACTTCTATGTGAATATGAACAAACATAAATCATCACGTTGTCTTCCTTGTCCAACGTCAACAATTTTGGCATATAATATTTTGATGGGGGCTCACAATCACAAAAGATGTCCAGGATAGTGTATTTGCATGTGAATCTTCTTTTCCCTTATTAATTCTTTCATGAATTGCATCATTGACCAATGCTATGTTTGTCAATCTCCAATAAAATTTTCTACTTATACTCTTCCTTATGTGATGTCATTACTTACCATAAAATTAGCATATGATCTTTTTTATTTATTTCCTTTCTTTTTATTGAACATGTAAGTAAAGAAAACAAAACTCAAACTAAACTTTATTATATATCTCTTCCACACGATTACAAAGATAGATCACTAAGCAAACACTCGAAAAGAAAGGATCGAACTAAACTTTTATTCATCTAAAGCAAAAGATAACTATGGATCGAACTAAGATAAGTAAAGGCAAAAGATAGTGGAGGTGATACGATACCGGGGCACCTCCCCCAAGCTTGGCACAAGCCAAGGGGAGTGCCCATACCCGATACTCAATTTTCCTTTGGTGATGAAGAAGGAGGTGGTGGTGATGAAGTAGAAGGTTTGTCTGCCTTTTTCTCCAACTTAGTTCGAAGGTAAAAATTATCTATCCTTAACTCTTCATTCTCCATCTCAAGCTTTATTATCCTGTTGCATAATGCCTCCATGCTTTCATGCTTGAAACGAGGAGGGACTGGTTCATCTTCATCTTCTTCATCGGAGAACCATATATAGGGATAGGTATCCTTGAAGATATTTTTATCTAAAGGCTGATGAGAAACTGGGCACTCCTCCTCGGAATCTTGAGATGACATATTTTCAGATCTGTCAGAAAATAGCAAGGGAAAGCAAACAGAAGATTTCTCCGCGATACGGTGGTCAATAGGTATGGGGGGTATATAAAGATTTTTTTTATCTTGGGAAACAAGCAAACGGAAGAAAAACGGAGTCCGGAAGGTACCCGAGGTGGGCACAACCCACCTGGGCGTGCCTGGCAAGCCAGGCGCGCCCTGGTGTCTTGTGCCCACCAGGGTCACCTTCCTGGTAGTTTCTTATTTTCCTATTTTTTTAAATATTCCAAAACTGACAAAAATATTTTTGCGGATTTTTCAGAGTCCGTTTACTTACCGTATCACGTACCTATTCTTTTTCAGTTATTCTGGAGTGTTCTCGAAGGTTTCCTTGATGTGTTCTTCCGGTGTCATAGTTTGAATAATATTGCTTTCAACATTAATGGGCGTACCTGAGATATAATGTTTTATTCGTTGCCCATTAACAACCATCGGGTTCGTACCTTCGGCATTATTTATCTTGATGGCTCTAGATCGATAAACCTCCTCGATAACATAAGGTCCTTCCCATTTGGAGAGGAGTTTTCCTGCAAAGAATTTGAAATGAGAGTTGAACAAAAGAACATATTCTCCAACTTTGAACTCATGCTTTTGGATTCTTTTGTCATGCCATCTTTTAAATTTTTCTTTAAATAACTTGCCATTTTCATAGGCTTGGGTTCTCCATTCATCTAGTGAGCTAATATCAAATAACCTCTTTTCACCGGCAAGTTTGAAATCATAGTTGAGTTCTTTAATTGCCCAATATGCTTTATGTTCTAACTCAAGAGGCAAATGACAAGCTTTTCCATAAACCATTTTATACGGAGACATACCCATAGGATTTTTATATGCTGTTCTATAAGCCCAAAGTGCATCATCTAACTTCTTAGACCAATTCTTTCGGGACCTATTGACAGTTTTTTGTAATATTAATTTTATTTCTCTATTGCTAAGTTCAACTTGACCACTAGACTGAGGGTGATAAGGTGATGCAATTCTATGGTTAACATCATATTTAGAAAGAATTTTACGGAAAGCACCATGAATAAAATGTGAACCACCATCAGTCATTAAATATCTAGGGACTCCAAACCTTGGGAAAATGACTTCCTTAAGCATTTTAATAGAGGTGTTGTGATCAGCACTACTAGTTGGAATAGCTTCTACCCACTTAGTAACATAATCAACAGCAACCAAAATATGTGTATACCCATTAGAGGAAGGAAAAGGACCCATGTAATCAAATCCCCAAACATCAAATGGTTCAACAGCAAGAGAATAATTCATAGGCATTTCCTGATGCTTACCAATATTACCAATCCTCTGACATTCATCACAAGATAAAACAAACTTATGGGCATCCTTGAAGAGAGTAGGCCAATAAAAACCAGATTGCAATACCTTGTGAGCAGTTCTATCTCCCGCATGATGTCCTCCATAAGCTTCGGAGTGACATTTCCGTAGGATTTGTCCCTGTTCATGCTCGCGTACACAACGCCTAATAATACCATCTACTCCTTCTTTACAAAGATGTGGGTCATCCCAAAAGTAATGTCTTAAATCATAGAAGAATTTTTTCTTTTATTGGTATGTGAAGCTAGGTGGTATATATTTAGCAACAATATAATTGGCATAGTCAACATACCAAGGAGTGTTATGAGAAACATTTATTGCAGCTAATTGTTCATTAGGAAAACTATCATTAATAGGTTTTGGGTCATCAAGGATATTTTCTAACCTAGACAAGTTATCAGCCACGGGGTTCTCAGCTCCCTTTCTATCAGTGATATGTAAATCAAATTCTTGTAGCAAAAGAACCCACCTAATGAGTCTAGGTTTAGCATCCTTCTTTTCCATAAGATATTTATAGCAGCATGATCTGTGTGAACAGTCACTTTAGAATCAACAATGTAAGATCTAAATTTATCACAAGCAAACACAACTGCTAAAAATTCTTTTTCAGTAGTAGCATAATTTCGTTGAGCATTGTCTAGAGTTTTACTAGCATAATGAATAACATTTAATTTCTTATCAACTCTTTGTCCTAGAATAGCACCAACAGCATAATCACTAGCATCACACATAATTTCAAAAGGCAAGTTCCAATCAGGTGGTTGAACAATAGGTGCAGAAATCAAGGCTTTCTTAAGTGTTTCAAATGACTCTACACAATCATCATCAAAAACAAATGGAACAGCCTTTTGTAAAAGATTTGTAAGAGGCCTAGAAATTTTAGAGAAGTCTTTCATAAACCTCCTATAGAAACCAGCATGACCGAGGAAACTACGAATACCTTTGATATCTTTAGGGCATGGCATTTTCTCAATTGCATCAACTTTAGCTTTATCCACCTCAACACCTCGTTCTGAAATTTTATGTCCCAAGACAATACCTTCATTAACCATAAAGTGGCACTTCTCCCAATTAAGGATGAGATTAGTTTGCTCACATCTCTGCAAAACTCGATCAAGGTTGCTCAAGCAATCATCAAAAGAAGTTCCGTAAACGGAAAAATCATCCATGAAAACCTCAAAAATCTTTTCACAAAAGTCAGAGAATATAGCAGTCATACATCTTTGAAAGGTAGCAGATGCATTGCATAAACCAAAAGGCATACGTCTATAAGCATAAGTTCCAAAAGGGCAAGTAAAGGTGGTTTTCTCTTGATCAGGTTGTGAGACAGGTATTTGAGAAAAACAGGAATATCCATCAAGAAAGCAAAAATGTGTGTGCTTTGATAGTCTTTCTAACATTTGATCAATAAAAGGCAGTGGGTAATGATCTTTTCTAGTAGCTTTATTTAGTTTTCTAAAATCAATTACCATTCTGTAGCCAGTGACAATTCTTTGTGGAATAAGTTCATTCTTATCATTAGGAACAATGGTAATACCTCCCTTTTTAGGGACACAATGAACGGGACTTACCCATCTACTATCAGCTATGGGATAGATTATACCTGCTTCCAGAAGCTTCAGTATTTCTGTTCTTACCACTTCTTTCATTTTAGGATTTAAACGTCGTGGGTGATCAACAACGGGTTTAGCATCAGGCTCCATATTAATTTTATGCTGACAAAGAGTGGTACTAATGCCTTTTAAATCATCAAGAGTATATCCAATGGCAGCTCGGTGCTTCTTCAGAACCTTCAATAATCTTTCTTCTTCATGTTCTGAAAGGTTAGCACTAATAATAACAGGATAAATCTTTTTCTCATCAAGATAAGCATATTTCAAAGTGTCTGGCAATTGTTTTAATTCAAACACATGATCACCTTTAGGTGGAGGAGGACCTCCTAGAGTTTCAATTGGAAAATTGTGTTTAAGCAGAGGACGTTGTTCAAAGAAAATCTTATCTATTTCATTTCTTTCATGCAGATGCATATCATTTTCGTGGTCTAGCAAATATTGTTCTAGTGGATCGGTAGGAGGCACAGCAATAGAAGCAAGCCTAATTATTTCATCCTTACTAGGCAATTCTTCCTTATGACGCTTCCTACTAAACTTAGAAAAATTAAACTCATGAGACTCATCACCAAAACTAACACCGATAGTTTGTTTCTCACAATCTATTTTAGCGTTGACGGTGTTCAAGAAAGGTCTACCAAAGATAATGGGACAAAAGTCATCTTGTGGGGAACCAAGAACAAGAAAATTAGTAGGGTATTTTATTTTCCCACACAAGACTTCAACATCTCTAACAATCCCAAGTGGTGTGATGGTGTCCCTATTAGCAAGTTTAATAGTAACATCTATGTCTTCTATTTCAGCGGGTGCTATATCATTCATAATTTCTTGATATAAGGTAAAAGGAATGGCACTCACGCTAGCACCTATGTCGCATAAACCATGATAACAGTGATCTCCTATTTTAACTGAGACAACAGGCATGCCAACAACGGGTCTATGTTTATCTTTTTCATCGGGTTTGGTAATTCTAGCAGCTTCATCACATAAGTAAATAACATGCCCATCTATATTTTCAACCAAGAGATCTTTAACCATAGCAACACTAGGTTCTACTTTGATTTTTTCAGTAGGTTTGGAAGTTCTAATATAACTTTTGTTGACCACAGTTGAGACTTTAGCATGTTCCTTCATCCTAACAGGGAAAGGTGGTTTTTCAATATAAGCAGTAGGCACAACTGGATCAACATTGTAAATAATAGTTTCATCTTTAGCTATTACTGGTTCTTTAATTTCTTCTTTGATAGGTGGGTGATATTTAAACCACTTCTCCTTAGGGAGGTCAACATGAGTAGCAAATGATTCACAAAAGGAGGCTACTATCTCATAGTCAAGTCCATATTTAGTGCTAAACTTTTGAAAAGCATCAGTATTCATAAAAGATTTGCATTTAATTCCTGAGCTTAATACCTGACTCTTTACCTTCGTCGAGTTCCCAATATTTTGTGTTTAATTCTTTCTAAAAGATCCCACCGGAAGTCAATAGTCTTCTTCATAAAGGAACCAGTACAAGAAGTATCAAGCATGGATTGATCATCCTGAGAAAGCCGAGCATAAAAATTCTGAATAATAATTTCTCTTGAGAGCTCATGATTGGGGCATGATTATAACATTAACTTAAGCCTCCCCCAAGCTAGAGCAATACTTTCTGCTTCACGAGGCCAAAAATTATATATATAATTCCGATCACGATGAACTAGATGCATAGGATAAATTTTTTGGTGAAATTCCAATTTCAATCGATTCCAATTCCAAGATCCAATATCATCGCATAGCCTATACCATGCCAATGCTTTTCCCTTCAAAGATAAAGGGAAAACCTTCTTCTTAGCTTCATCTCCGGGTAAACCTGCAAGCTTAAATAATCCCCAAATTTCATCCACATATATCAAGTGCATATCAGGATGTTCAGTTCCATCTCCTGCATAAGGATTAGCTAGCAGTTGTTCTATCATACTCGAAGGAATTTCATAACCAATATTTTCAGTAGGTGCAGTAGGTTGAGGGGTAACTAATTGTGGTTCCGGTCGAGGTGAAGATACCCCGAACAAACCCCTCAAAGGATTGTTTTCCATAGTAACAAGTGACAATAAATTTCAGCACGTAGTAATAATTTTTCCTTGCCGATTTCCACTTACCAAGAGTGCTTCACTCCCCGGCAACGGCGCCAGAAAAGAGCCTTGATGACTCACAAGTATAAGGGATCAATCGTAGTCCTTTCGATAAGTAAGAATGTCGAACCCAACGAGGAGCAGAAGGAAATGACAAGCGGTTTTCAGCAAGGTAATGTCTGCAAGCACTAAAATTATAAGTAACGAGTAGTTTTGTAGCAAGATAATTTGTAACGAGCAAGTAATGGTAATGGTAACAAAAGTACAGCAAGGTAGCCCAATCCTTTTGAGGCAAAGGACAGGCCAAAACAGTCTCTTATGATAAGCAAAGCGTTCTTGAGGGTACAAGGGAATATCATCTAGTCACTTTCATCATGTTGGTTTGATTTGCGTTTGCTACTTTGATAATTTGATATGTGGGTGGACCGGTGCTTAGGTGTTGTTCTTACTTGAACAAACCTCCTACTTATGATTAACCCTCGCAAGCATCCGCAACTACGAGAAAAGTATTAAGAATAAATCTAACCATAGCATTAAACTTTTGGATCCAAATCAGTCCCTTACGGAATAGCGCATAAACTAGGGTTTAAGCTTCTGTCACTCTCGCAACCCATAATCTAATAACTACTCCACAATGCATTCCCTTAGGCCCAAAATATGGTGAAGTGCCATGTAGTCGACGTTCACATGACACCACTAAGGGAATCACAACATACATATCATCAAAATATCGAACACATATCAAGTTCACATGATTACTTGCAACAAGATTTCTCCCGTGACCTCAAGAACGAAAGTAACTACTCACTAATGATAATCATGCTCAAGATCAGAGGGGTATTAAATAGCATAATGGATCTGAACATATAATCTTCCACCAAATAAACCATATAGTAATCAACTACAAGATGTAATCAACACTACTAGTCACCCACAAGTACCAATCTATAGTTCCGGTACAAAGATTGAACACAAGAGATGAACTAGGGTTTGAGAGGAGATGGTGTTGTTGAAGATGTTGATGGAGATTGCCATCCCCAAGATGGGAGAGTTGTTGGTGATGATGATGATGATGGTTTCCCCCTCCGGGAGGGAAGTTCCCCCGGCGGAATCGCTCTGCCGGAGGGCAAAAGTGCTCCTGCCCAAGTTCCACTTCGAGACGGCGGCGCTTTGTCCCGAAAGTCCTTCCCTTATTTTTTGCTAGGTCAAAATGACTTATATACCAGAAGAGGGGCACCACAGGTGGGCCGAGGAGGGCACAACCCACCAGGGCGCGCTTGGGCTCCCTGGCGTGCCCAGGTGGGTTGTGCCTACCTGGTGGGCCCCCTCTGGTACTTATTGGCTCCAATAATTCTTATATATTCCATAAAAATTCCTCGTGAAGTTTCAGCTCATTTGGAGTTGTGCAGAATAGGTAGCCTGACATAGCTTTTTCAAGTCCAGATTTCCAGCTGCCGGAATTCTCCCTCTTTGTGTGAACCTTGCATATTATGAGAGAAAAGGCATTAGAATTACTCCAAAAAGCATTATTATGCATAAAAACATCATAAATAACAGTAGGAAAACATGACGCAAAATGGACGTATCATCCGCCGATCTTGCCGATGAAGACGTGGATTCCGCCAAGGGCCCGGTACGCATACTCGATTGAGTCGGCCTCAAGGCCCCAGCCAGCGTCGTCGATCTAGAGCTTGCCACGGCGACTCTTGGTCATCCTGCCAACGGCGTATCCCTCGATCCCTGGGAAAGAGCCCTTCAAGAACTCAAAACCACCGTGCGTGGGCCCCACGGTGGGTGCCAACTGTCGTGGTTTTGTCACGGCAGATGCCCTAGTGAAAGGACTTAGTCGCGAGGCCATCATAATGGTGATTAGCTTGTCGGGGTTGAGCGGGATGAGAGACACGAGTTTACCTGGGTTCGGCCCCTCACGGCGGAGGTAAAAGCCTACTCCTGCTCTTGTTGCTTATTGCTTGAGTATCGATTACAAGGGAGCGGATTCGCATGACCTAGCTATCGATTGATTGTAACTTGCCCCCTACTATGCCGGAGACTCGCCTTTATATACAGGTCAAGGCCTCCTGCTTACAAGAGTCCGGGCCGAGTCATGATACGTGACCGAGCCTAACTCTAAGTCGTCTTGCCTTTCTTGACAAGTCACCGCACAACGGCTTACACCTCCGGGCCACCTGCCGCCTTCTGGCTTTGGGCCTTAAGCCGGCCTATCTTGTGAGCCGCCCGTCCGGTCATATTTCTTGATCGGCCTGGCCCGCCTGAAGTCCTGCTTCATGAGTTGCCAGTAGTTCAAACCGGCCTTCGTAGGGCGGGTTATATCGTGGGGTTATATCCCCAAGACTGCCCTCTTTCTTGTTCGGGAGGAGTGGCTCTCCTCCCCATCCTCTTCTTGCGCCCCCTCGTGAGTGGAGGGGGCTTAGGTTTCCCCGGATTTGGTGTCCGGAGGCCCCCTTGGGTGGAAGCCTTCTCGGGCCTCCCTCTTTTCGACCTTCTTGTTCTCTTTCTTCTCCGGTGCCTTATACGGCGCCACGGCCAGCATCTTCTCCAGCAGGGCTGTCCTATGGTCCTCGGGCAGCGGGGCCGGGCGGTCAATCAGCACGGCTTTATCTAGCTAGCTCTGCGAGTGCGGCGAAGAAAGAGTCAAGTTCCTTGTTTAAAAGACGAATATCCGAACATGAAGAATAAAACTTCGTTACCTTCTAAGGAGGGTGTGCGGCGTCGAGGCCGATGTCCTCCTCCTTGGCCGGCCACTCCTTTTGGGTCTTGAATAGCACCTTCCACGGCTAGTCGTGGGTGGTGTGATAGAAGCGAAGCACAGTGACAGGGTCTTCGGGCTTGTAGGACCACATTGGGGTAGCCCGGAGTTGGCAAGGTAGGAGGCGGTGGCAGAGCATCACCTGGACCATGTTGGTCAGCTTGGCGTTCGCCTTTATCATACTGGAGACGCGTTTCTGCAGTGTCTCCACCTCTGTGAGAGGTGAAGGACCCCCAGTCAAGGCCCTTCTTGGTCCACGAGGTTAGCCTCGTGGGAGGTCCGAATCTGACTTCGGGGGCCGCTGCCCAGCCTGCGCCGCGTGGTTTGGTGATATAGAACCACTCTTTTTGCCAGACATTGACGGTTTCTATGAAGATACCCTCCGGCCACTCGACCCGGGCAAACTTGCTGATCATCGCCCCCCCCCCCCAACAGTCCGCCTGTTGGCCGTCGACTCTCCTTGGCTTGACATTGAAGACTTTTAGCCACAAGCCGAAATGTGGCTGGACCCACAGAAATGCCTCAGAGATGATGATGAAGGCGAAAATATGCAAAAAGGAGTTCGGGGCGAGATTGTGAAAATCTAGCCCATTGAAGAACATCAACCCCCTGACAAAGGGGTGGAGCGAGAAGCCCAGACCCCGGATGAAGTGGGGGACGAACACCACCCTCTCGCCTGGCTGGGACGTGGGGACGACCTGGCCCTCCTCCGGAGCCCGGTGAGTGACGTTAGCCGGGAGGTAGCCGGCGCACTTCAGATCCTTGATGTCGTTGTTGCTGACGCTGGAGGCCTCCCACTTGCCTTTCGAACCAGATCTGGCCATGGCCGGATTAAGGAAGTGGCTAGGTGGGGATTCTTGAGGAAGGATGGATGAGGGCGCTGGAGCTCAGTAGATTGGGAAAGCAATGGCAAGAGAGGAAGGGGAAAGCGTGCAGAACGAACGGTGGCGGTTTTCCTTTTATAAGCTGTCGTAATACCGAGAGTCCTTTTACCATGCCGCAGACCTCGCCACTTCCCGATATACTCATGCCGTTAAGCGCGCATCGGATAACCTGAATCATTGATCATATCCCTTAAAATATGGGGCACGATCTCCATATTGATGGGGCGTGCTAATGGGGGAACTGCCTCGAACCGCGAATCGAGTTTTTCGTGACCGGTGAGTGGCTATGGCCGGCTGTGACCTTTCGCCAAAAGTTGTGAGGCGAGGGCACTGTTTACACTAGATCGGTTGGCCTTCGAGGCTAAGTAATGTATGTAATTCCGAAATTAGGACATAATCCGAAGAAAAGCACGAACAAACTTGGATGGGCGACCTTTTAGAGGTTCATCTAAGGATAGCTGCAGGCCTGGCCTTAGTGCCATGAGGAGAAGAACTGGTCCGCAAAGCCGATGATACGTGTGCATACTTCTGCTTCGAAGACTAGTTCGGGGGCTACTGAAGGAGTCCAGGACAAAGGGGTCCTCGGGCCGCCGGCCTATCGCTTGTGGGCCAGACAGGTGGGCCGCTCTGTGGCTACCGTTGGAGGGCCGAGCTATAGTACGACTCCGTGTTCGGGAGGAAAACCTTTGAAGCCTTGGTGTGTGCTCCAAGCCAAGATAGAAGAATCGGCATGTTTGTCCCCTGATGGTAACCGACTATGTGTAACCCTAGGTACCCCTGGTGCCTATATAAACCAGAGGGTTTAGTCCGAAGTGAAGGAAATATGCCCTAGAGGCAATAATAAAGTTGTTATTTTATATTTCCTTATTCATGATAAAGGTTTATTATTCATGCTAGAATTGTATTAATCGGAAACCATAATACATGTGTGAATACATAGACAAAACATCATGTCCCTAGCAAGCCTCTACTAGACTAGCTCGTTGATCAAAGATGGTTAAGGTTTCCTGACCATGGACATGAGTTGTCATTTGATAACGGGATCACATCATTAGGAGAATGATGTGATGGACAAGACCCATCCGTTAGCTTAGCATAATGATCGTTCAGTTTTATTGCTATTGCTTTCTTCATGTCAAATACATATTCCTTCGACTATGAGATTATGCAACTCCCGGATACCGGAGGAATGCCTTGTGTGCTATCAAACGTCACAATGTAACTAGGTGATTATAAAGATGCTCTACAGGTATCTCCGAAGGTGTCTGTTGAGTTGGCATAGATCAAGATTAGGATTTGTCACTCCGAGTATCGGAGAGGTATCTTTGGGCCCTCTCGGTAATACACATCATAAGCTTGCAAGCAAACGACTAAGGAGTTAGTCATGAGGTGATGTATTACGGAACGAGTAAAGAGACTTGCCGGTAACGAGATTGAACTAGGTATGAAGATACCGACGATCGAATCTCGGGCAAGTAACATACCGATGGACAAAGGGAATTACGTATGTTGTCATAGCGGTTCGACCGATAAAGATCTTCATAGAATATGTAGGAGCCAATATGAGCATCTAGGTTCTGCTATTGGTTATTGACCGGAGAGGTGTCTCGGTCATGTCTACATAGTTCTCGAACCCATAGGGTCCGCACGCTTAACGTTTGTTGACGATAGAGTATTATATGAGTTATGTGATTTGGTGACCGAATGTTGTTCGGAGTCCCGGATGAGATCACAGACATGACGAGGAGTCTCGAAATGGTCAAGAGGTAAAGATTGATATATAGGACGATAGTATTCGGACACCGAAAGTGTTTCGGGGGTTACCGGGTACTTATCGGGTCACCGGAAGGGGTTCCGGGCACCCCCGGCAAAAGATATGGGCCTTATGGGCCAAGAGGGGAAACGTGATACGTCTCTGTCGTATCTACTTTTCCTAACACTTTTCCTCTTGCTTAGAACTCTAATTTGCACGATTTGAATGAAACTAACCCGGACTGACGCTGTTTTTAGCAGAACTACCATGGTGTTGTTTTTGTGCAGAAATAAAAGTTCTCGGATTGGAACGAAACTTCGCGAGGATTTTTTATATAATAAAAGAAAATTTCTGGAGCCAAGAACCATAGGAGGGGGGCACCTGGGTGGGCACAACCCACCAGGGCGCGCCCCCCCTCCATGCGCGCCCAGGTGGGTTGTCCCCACCTGGTGGCCCCGCAGACTCCAACCCTGATGCTATAAAGTCATATTTTCAGAGAAAAAATAAGGGAGAAAGAATTATCACATTTCACGAGACGGAGCCGCCCCCACCTCATGTTCTTCATCGGGAGGCCAGATCTGGAGTCCGTTTGGGGCTCCGGAGAGGGGGATCTTCGATCTTCGTCATCACCAACCCTTCTCCATCGCCAATTCCATGATGCTTCCCACCGGGAGTGAGTAATTCCTTCGTAGGCTCGCTAGTCGGTGAGGAGTTGGATGAGATTCATCATGTAATCGAGTTAGTTTTGTTAGGGCTTGATCCCTAGTATCCATTATGTTCTGAGATTGATGTTGCTATGACTTTGCCATGCTTAATGCTTGTCACTTTGGGCCCGGGTGCCATGATTTCAGATCTGAACCATTTATGTTATCACCATTATATCTATGTTCTAGATCCGATCTTGCAAGTTATAGTCACCTACTACGTGTTATGATCCGGCAACCCCGGAGTGACAATAGTCGGGACACTTCCCGGTGATGACCGTAGTTTGAGGAGTTCATGTATTCACTCTGTGTTAATGCTTTGTTCCGGTTCTCTATTAAAAGGATGCCTTAATATCCCTTAGTTTCCAATAGGACCCCACTGCCACGGGAGGGTAGGACAAAAGATGTCATGCAAGTTCTTTCCATAAGCACGTATGACTATTTACGGAATACATGCCTACATTATATTTATGAACTAGAGCTAGTGCCGTATCGCCCTAGGTTATGACTGTTATATGATGAATATCATCCAATGAATTCACTGATCCAATGCCTACGAATTTCTCTCATATTGTTCTTGCTAAGTTACTACTGCTACTGTTACTATTGCACTTGCTACAAAATCATTGCTATCACTGTTACCGCTACTATTGCTGTTGCTACTACTATCAAAACTATCATATTACTTTGCTACTGATCGCTTTGCTGCAGATAATTAATCTCCAGGTGTGGTTGAATTCACAACTTAGCTGCCAATACTTGCAAATATTCTTTGGCTCCCCTTGTGTCGAATCAATAAATTTGGGTTGAATACTCTACCCTCGAAAACTTTTGCGATCCCCTATACTTGTGGGTTATCAAGACCTTTTTCTGGCGCCGTTGTCGGGGAGCATAGCTATATTTGTTGAGTCACTTGGGATTATTATCAAATTATCACTATGAAGAATCTAAAGGATGCTAAGACTAAGATTTTTCCCTCTAAGACGAGGGGAGGTAAGGAACTGCCATCCAGCTCCGCTTTAGATTCACCTTCTGTTATAAGTAGACTTGCAACACCACCACATGCTATCAATTCTGATATGTCGCAAGTTATTGATGATGCTACTTCTGCTTTGAATGGTACTCATGATGATGCTAGTACCTTGCTTGATGATAATGTGCCACTAGGTAAATTTCTTGATGAACAACTTGCTAGAACTAAAGCTTTTGAGAATGCTGAAACTTATGAAATTGTTGAAACTGATGAAGAGCTTGAAACTAAAAATCTTGAAACACCTATTAGACCTAGTTCTCCTAGATATGAATTGCCAAAGGTACCGGAAGGTTATGTTATGGATGAGGAGACAACTAGAGACATTCTTGCTTGTAAGGATAGAGATGATCTGGAAAAATTATTATGCAAGTATAAAGAAAAGACTTTGAATGATAGAATGAAATGTGATCCTAAGTTTGCTACTTCACCAATCTTTGTTGATGATAAGGATTATGAATTCTCTGTCGACCCAGAGTTAATTACTTTGGTTGAATCTGATCCTTTCCATGGTTATGAAACTGGAACTGTTGTGGCACATCTTACTGAGTTGAATGACATAGCCACCCTTTTTGCTCATGATGAGAAGATTCGGTATTATTATATTCTCAAATTATTTTCGTTCTCATTAAAGGGTGATGCTAAGGCTTGGTATAATACTCTTGCTCCTGGTTGTGTGCGTAGTCCCCAGGATATGATTTATTACTTCTCTGAAAAATATTTTCCTGCTCATAAGAAACAAGCTGCCTTACAGGAAA
This sequence comes from Thinopyrum elongatum, assembly GCA_011799875.1. NCBI lineage: Eukaryota > Viridiplantae > Streptophyta > Magnoliopsida > Poales > Poaceae > Thinopyrum > Thinopyrum elongatum. The sequence goes on along the minus strand of CM022299.1, from coordinate 31,966,296 downwards.
TATTTAACTTTGCGCAAATTGAAGAAGAGAGTCTCCCACAAGCTTGGGGGAGGCTCCTCCAATTGCTTAATGCTTTGCCCGATCATTCTCTTAAGAAAAATGAAATACTTGATATCTTCTATAATGGACTAACCGATGCTTCTAGGGATTTCCTAGATAGTTGTGCTGGTTGTGTTTTCAGGGAGCGAACTGTTGAACAAGCTGAAGAATTATTGAATAACATATTGAAAATTTATGATGATTGGACTCTTCCCAAACCACCACTCAAACCTACTCCAAAGAAGAGGGGTATCTTATATCTCAGTCCTGAAGATATCCAAGAGGCAAAGAAATCCATGAAGGAAAAAGGTATTAAAGCAGAGGATGTTAAAAATTTACCACCTATCGAAGAAATACATGGGCTTGAAACACCACCACCACCTAAGGTGGTAGAGGTAAATTATTTACTAAAGTTCGATGAAGGTGATATTCCTTATAATAAACATCCTAGTCAATGCCTTTATGAGTTTGATAATTACATTAGAAAGCAAGATCACTTCAATGCAAATGTTATGAAACAATTGAAATAAAATTCTGATATGATTGCTTGCTTGAGTGACTTGTTATTTAGAATCTCAAATGATGTTAGAGGTGTAGGAAAACATGCTTCTATGGTTCAAACTCAATTAGAACAAGTTGCTAAATCTCAAAGAGAGTTGCTTGATGAAATGAATAATAATATCAATGATCATGCTGTTAGAGTAATGACTAGAGGAGGTAGAATGACTCAGGAACCACTTTATCCTGAGGGACACCCAAAAAGAATTGAACAAGACTCTCAAAGAGTTGACACTAATGTACCTAGTCCTTCTAAAAAGAAAAAGAAGAAGAAAAATGATAGGACTTTGCATGCCTCTAGTGAACCTGAAGTTGAAAAACCTCCTGATAATGATAATGAAGTCTCTATCTCTGATGTTGAAACTCAATCTGGTAGTGAACACTCACCTTCTGATAATGAAAAAGATAATGATGAGGTTCATGAAGACACTCAAATAAATAATAAAGAACCAGATAATGATGTTGAGATAGAACCTGCAGTTGATCTTGATAACCCACAACATAAGAATAAAAGAGACTTTGTCGCTAGAAAACATGGTAAGGAAAGAGAACCGTGGGTTCAAAAACCTATGCCCTTTCCACCTAAGTCAACCAAAAAGAAAGATGATGAAGAATTTGAACGCTTTGCTGAAATGCTGAGGCCAGTCTTTTTGCGTACTCGCTTGACTGATATCTTAAAAATGCCTCCTTATGCAAAGTACATGAAAGACATCATCACCACTAAGAGAAAAATACCGGAAGCTGAAATCTCCACCATGCTTGCTAATTATACTTTTAAGGATGGAGTACCTAAAAAACTTGGAGATCCGGGAATACCAACTATACCTTGCTCCATCAAAAGAAATTATGTGAAAACTGCTTTATGTGATTAGGAGCAGGTGTTAGTGTTATGCCTTTCTCTTTATATAAAAGACTCGATTTGAATAAACTCACACCTACTGAAATATCTTTGCAAATGGCTGATAAATCAACTGCCATACCTATCGGTATTTGTGAGGATGTGCCCGTTGTTGTTGCTAATGTTACTATCTTAACTGACTTTGTTATACTTGAGATGCCCGAGGACGACATCATGTCAATTATCCTCGGTAGACCCTTCTTGAATACTGCAGGGGCTGTTATTGATTGCAATAAAAGCAAGGTCACTTTTCATATCAATGGTAATGAACATACGGTGCACTTTCCGAAGAAACAATTCCAAGTGAACGGTATTAATGTTATTGAAAAATCTACGACGATCACTATTGGAAGTTTTCAACTACCTCTACCTACTTCCAAAAAGAAATATGAAATGCTTATTGTTGGGGACATCCATATCCCCATTGAGGTAACTTAGTGTTTTACGAAAGTTCTTCGGTTTCATGCTAATCGGAAGTGGTTGTTAATAAGACTTGATCAACCTTATTAATAAATCATTTTTGAGAGGTATGAAGTTGATGAATTCAGTGAGCACTACCTTTTGTCCCTACTTTTTGTGTCCTATTTTTATTAGTTAAATAAAATGAAATGCCATGCCTTGCCTTGCCTTGCCTGTTTTCTGAGTTTTCCATGCAATAAAAAAATGAAAAAAATGACCCAAAAATAAAAGTTCTCAGAATGCTCTGAAAATTTAATACGATTTTTTTCTGAATATTTAAGATTTTTTGGTGCAAATAACATCAGAGGGAGGTGCTCCAGGTGGGCACAACGCACCTGGGCGCGCCAGCACCCCCAGGCGCACCCTGGTGGGTTGTGGTCCCCACGTGGGCCCCCTCACTTATCTCTTCCTCCCACATCATCACCTACCTCCAGAAAAAAATCACCATTGCTCTCTCTCTCTCTCTCGTGTTCTTGCTCTCAAACCCACGGATTTCGATCTCTTTGCTCGAAGCTCCATTTTCGAAACTGTTTCGGGGGATTGTTGCTTGGTATGTGCCTCCTCCATTGGTCCAATTAGTTTTTGCTTTAGTGGTTTATATTTAGAATAATTAGTGACTCTTAGTGCTGCTGTAGATGAGCTTGCATGTTGAATTCTTAGAGTTCTAAGTAGTTTGAATGCTTGATATGGCCTCTTTGCATCCCTATGAGTAGTTGCTATCAATCTTGTGAAGTTTTGTTGAGAAAAATTTTGTGAACTAAAAATTTCAGAATTTTGTTCATAGGAAAAAGATGAGTATCTTTAGGAAGTTTGCTTCCAAGAAGAACTCCAAGGGTGTTATTGGGGAGTCATCTGACAGTGATCTCCGCACCCGGAGAATGGCGGAGGTACGGCCGTGGGAATGGCCGCATAACCCATTCATGGAAGGGGCCGGAATTCTTCAAGAGTTTGCTCAATATGCTGCTAATGCCGGCCTCACCGACTTCATCGCAGCTGAATGTGAACAGTATCACCTCCTCACAAATTCCTTTGTGCAAAGTTTTCATTTCTTGAGTAGGAATAATCCTCCTGAGGTGCAGTTTAACTTACATGCTGAACCCCATCAGATACCACTTTCTGAGTTTTGTGACATATGCATGATCCCTTCTGACGGGGATTTAGTAGAGCCTAGGCCCGCAGAGTTTGATGGTTTTTACCGCACTCTAACTGTGGGGGATGAGAGAGGGGTATCGGCTGTCACTGCCACTAGCTTACACTTTCCGGCTGTGCATTATTTTGCTCTATTCATTGCGAAGTATTTGCTTGCTAGAGAGAAGGTAGGTGCACTCAGTGCACCTGACTTTGCTGTTTTATGTCGTGCACTTTACGGCGACAACACTTATAGCTTGGGAGCTATTGTGGCACGTCGCCTCCACATTAACAGATCCAAGGGTAAGATACATGGTGGTATTTATGCTACTCGCTTGGCAAGTCACTTTAACATTCAGATACGCTAGCATGATTATCCTTTACCCATGGTTTATCTAGATCGCTCGGCTATGGCGCACCACCAATTTATTGATGGCGAGAACACTACTAGTGATTTTCTTTATAACCTTCTTTTTAGTGAGGACACTCGTGATATTATTTCGTTGCCTGCACCTGCTTTGTTTGATCCTATTGCCAGGGGCGGATACAGGATTATGCCTGAGGACATTGTCGCCTACCGGAACAACCTGGCTGTGGCACAGGCGGAGCCTCAGGAATGGGACCCTCAGGTACCAGCTCCCCAGCACTTCAACATAGGGCCCCATGGCTTCTTCGAGTGGTGATTACCAAGTTAGGCCAAAAGCCTAAGTTTGGGGGAGTACATATTTCCACCGACATTACTTTCATGTTCACACATTTCAATCCAGTTGTCGGTGTCCACACTTTTTCATTGTATTATCCATGCTAGATTTATTTTCTTGCCTTCTTCTTGTGTGTTTAAAAAAAAGTTTGAGAAAATACAAAAATATTTCCTGCTTCTCTCTAGTATAACTAGCTGTAGTATTTAAAAAGAAAACCTAAAAAGATTTCCTTGTTCTTCTGTAGCTTGTTGGGAGCTCTCCCGTGTAAATAGTTTTTCTTGTTTTTGTTTTTCCTTTCTTAAATTTGCTTTCTTTCAGAAAACCAAAAACTCCAAAAATATTTCAGTGTGTTTCTCTGAATTTCTTCTTATTGAGTCATACCGAGGAGAAGACCACGATGAAAATGTTGAGTGGCTCTCATATGCATTGTTGTTGATCTAACAGAGAGCCCATATTACCTTGTTTTCTTCTTTTTGAATAAATGTTTGCAGATTCCAGCTTAGTCCAAGGCACCCTTGCACTATTATTATTTTCATATCGTTCGGTTGTGCAAGTGAAAGGCAATAATGACGATATTTGATGAACTGGCTGTGGCAGAGAGAAACGGGTATGAACTCAACTTGTCCTAGTATCCATGATTCAGCTCATTCTGATCAAACATGTTTGCAATGACCCTTAGAGATTATAGTTTCTCATGCCATGCTTAAGTAGCTAGGAGTGGATAATGATTTATCTTTGATGTCAACATTGCGTTAAAATAATTGTGATGTAGTATGATGATATGGTATCCTCCTCTGAATGTTCGGGTGGCTTGACTTGGCACATGTTCATGCATGTAGTTGAATCAAAACCAACATAGCCTCTATGATATTTATGTTCATGGTGTTCATATCCTACTCATGCTAGTATCCAATGTTACTTATGCATAATGCATGTTCATGGCCGTTTTCGCTCTCTAGCTGGCCGCTTCTCAACCTAATTGCTTGCCTTCGCCTATACTAAGTGGGAATTCTTCTTGTGCATCAAAACCCTGAAACCCAAGTTATTCCAGATGAGTCCACCATACCTACCTATATGCGGTGTTACCCTGTCGTCCTAAGTAAATTTGCATGTGCCACCTCTAAAAACTTCAAATAAATATCCTTTTTGTGTGCCTGGATTGTTCATAGAGCGACAGCAGGTAGTCAGTATCTTCCATGCTAAGCGGGTTATTCTCATGATGAGTGTTTATTCACTCGTCCTTGCATGAGAGGGGCGGTAATAGGGATTCCCAGTCCCGAATTCAAATCGCAAATAATTAAACAAAACTCCCCCAGGAATGTTGTTGGTATGGACGGCACCCGTTGTTTCGGACAAGCCGTGGAGTGTGATTGATGGTGGAGGGGGAGTAAACCTTTACTTTTATCGCTAGGGAACCGCCACTAATGTGTTTAGCATGGAAGATACCGATAACTAATGGTCGCGAAGTAAATAAGAAGGGTGCATTTCTCAAAATTTCATTTACCTCTGTTTTTAAAACTTGAGCTCTGGCACCTCTGCATATCACTGCTTCCCTCTACGAAGGGACTATCTATTTACTTTTATGGTGTGTCATCACCTTCTCAAATAAGCGCCAGAACCTGAGAGCACTATTGTCATCCTCAAGCATTGTGTGTAGCTAATGTTGGGTGCATCATGACTGGATCTTTTCTACCATGAATTACAATGTTTAGTCGCTGCTCGGACTTTGGAGGTGCTCTGCATTTATGTTTTGCGGTCTCAAAAAGGGCTAGCGAGATACCACTATTGTCATATTATATCATGGTTGCTTTGACAAAGTGGTGTTGTTTGAGATATCTTATTATTGCTCGCTAGTTGATTATGCCATTGTCATGAGTTAATATAATTTTTACGAGTTATTGTCGATATGGTTAATTATAATCTTTGTTGAAAACCTGGGTGCTACTTAAGCTTATTTATGTAAACAAGAGCAAAAGAGTTCGTAAAAGTTTTTCTTTTTCGCTTTCAGTTTATCAACTGAATTGCTTGAGGACAAGCAAAGGTTTAAGCTTGGGGGAGTTGATATGTCTCCGTCATATCTACTTTTCCTAACGCTTTTCCTCTTGTTTAGAACTCTAATTTGCACGATTTGAATGAAACTAACCCGGACTGACGCTGTTTTCAGCAGAACTACCATGGTGTTGTTTTTGTGCAGAAATAAAAGTCTCGGATTGGAACGAAACTTCACGAGGATTTTTTATATAATAAAAGAAAATTTCTGGAGCCAAGAACCATAGGAGGGGGTACCTGGGTGGGCACAACCCACAAGGGCGCCCCCCCCCCCCCCCCCCCCCCCCCCGCCGCCCCTCCAGGCGCGCCCAGGTGGGTTGTCCCCACCTGGTGGCCCCGCAGACTCCAACCCTGATGCTATAAAGTCATATTTTCGGAGAAAAAAATCAGGGAGAAAGAATTATCGCGTTTCATGAGACGGAGCCGCCGCCACCTCCTGTTCTTCATCGGGAGGCCAGATCTGGAGTCCGTTTGGGGCTCCGGAGAGGGGGATCTTCGATCTTCGTCATCACCAACCCTTCTCCATCGCCAATTCCATGATGCTCCCCACCGGGAGTGAGTAATTCCTTTGTAGGCTCGCTGGTCGGTGAGGAGTTGGATGAGATTCATCATGTAATCGAGTTAGTTTTGGTAGGGCTTGATCCCTAGTATCCATTATGTTCTGAGATTGATGTTGCTATGACTTTGCCATGCTTAATGCTTGTCACTTTGGGCCCGGGTGCCATGATTTCAGATCTGAACCGTTTATGTTATCACCATTATATCTATGTTCTAGATCCGATCTTGCAAGTTATAGTCACCTACTACGTGTTATGATCCGGCAACCCCGGAGTGACAATAGTCGGGACACTTCCCGGTGATGACCATAGTTTGAGGAGTTCATGTATTCACTATGTGTTAATGCTTTGTTCCGGTTCTCTATTAAAAGAAGGCCTTAATATCCCTTAGTTTCCAATAGGACCCCGCTGCCATGGGAGGGTAGGACAAAAGATGTCATGCAAGTTCTTTCCATAAGCACGTATGACTATTTACGGAATACATGCCTACATTATATTTATGATTTGGAGCTAGCGCCGTATCACCCTAGGTTATGACTGTTATATGATGAATATCATCCAACGAATTCACCGATCCAATGCCAACGAATTTCTCTCATATTGTTCTTGCTAAGTTACTACTGCTGCTGTTACTATTGCACTTGCTACAAAATCATTGCTATCACTGTTACCGCTACTATTGCTGTTGCTACTACTATCAAAACTATCATATTACTTTGCTACTGATCGCTTTGCTGCAGATAATTAATCTCCAGGTGTGGTTGAATTGACAACTCAGCTGCTAATACTTGCAAATATTCTTTGGCTCCCCTTGTGTCGAATCAATAAATTTGGGTTGAATACTCTACCCTCGAAAACTGTTGCGATCCCCTATACTTGTGGGTTATCAAAACGCACCGGCCACAAGGGGCTGGTGCACCCCCCATATAGGCCGAACCAAAGGAGAAGGAAAGAGGGGAAGGGAGAAGGAAATGGGGGGATTCGGCCTCCCCCTTCCTTCCCTCCTCCCTCCTCTTTCCTTCCCCCTCCGGCAAATAAGGCAGGGGGGCGCCGGCCATGGGGAGACCCCAAGTAGGATTCGGCCTACTTGGGCGCCTCCTGGCTACCTCCCTCTCCCTCCCACCTATATATATGTGGGGGGGCGCCCCTAGCACACACCAGATAATTGTTTAGCCGTGTGCGGCGCCCCCTCCACAGTTTACACCCCCGGTCTTATTTTCGTAGTGCTTAGGCAAAGCCCTGCGGAGATCACTTCACCGTCACCGTCACCATGCCGTCGTGCTGACGGAACTCATCTACTACCCCGACGTCTTGCTAGATCAAGAAGGCGAGGGACGTCACTGAGCTGAACGTGTGCAGAACATGGAGGTGCCGTACGTTCGGTACTTGATCGGTTGCAGCGCGAAGAAGTTCGACTACATTAACCGCGTTGTTAAACGCATCCGCTTACGGTCTACGAGGGTACGTAGACACACTCTCCCCCTCGTTGCTATGCATCTCCTTGGATAGATCATTGCGTGTGCGTAGAAAAAAAATTCCATGCAACGATTCCCAACAGTGGTATCAGAGCCAGGTCTATGCGTAGATGATATGCATGAGTAGAACACAAAGAGTTATGGGCGGTGATAGTCATACTGCTTACCACCAATGTCTTATTTTGATTTGGCGGTATTGTGGGATGAAGCGGCCTGGACCAACCTTACATGTCCACGTACATGAGACCGGTTCCACCGACTGACATGCAACTAGTTTTGCACAAACGTGGCTGGCGGGTGTCTGTTTCTCCTACTTTAGTTGAATCAAATTTGACTGCGGCCGGTCCTTGAAGAAGGTTAAAACAGCAAACTTGACGAATCACCGTTGTGGTTTTTGCCGTAGGTAAGAACGGTTCTTGCTAGAAACCCGTAGAAGCCACGTAAAACTTGCACCAACAAAGTAGAGGACGTCTAACTTGTTTTTGCAGGGTATGTTGTGATGTGATATGGTCAAGACATGATGTGATATACGTTATTGTATGAGATGATCATGTTTTGTAAGTTATCGGCAACTGGCAGGAGCCTTATGGTTGTCGCTTTATTGTGTGAAATGCAAACGCCATGTAATTGCTTTACTTTATCACTATGCGTTAGCGATAGTTAAAGAAGCAATAGTTGGCGAGACGACCACGATGCAACGATGGAGATCAAGGTGTCGAGCCGGTGACAATGGAGATCATGACGATGCTTTGGAGATGGAGATCAAAAGCACAAGATGATGTTAGCCATATCATGTCACATATTTTGATTGCATGTGATGTTTATCTTTTATGCATCTTATTTTGCTTAGTATGGCGGTAGCATTATAAGATGATCCCTTCACTAAATTTCAAGGTATAAGTGTTCTCCCTAAGTATGCACCGTTGCGACAGTTCGTTGTGTTGAGACACCACATGATGATCGGGTGTGATAGACTCTACGTTCACATACAACGGGGGCAAGACAGTTTTGCACATGCGGAATACTCAGGTTAAACTTGACGAGCCTAGCATGTACAGACATGGCCTCGGAACACTGGAGACCGAAAGGTCGAACGTGAATCATATAGTAGATATGATCAACATAGAGATGTTCACCACTGATGACTACCCCATCTCACGTGATGATTGGACATGGGTTAGTTGATTTGGATCACGTATCACTTAGATGACTTGAGGGATGTCTATTTAAGTGGGAGTTCTTAAGTAATTTGATTAATTGAACTTAATTTATCATGAACTTAGTCCTGATAGTATTTGCATATCTATGTTGTAGATCAATGGCCCGTGCTACCGTTCCCCTGAATTTTAATGCATTCCTAGAGAAAGCTAAGTTGAAAGATGATGGTAGCAACTACACGGACTCGGTCCGTAACTTGAGGATTATCCTCATTGCTGCACATAAGAATTATATCCTTGATGCACCGCTAGGTGACAAGCCCCCTCCTGCTAATGTAGACGCTTTGAACGTCTGGCAGACACGGTCTGATGACTACTCTATAGTTCAGTGTGCCATGCTTTACGGCTTAGAACCGGGACTTCAAAGACATTTTGAACGTCATGGAGCCTATGAGATGTTCCAAGAGTTGAAGTTAATATTTCAAGCAAATGCCCGGGTTGAGAGATATGAAGTCTCCAACAAGTTCTATAGCTGCAAGATGGAGGAGAACAGTTCTGTCAGTGAACACATACTCAAAATGTCTGGGTATTATAATCACTTGACTCAGCTGGGAGTTGATCTTCCAGTTGATTGTGTCATTGACAGAGTTCTTCAATCACTGCTACCAAGCTACAAAGGCTTCGTGATGAACTATAATATGCAAGGGATGAACAAAACAATTCCCGAGCTCTTCGCAATGCTTAAGGCTGTGGAGGTAGAAATCAAGAAGGAGCATCAAGTGCTGATGGTTAACAAGACCACTAGTTTCAAGAAAAAGGGCAAGGGAAAGAAAGGGAATTTCAAGAAGAATGGCAAGCAAGTTGCCACTCCCGGGAAGAAGCCCAAAGCTGGACCCAAGCCTGAAACTGAGTGCTTCTACTACAAAAGGACTGGACACTGGAAGCGGAATTGCCCCAAGTATTTGGCTGATAAGAAGGATGGCAAAGTGAACAAAGGTATATTTGATATACATGTTTTTGATGTGTACCTTACTAATGCTCGTAGTAGCGCCTGGGTATTTGATACTGGTTCAGTTGCTCATATTTGTAACTCAAAACAGGAGCTACGGATTAAACGAAGATTGGCTAAGGACGAGGTGATGATGCGCGTCGGGAATGGTTCCAAGGTCGATGTGATCGCCGTCGGCACGCTACCTCTACATCTACCTTCGGGATTAGTTTTAAACCTGAATAATTGTTATTTGGTGCCAGCGTTGAGCATGAACATTATATCTGGATCTTGTTTATTGCGAGACGGTTATTCATTTAAGTCAGAGAATAATGGTTGTTCTATTTATATGAATAATATCTTTTATGGTCATGCACCCTTGAGGAATGGTCAGTTCTTGTTGAATCTCGATAGTAGTGATACACATATTCATAATATTGATGCCAAAAGATGCAAAGTTGATAATGATAGTGCAACATATTTGTGGCACTGCCGTTTAGGTCATATTGGTGTAAAGCGCATGAAGAAACTCCATACAGATGGACTTTTGGAATCACTTGATTATGAATCATTTGATACTTGCGAACCATGCCTCATGGGCAAGATGACTAAAACTCCGTTCTCCAGAACAATGGAGAGAGCCAATGACTTATTGGAAATAATACATACCGATGTATGTGGTCCGATGAGTGTTGAGGCACGCGGCGGGTATCGTTATTTTCTGACCTTCACAGATGATTTGAGTAGATATGGATATGTCTACTTAATGAAACACAAGTCTGAAACATTTGAAAAGTTCAAAGAATTTCAGACTGAAGTAGAGAATCATCGTAACAAGAAAATAAAGTTTCTACGATCTGATCGCGGAGGCGAATATTTGAGTCATTAGTTTGGCCTTCATTTAAAACAATGTGGAATAGTTTCACAACTCACGCCACCTAGAACACCACAGCGTAATGGTGTGTCCGAACGTCGTAACCGTACTTTATTAGATATGGTGCGATCTATGATGTCTCTTACCTATTTACCACTATTGTTTTGGGGTTATGCATTAGAGACAGCTGCATTCACGTTAAATAGGGCACCGTCTAAATCCGTTGAGACGACACCGTATGAACTATGGTTTGGCAAGAAACCTAAGATGTCGTTTCTTAAAGTTTGGGGTTGCGACACTTATGTCAAAAGACTTCAGCCTCATAAGCTCGAACCCAAATCAGAGAAGTGTGTCTTCATAGGATACCCTAAGGAAACAATTGGGTACACCTTCTACCACAGATCCGAAGGCAAGATCTTTGTTGCCAAGAATGGAACCTTTCTAGAGAAGGAGTTTCTCTCGAAAGAAGTGAGTGGGAGGAAAGTAGAACTTGATGAGGTAATTGTACCTTCTCTCGAATTGGAAAGTAGCACATCAGAGAAAGCCGTTCCTGTGATGCCTACACCAACTAGAGAGGAAGCTAATGATGATGATCATGAAACTTCGGATCAAGTTACTACATAACTTCGTAGGTCAACCAGAACACGATCCGCACTAGAGGGGTACGGGAATCCTGTACTGGAAGTCATGTTACTAGACCAAGGCGAACCTACGAACTATGAAGAAGCTATGATGAGCCCAGATTCTGACAGATGGCTTGAGGCCATGAAATCTGAGATAGGATCCATGTATGAGAACAAAGTATGGACTTTGGTGGATTTGCCCGATGATCGGCAAGCCATAGAAAATAAATGGATCTTCAATAAGAAGACTGACGTTGTTGGTAATGTTACTGTCTATAAAGCTCGACTTGTCGCAAAAGGTTTTCGACAAGTTCAAGGGGTTGACTACGATGAGACTTTCTCACCCGTAGTGATGCTTAAGTCTGTCCAAATCATGTTAGCAATTGCCGCATTTTATGATTATGAAATCTGACAAATGGACGTCAAAACTGCATTCCTTAATGGATTTCTTAAGGAAGAATTGTATATGATACAACCAGAAGGTTTTGTCGATCCTAAAGGTGCTAACAAAGTGTGCAAGCTCCAGCGATCCATCTATGGACTGGTGCAAGCATCTCGGAGTTGGAATATACGCTTTGATGAGGTGATCAAAGCTTATGGTTTTATACAGACTTTCGGTGAAGCCTGTATTTACAAGAAAGTGAGTGAGAGCTCTGTAGCATTTCTGATATTATATGTGGATGACATATTGTTGATTGGAAATGATATAGAATTTCTGGATAGCATAAAAGGATACTTGAATAAGAATTTTTCAATGAAAGACCTCGGTGAAGCTGCTTATATATTGGGCATCAAGATCTATAGGGATAGATCGAGACGCTTGGTAGGACTTTCACAAAGCACATACCTTGATAATGTTTTGAAGAAGTTCAAAATGGATCAGTCAAAGAAAGGGTTATTTCCTGTGTTGCAAGGTGTGAAGTTGAGTAAGACTCAATGCCTGACCACTACAGAAGATAGAGAGAAAATGAAAGTCATTCCCTATGCTTCAGCCATAGGTTCTATCATGTATGCTATGCTGTGTACCAGACCTGATGTGTGCCTTGCCATAAGTCTGGTAGGGAGGTACCAAAGTAATCCAGGAGTGGATCACTGGACAATGGTCAAGAACATCCTGAAGTACCTGAAAAGGACCAAGGATATGTTTCTCATTTATGGAGGTGATAAAGAGCTCGTCGTAAATGGTTACGTCGATGCTAGCTTTGACACTGATCCGGATGACTCCAAGTCACAAACCGGATACGTATTTATATTGAATGGTGGAGCTGTGAGTTGGTGCAGTTCCAAGCAGAGCGTCGTGGCGGGATCTACGTGTGAAGCAGAGTACATAGCTGCTTCGGAAGCAGCAAATGAAGGAGTCTGGATGAAGGGGTTCATATCTGATCTAGGTGTAATACCTAGTGCATCGGATCCAATGAAAATCTTTTGTGACAACACTGGAGCAATTGCCTTGGCGAAGGAATCCAGGTTTCACAAGAGAACCAAACACATCAAGAGACGCTTCAACTCCATTCATGAACAAGTCAAGGATGGAGACATAGAAATTTGCAAGATACATACGGATCTAAATAGAGCAGACCCGTTGACTAAGCCTCTTCCACGAGCAAAACATGATCAGCACCAAGACTCCATGGGTGTTAAAATCATTACAATGTAATCTAGATTATTGACTCCAGTACAAGTGGGAGACTGAAGGAAATATGCCCTAGAGGCAATAATAAAGTTGTTATTTTATATTTCCTTATTCATGATAAAGGTTTATTATTCATGCTAGAATTGTATTAATCGGAAACCATAATACATGTGTGAATACATAGACAAAACATCATGTCCCTAGTAAGCCTCTACTAGACAAGCTCGTTGATCAAAGATGGTTAAGGTTTCCTGACCATGGACATGAGTTGTCATTTGATAACGGGATCACATCATTAGGAGAATGATGTGATGGACAAGACCCATCCGTTAGCTTAGCATAATGATCGTTCAGTTTTATTACTATTGCTTTCTTCATGTCAAATACATATTCCTTCGACTATGAGATTATGCAACTCCCGGATACCGGAGGAATGCCTTATGTGCTATCAAACGTCACAACGTAACTGTGTGATTATAAAGATGCTCTACAGGTATCTCCGAAGGTATCTGTTGAGTTGGCATAGATCGAGATTAGGATTTGTCACTCCAAGTATCGGAGAGGTATCTCTGGGCCCTCTCGGTAATACACATCATAAGCTTGCAAGCAAATGACTAAGGAGTTAGTCACGAGGTGATGTATTACGGAATGAGTAAATAGACTTGCCGGTAATGAGATTGAACTAGGTATGAAGATACCGACGATCGAATCTCGGGCAAGTAACATACCGATGGACAAAGGGAATTATGTATGTTGTCATAGCGGTTCGACCGATAAAGATCTTCATAGAATATGTAGGAGCCAATATGAGCATCCAGGTTCCACTATTGGTTATTGACCGGAGAGGTGTCTCGGTCATGTCTACATAGTTCTCGAACCCGTAGGGTCCGCACGCTTAACGTTCATTGACGATATAGTATTACTAGGACAATGCCCGTGCGTTGCTACGGGCAGAAGGCGGCAAATGCCTCAAGTACGTTACAACAAGCAATAAAATTTCTCCTCCCGCATCCCACCTTTTTATCGACCACTGTGATTCCCAAGCAAAGCAGGATTAAATTCTCAATGTCATATTTAAGTACCCAATGAAGAGAAGCTAATGATATGTTGCAACAAGGCCTAAATTTTCTCATGGTTCCACATAAATTATGTTGCAACACGACCTAAATATTCTCCTTGCAAAAAGATAAAGTGGCATATCTCTTATCGTCCCTCCTCCCCATTCACAACTATTCACTTCATTCGTCCTTACTCTAGTATTATTGTCGCTTTGAAACATCTTCATCTTGCCTTACCATCGTTTGAGACCTTTTTAACTTCAGCAAATCAATGAAATGGCCCTCATGAGAAGGGCAAGGCTGCAGTTATTGATGAAGGTACTCGTCCATTGGATGGACTGTTTCGCAAAGCTACTTCATATTCCACCAATGATGACTCTGCAACACAAGATTCTGCCGCCAAAACTTCAGAACAAAATCCTCAAGCCACAGCTCCGCGTGTGATGACTGATCGTGAACTTCTCCTTGGTCTTCATCAGAAAGTTGATCGAAATCACAAGTGGGTCAAGCGTCAGTTTGGTGCAATTCTTCAGAACTTGACAGTCACTCAAAATACTGTGAAGAAGAATCACTACTACTTGCATGAAGTCTTTGACCGCACTTGGGCTATTCTGTCGAATCTTTGTAGTGCTGAAGATCTCAAGGAGATGGGCTTCCAACAGGACTTTGACTGGTCTCAGCCACCTTCAAAGAAATTCAAGAACGTCAAAGTTCCTCAGCTTGTTGCCAGTTCATATTCTTCATCGCGAGAGACGGATGAAGCTGAAGACTTGAACGACACCGCGGTAGGCCCTACCTCAACGGACGACCCAAACAACGCTAGCACTCCTCCATCGACATCATGATGATATTCTTCAGGGGCATTAGTCCTCATTTTTAGTCCCTTTTGGTCATTCGATGACAAAGGGGGAGAAATTTGAGTTAGTCTTCAAGCGGGTCTTATATATGGGCTATATTTCTGTTAAGTTACAACTCTTGCTTTTCTGAGGTGTTTGCTCCGATGAGTTGTAAACTTAAGTCCTATGGTGGTCTGATACTTTTGAACTGCTTTCTGCATGCTTATTTCCTCAAGTACCTTAATGCACGCATGCTGAATTTCGTCAGACACCATATTTCATCATGCATTTCAAATTCTTCATATCATATGATAAATGCGTGTATGAATTACAAGATATAGGAGGAGATCTCCATGATATTACTCTAGAATGTGCATTTGCTATTCAAAGCAAATTCCTCAAATATGCACATCTTCAGGGGGGAGTTCTTCTATATCTTGCAATCAAATTCCTCATTATCAGTATTTACACTTCATATGTTTATCCCCATTGAAAACTTAACCTATATTGTCATCAATCACCAAAAAGGGGGAGATTGTAAGTGCATCTAGTGCCCCTTAGTGATTTTGGTGTATTGAAGATTTATAGGTTAAGGGACTAATGCGTTTGTGACTGTACACAGGTCTATAAGTCTATGAGGAGTTTGATATTTACGATGAATCTCGACCCCCAAAAATGAATGTCTTCAGTTGAAGACTTTGGTTTTCTTGAAGACTTTGAAAGTGAAGAAATTGGTGTGACCTTGAAGATTTGATATTCATGCGAGGATTATGAAGCGTGAAGACTTTTGTTTTCGTAGTTTCATTTTCTTCTTCTTGAGTCATAGGAAACACCGTACTGTTAAAGGGGGTCGAGGTAAAACTAAGGAAAAGTTTCCAAGTGATGCTCATCTCAAAATCCTACACCTACCCAATCCTTTCGAGTGAAGCCATTGGAAATCTCATACAGTTCAGTCAATTTCTTCAGTGACAGAGACGAAGTTCTTCTGTTCTCTGAGGAATTTGGTCTGACTGAGGAGTTAGGAATTCGTTAGTGCGGATTGCCTACAAGTGAGGAACATGATAGCCCTGAGGAATTTGAGAGCTCAAATTTCCGACCGTTGCTGTGCTACGCGCCAGCTGTCCAAATATCCTACCCACCTAACGGTCATATCATTGAAGGGATTTATGTCTCATCATGTTGGGCTGCTCCCTTGGCTATAAATAGCCGCCCCCTACAACCACTAGCTGGTTGGCTGCTCCGAGAGATAGATTGACACTTGTCATTTAGAGCATCCCATCCTCCGAGGACTTTGAGCGAAAATCATCAAGTGAGGAAAAACCCAAAAACCCAAACACCTACAAACCCAAAGTGATTGAGCATCACTGAAGAGATTGTTCCTGTGTGGAACCGACGGTTGTTACCTTTGAGGACTGTGCATCCTCCAGACGGTTAGGCGTCATGGTCTAGAGCATCCAAGAGGAATTGTGGATCGCCGAGTGACCGAGTCTGTGAAGGTTTGGAAGTCACCTGTGAAGACTTACCACGAGTGATTGGGCGAGGTCTGTGTGACCTTAGCTCAAGGAGAATACGGTGAGGACTGTGTGTCCGGGACTGTGTGTCCTCAGGTTTAAATACCTAGCCGCTCCAACCAGACGTACAACTGTCACAGCAGTTGAAACTGGTCTACCAAATCATTGTCTTCACCGAGCTACTGGTTCTATTTCCTCAACCCTTTCATTTCCTCATTCATGTGTTGATTTACTTGATCGTTACTATGTGAAGACTTTGACTGAAGACTTTCTCAATTTTCTCAATCCTATTTCTTCAGTCACTTAGTCTTCAGCCTGCTTATCCTGTGTTTCACGCTACCTGTACTCTGTGCCTATTTCATTTCATCATGATGACTGTACTTATGCCATGTTATGTTTGCATCTGAGTACTTATTCCGCTGCTAAGTAGCTCGTTGCTTAGGAATTTTCTCACCTTGAAATTCCTCAGTGACGAATTTGTAAAAATCGCCTATTCACCCCCCCTCTAGTCGATATAACGCATTTTCAATTGGTATCAGAGCAAGGTACTCCCTTGTTCTGTGTGATTTTGGTTTAACCACCTGGAGTTTTAGTTATGTCGACTACAGGCATGATCAAGGTCTCGGCTGGGTGTCCTACCTTTGATGGGACGGACTACCCCTACTGGAAGAATAAGATGCGCATGCATCTTGAGGCAATTGACAACGATCTCTAGTACGTTGTGGAAATTGGCGTTCCCTCTGTCACTCCTTCCGTGAACGCTGCTGATGTGAAGAGATTCAAGCAACTCGACTCTCAAGCGAAGAATATCATATGTGGCCATCTGAGTAAAGGACAGTACGGCAGAGTGAGTGCTTTGGAGTCTTCAAAGCTTATCTGGGACAGGCTGTCCAAGGTCAACGAAGGAATCTCAACTCAACGTGATTCTCGAGTTGACGTTCTTCGCAATCTCTTCAACCGCTTCAAAAGACTCGACAATGAGAATGTCCAGCAAACCTTTGATTGCCTCACTGACATTTCAAACGAGCTTCAAGCACTGGGTGCCACTGACATCACCGACCATGAGGTGGTGAAGAAATTGCTGAGGTCACTCGATTCTTCATTCGATACACTGGCACTGATGATTCAAGAACGTGGAGACTACAAGTCACTTGATCCTGCTGATATTCTTGAGAGGCTGAACGCTCATGAATTCCAACAAGCTGAAAAGAGAGATCTCTACGGGCCAAGCTATGGAAGATCATGCGCACTGAAGGCCAAGGCAGTTTCCTCATCTGAAGGAGAAGATTCTGATAGCAGCCTTGGTGACCCTGAAGAACTAAGCCAGGAGCTAGCAATGCTCATGAAGAAATTCCAGAAGTTCTCTAGGCGTGGTCGCTTTGTAAAATCTTCAAAAGGTGATGACACAAGATCAGATTCCTCATCCCGTGATTACAAGAAGAGGACTTGCCACAAATGCAAGAAACCTGGTCACTACATAACTAATTGTCCTCAGTGGGTAAAGGAATCAAAGAAGAAGAAATACAAGGATGATAGTTCAGATGACTCAAAGAAGAAGAAGAAATCTTCAAAGTCCTCATCATCAAAATCTTCAAAGTCTTCATCTCACAAGAAGAGCAGTTCCAAGAAGGCTCGGGCATTCATTGGCAAGGAAATGGACTCTGAAGCTGAATCTGAGGAACATGAGGAAGAGGAGGCATCTGAGGAGTCAGACTCTGGTGTGGCGAGCCTAGCCCTAGGTACTGCTTACGTCAGCAAGTCCATCTTCAACACTGAGGAAAATGGCTTCCCCAACACTGCTGATGACGGCAACGATGACTATGCTCCCACCTATTGCTTCATGGCAAAAGGTGCCAAGGTATTCAAATATCCCTCCTCTGAATCAAGTGAGGATGAATCTGATGATAACCTCAAACCCAGCTATTCCAAACTTGCTAATATTGCTGTTAAACAACAAAAGGCTTTGGAAAAGGTTCAAAATATGCTAGACAAAAGCGATGACCTGTTAGGTGAGGAAATGGATCGAACTCAAACATTGACTGATAATCTTCAGCAACTACAGTCTAAGTTTGACAACCTTCAAAGTCATCATGAAACTCTCTTAGCCGATCATGAGAAGCTTTCTTATGAATTTCTTCAAAGAAAGCAAGATCTTGAGAAGCGAAGGGTGAGTCATGAAGATCTTCAGAAGGAAAATGATTCATTACTTGCTCAACAGATCAGTTCCGCTCAGGAAGAATTTATTCCACCATGCTTGAAATGCATTGAACGTGAAACTGCCTATTCTTCTCCTGAAAGTTCAAATGCTTCTATTGCTGCAAATTCTTCAACTATCTCTGTGGTCACAAATTCCTCATCTGAGGATACCACTAGTATCACTGACGAAAATGCAGGGTTGAAGGAATTGTATGTGACAGGCATGTACAAAAGCCTCAAAGGGCATCAGACTCTTTGTGATGTGCTCAAAAAGCAGATCTTGAACAGGAACCCTAGGAAAGAGGGTATTGCCTTTGAGAGGAAACTCAATGCTGATGGAACCTACTGGAAACCTAAGCAGTATCCCACAACCTCATGGGTTGCTGCGAAGGGACCTCCCGTCGATCCATCCACTTTATCTGGCTTTACTTGTGAATCCTCACATTCATCTGATGAGTCATTTGACTCCAACTATAAACTATTCAAAAATCAGAATGGTGAAGTATTTGCTAGATATGTTGGAACTAACTGTAGGAATGGTCCCCCTATGAAGAAAATCTGGGTTCCCAAAAGGTGCCTTGAAAGTCTTCAGGTGAATGTCCTCATGACACCACCTGTGAAGAATAAGAACCCCAGATCAAATTCTTCATATGGACCAAAGTCTTCATATGGATCCAAGTCCTCATATGATCATCATCATGCTAACGCTTCTGTTTCGCAGGGAAAATCTAAGAGTTCTGATTATGTGCATTATTCTTCAAATCATTATGTTCATAAGTCCTCGAAGAATTTCTCTGCTTACTCATATGCCTATACTAATCCCTCTCTTGTGAAACGAAGCGCTTTGGCTTCAATGCCACCTTTCTCTTATGGAGCTCGCAGAATGATGAACTCTTTGCCACCCCTCCAGATGTGGGTGGTGAAGAAAAAGAACTAACCTCTTATGCAGGGTCAGGTCTCCAGACGAACTAAATCATTTGAAGAATTTTTTGGAGACCTGAAATGCTTGAAAGGATGCAAGCTAATCATGAAGAAATGATTCATTCATTTCTCACGTCCTCATACTGCTATATATACATATGTTGCATTAACTGATGAATTTCTGTCTGATGAAATTGATGTCATATTCTTCACTCTGAAGATATGTGTTCATAAGATGCACTAATTCATCTGCAGGATGATTTACCCAAAGCTACTGAGTGGGTCCTCGACAGTGGATGTACTAATCACATGACTGGTGACAAGAGCTTACTGATGAACACTCCTTTATCTCCATCACATTTGAAGCATATCACCTACGCAGACAAAGGCAAAAGCAAGGTATTGGGTCTAGGTAGGGTTGCAATCTCAAAGGATCGACACATGGACAAAGTCATGCTTGTCGAGTCCCTCGGATTCAACCTCATGTCTGTCTCAATGCTTTGTGATCTTGATATGGTTGTTGTCTTTGGCAAATATTGTTGCTTAGTGCTCATGGAATCTGACAATTCCAAAGTCTTCGAAGGCTTTAGGAGAGGAGACTTGTATATTGTTGATTTCTCTGCAGGACCACAGCCTGCCACTTGTCTACTTGCAAAAGCTTCAGAAGGCTGGCTATGGCATCGACGACTAGGTCATGCTGGCATGAGGAACTTACACACGCTCGTGAAGAAGAAGCACGTCATTGGCATTGAGGGTGTCAAATTCCTCAAAGATCATCTTTGTGGGGCTTGTGAGGCTGGAAAGATGACCAGAGCCAAGTACCCCTCGAAGACTATCATGACCACCTCTCGTCCTTTTGAATTGCTTCATATGGATCTCTTTGGCCCTACTCATTATGCCACACTAACAAATGCAGCATCTCTATATGGCTTTGTCATTGTTGATGATTATTCTTGTTACACCTGGGTGCATGTCATTACTTACAAAACTGAAGTGCAGGAAGTCTTCAGACGATTTTCCTCAAGGGCTTCAACGAATTTCGGTGTGAAGATCAAGCATATACGTAGTGACAATGGGACCGAGTTCAAGAATACTGGTCTTGATGACTATCTCGATGAGCTTGGTATTACTCATGAGTTATCTGCCCCATACACTCCTCAGCAGAATGGCGTCGTGGAGCGCAAGAACAGGACTCTTGTTGAGATGGCTCGCACTATGCTTGATGAATACAAGACACCTCGTCGCTTCTGGCCTGAGGCAATTGATACTGCATGCCACATTATCAACAGGGTATATCTTCACAAATTCTTCAAGAAGACCTCATATGAACTCCTCCCTGACAAGAAACCCAATGTGAGTTATTTCAAAGTCTTCGGTGCTAAATGTTGGATTAGAGATCCCCATCACATTTCTAAATTTGCACCGTAAGCACATGAAGGTTTTATGCTTGGTTACGGAAAGGACTCGCACACCTACAGGGTCTTCAACACCTATCACAACAAGGTTGTTGAAACTGTAGATGTGCGGTTCGATGAAACTAATGGCTCACAAAGAGAGCGCCTACCTCCTGTGCTAGATGAAATGACTCCTGAGGAATCCATCAAGCTAAAGGCTACTGAGGATGTCATACCTACTGAAGAATCTGCTGAAGAAGTCATTCCAGATCGTGAAGAAAATCATGCTGGTGCATCTGAAGAAAATGTTGAGCCAAATCAAAGTCGCCAACCTGCTCATCCTCGCGTTGCAAATGAAGTACAGATTGAGAGAATCATCAACAACATCAACGCACCAGGTCCTCTTACTCGCTCAAAAGCTTCACATTTGTCTAACTTTTGTGGGCATTTTGCTTTTGTCTCTATCACAGAGCCCACCAAAGTTGATGAGGCATTTCTGGAGCCTGAATGGATTCAAGCGATGTAAGAAGAATTACATCAATTCGAGCTGAACAATGTGTGGGAGCTTGTCAAGCGACCAGACCCACGCAAGCACAATATCATCGGCACCAAATGGATCTACCGCAACAAACAAGATGAAAATGGCCTAGTGGTGAGGAACAAGGCTCGTCTTGTAGCTCAAGGCTACACACAGGTTGAAGGAATTGATTTTGATGAAACTTTTGCACCTGTTGCTAGACTTGAGGCTATTCGCATATTGCTTGCTTATGCTAACCATCATAATATCATATTATATCAAATGGATGTGAAAAGTGCATTCCTCAATGGTAAGCTTGAGGAAGAAGTATATGTTGCTCAACCCTCAGGTTTTGAAGATCCTAAGCATCCTGATCAAGTCTTCAGACTCAATAAGGCCCTCTATGGCCTCAAGCAGGCCCCTCGGGTGTGGTATGATACTCTGAAGGAATTCCTCATGAAGAAAGGCTTCAAACCCAGTTCACTCGACCCAACTCTTTTCACCAAAACCTATGATGATGAATTATTCGTGTGCCAAATATATGTTGATGATATTATCTTTGGCTGTACTAACCAACATTACAGTGACGAATTTGCTTATATGATGAGTGAGGAATATCAAATGTCCATGATGGGAGAATTGAAATTCTTCTTAGGTCTTCAAATTCGTCAACAATGAAATGGCATCTTCATCTCTCAAGAGAAATACCTCAAGGACGTACTGAGGAAATTCGGTATGCAAGAGTGCAAAGGAGTCAAAATCCCTATGCCCACAAATGGCCATCTATGCACCGATGAAAATGGTATAGACTTCGATCAAAAGGTATACCGCTCCATTATTGGCTCTTTATTGTACCTATGTGCATCTAGGCCAGATATTATGCTTAGTGTTTGCATGTGTGCCCGTTTTCAAGCTACACCAAAGGAATCACACCATAAGGCTGTGAAGCATATTCTTCGATATCTAGCTCACACTCCAACACTTGGATTATGGTATCCCAAGGGCTCGGCTTTTGATCTCATTGGATATTCTGACTCTGACTATGCTGGTGATCGTGTGGACCGCAAGTCAACATCAGGCACATGCCATTTCCTCGGACGATCCTTAGTATGTTGGTCCTCGAAAAAGCAGAACTGTGTATCACTCTCTACTGCTGAAGCTGAGTATATTGCTGCTGGTTCTTGCTGTGCTCAATTGCTATGGATGAAGCAAACCCTCAAGGACTACGGCATCAATGTGAAGAATGTGCCACTCTACTGTGACAATGAGAGTGCCATCAAAATTGCTCATAACCCAGTTCAGCACTCAAAGACAAAGCACATCCAGATTCGTCATCACTTTCTTCGTGATCATGCGTTGAAGGGCGACATCTCAATCGAGCACGTGAAGACTGAAGAACAGCTAGCCGATATCTTCACAAAGCCCTTGGATGAGAAAAGATTTAGCAAGTTGCGGTGTGAGCTAAATATCTTAGAATCTTCGAATGTTTTTTGAAAAGGACACACATCCTAACACTTATGCAAATTGATGACTTAGATGTGCAACACACGAAGAAACGTTTTTCTTCAATCAATGAAGACTAACCCTCTAAGTGTGAAGAAATTAACGAAGAATTTGATTCTCAGAGCCCTACGACAATTGTACGCGGCGTCTGAAATCACCATTCTTACACGGTGGGTCACGCCACCAACAAAAGTTGAAAATCTTCAATTTGAGTTTTTCTTCTGATTGAAAATCTTCAGTTGTTCAAATTCTTCAACTTTGCAAAGTCTTCACTCTTTCCGACTGTGTTCTTCATTGACTATATATATATAATTGAGTTTTTCATGTCCTCAACAGCATTCACTTATTATTAATTCTTCAATTTGATTTTCTTCTAAGTGAATTTGATCGGACCCGTTCCCCCTCTATGCTAAACTCAACCCAGTCTGTTCACAAATTCTTCATGTGCGTTCTATTTGAAACCCGTTCAAAGTCTTCACTGTGTCCTTGACAGCTGAAGAATTTGCGAACGAAACATTAAAATATTCTTATCTGAATTTTCGGCTTTTGCCGCTCAAACTGTTCCATATCCCTCGATAAGATTTATCTATTCACCCACGATCTAACATGATCTCCACTTCACAGTACGTGGGTGACACATGTCGTTAGGATGAGAAGGGTCAGGGGCACGTTCGTCAATTTTCTTCGGACGAGCGGTTTTTCACCTCGGCTATAAATACCCCTCGCCCTCCTCAGATCTCATTTCCCCCGCTCGACCTTACTCCCCTCGCTCGAGCTCTCAGACCTAGCGCCGCCGCTACACTCCATCATCGCCGGTGAGGAAGAGCTTCACTGCCTCGACCTCGTCGCCGTCGTACTCACGCCGGTCGCGGAAATCTTCACTCCGTCGCCGCCGTAGCTGTTTTCCATCGCCAAGTTAGGGCGTGGAAGATCTGAACGGACGAGCTTCTCCACTGCTACTCTCAGTTCGTCGTGTTCTTCGTCAAGGGTAAATAAAATCTATTTTTACTGCCCTTGTTGATTCTGATGATTTCCACAAAATCTTCAAAAGGTGTTTATTCTTCAACTTTCATGTTCTTAAACACCAACTTGCTTCTGTTCTTGATCTGTTTCTCTAAGCAACGTTTTTCTTCAAGATTCCTCAATTGTGTGGATTTTCAATCTATACAACTCTGGAACCTAAGTCAAAGAATGCTTAGTGAAATTCCTCAAGACACCCATGGTCAAATTCCTCAAACTTGATACTTTTGAAAAACTTCTGAGAACGCATATGACCTCTCCAAATTCTTCGCACCTATATTTTGTTCACAGGTACACATTTCCGCTGCTGAATCACTAGGTTCTCATCAACTTAACTCATTTGCAGCATTTCTCGAAGATAAATTGCATACCTCGTCAGAAAATTCGATTGTTCAAAATCCTCAAGTGAAGAAAATGGCTGATGGGAAGAGACCTCAGAAGGGAGGAAAGAGGCCAGAGACAAATACTGCTTTTGAGATCCCTGAAGACATCTATGATGAATATTGTACTCCTGATGAAGCAACTCATGGCAAGGAGAACAAAAATCAGCGCAAAGTGCGCATTCAGAAGATTGAGAGAAGATAGGCAAGAGAATGGAGGGAGTATCGATATGTGACTCCAAAGTACATGAAGAAATTCGCTGTCAACCCTCCATGTCCAAGACCTCCATTGGCTCCAGGCCAAGAAGCTGATCCCACAAGCATCAGAAGAGGTGAGGAATTTCCTCAGGAGTGGGCTAAGCATGAAGCAAAGCTGGCCAAAATGGCTAAAGAGGCAGTGAAGAAATTCAACGAAGATTCTGCTACTGCCGCTGCTGAGGCCTCTGCTAGCAAGCCTAAGAAGGCTATGACAAAGAAACCAGCTGTCAAGACAAGATCCTCAGCTGCAATGCCCTCACGGCCAAGTTCTTCAAAGCCCTCACGGCCTGATCCTCAAGCAACTTCTTCAAAAGCAGCTCCAACTCCCTCAGTTGCAAAATCCTCAGCTGCTCCTGCAAAGTCCTCAGCACATGTGCATCTTGCACGTGCCAAAGGACTATTGGAATCTCAATTGCTTCAGGAGTCTCTGCAAGTTCCTCAGCTCCACCTCAGTCTTCAACAGCTCCGACCTTGCTGAAGAAAAAGGCCACTGCTGGACGAGGCACAAGGCCAAGTCCTCACAAGAAGCAGGTCACCTTTCAGGTTCCGTCAAGCGAAGACGAAGCTGATGATGAAGAATTAGCTGAGATCATCAGAGATCGACAACAAAGGGCCGCTAGTGCCAAAGGCAGTGCTGTGCCCCTCATGCTAGATCCAAGGAGGATCCTTGATTTCATCGATCTATGGCACAAGGATCCAAATACTCCTTTGCCTGAATTGAACCTCACTCCTGGCCAGAGCCACATGTTGACGGCCTTCATAGCCGAAGAAAAATGGAAATTTGAGAAGGCCAGGCAAGTCAAGAAAGCTCAATACAAGAAGGAGCACTTTCTGAAGAAGCATGTTGTGAATATGTCTCCTGAAGAACTTGTGAATATGCAGGCTGAGATCAAAGCACTCATTGATGAATTTGACGCATATCGTGCAGATTGGCTAGGTGCCAAAGTCAGATTCGTCAGAATGGCAAAGGGATTCACTCCAAATGTTGCAGTTTCATCGCAACCCAAATTTCCTCCGACTGAAACATCTGCTCAGACTGCTGAAGAACATGCAAGCACAACTGATGAAAATTAGACTGTTGAAGAAAATGAAAGCACCAGGGCTGATGAAGAAATTCCAGTCTCTGAAGAAAATGCCAGGGCAGCCTCCAATGTTGTGCTTGAAGAAACTGAACCAATTTCATCTGCTCCTCCTGCAAAGTCATCACAGATGAAAAGTATCAACCTTCCTTCTGCATCAGAAGCGAAGAAAACCAAGGCTGCGGAGCGAGCAGCTGTGAAGAAAAGGAAAGCATCTGCCTCCTTAGAGTCTTCAGCTCCAAAGAAAGTGAAGACTTTGACGAGCTCTTATACAAATCCTATAGATGCTGTCCCAATATCAAGCATGCCATCAAAGGAGATTATTCCCTTTGGTGAGGAATATGCAATTCCAAGTGAATCTGATGAAGAAGATCCTTCTGCTGCTTCGACAGAGCAGTTAGATGAAGAAATTGAAGTGGACACTATCACTTCAACTCCGCTGGTATCATCGCCCATGCCTCAGTTCACAACTAAAGAGGCAGGCATTGAGGAAATTGATGATGAAGATGAAGATGTGGACATTGGGTGTACTACACCAATTCTGAATGATGACTACTGGGAAAGTCATCACCCCAATTCACCACTGACGACTCCACTGCAAAAAATTCCTCAGTCCCCTGCTCATACTGAAGAAGTTCCAGCCACTAGTGCTGATGTACATGTTTCTGAAGAAATGGAGGCCAAGGCTGCCGTTGATGTCTTTGCTCCTGAAATTCCTCAGCCAGTGGCTCCAGTGGCTATACCTCAAGAGGCTGTGAAGACTTCAACTGTTAATCTTCAGCCCAAGCCACAGAACCCTCACTCCAAGAAGCAGAAGTTCAATGTTGTAGCTTTCTTTAATGAGCACATATTCTTCACTGACTACAATCCCTATGACTCTGCTCGACTTCGTCGCAAGCACTTCTGGACTGCTAGCCAGATGAACTTCTATTCCTCACTGTTGTTTGATAAGGACAAGATCTTTGACCATGAGCAAATTCCTCATGTGGATATGGAATCGTTGCCGTGCTTCACCCCAGTCCTCAGTGTTCTTCATGACGCTGGGTTACTCAACTTCTGCACCGACATCTGCGATTGGAATGAAGAACTCATTCTTCAATTCTTCGCCACGCTACATATTACTGGAAATGTTGATGATGTCAATTCATGGGTATTGGACTGGATGACCGATAATACTCATTTCAAAGCACCGGCCTCTGAATTGCTTCATGCCATCCCAGTCAGTCCTCCCACTAAAGGTGCAAGGCTTCTCTATGTTGAACCTGAACTATCCGATCATCTGATGCAAGTGCCGATGAAGCCTTTGAAGCCAGGCCAAGCTCCAAGGACCAAATTCCTTGTCAAGGAATTGCTCTATGTGCCAAGGACAGTTTATCGCATATTGACCAAAACCCTCAGTCCAATCAAGGGCCACAACTCTGATGACGAAGAGATTGTTGACATTATGAAGAATCTGCTGTTCAATATCATTCATGGTATTCCTATCAACTACCACGATTTCTTCATGAGGACTTTGGCCAATGCTGCTCTGTCACCTTTTGAGTTGAAGCCTTATGCTCCCTGGATCATGAAGTTCATCAGATCAAGGTCTTCAATTCATTATAAGGTTGACTTTCAAAATCATCTCAGCTATTTGCCCCCTATTGAAGTCCTCAAACGGACTATTTCCTCAGCTGATGAGAAGGGCAAGGCTCCAGTTATTGATGAAGGTACTCATCCATTGGATGGACAGTTTCGCAAAGCTACTTCATATTCCACCAATGATGACTCTGCAACACAAGATTCTGCCACCAAAGCTTCAGAACAAAATCCTCAAGCCACAGCTCCGCGTGTGATGACTGATCGTGAACTTCTCCTTAGTCTTCATCAGAAAGTTGATCGAAATCACAAGTGGGTCAAGCGTCAGTTTGGTGCAATTCTTCAGAACATGACAGTCACTCAAAATACTGTGAAGAAGAATCACTACTACTTGCATGAAGTCTTTGACCGCACTTGGGCTATTCTGTCGAATCTTTGTAGTGCTGAAGATCTCAAGGAGATGGGCTTCCAACAGGACTTTGACTGGTCTCAGCCACCTTCAAAGAAATTCAAGAAGGTCAAAGTTCCTCAGCTTGTTGCCAGTTCATATTCTTCATCGCGCGAGACGGATGAAGCTGAAGACTTGAACGACACCGCGGCAGGCCCTACCTCAACGGACGACCCCAACAACGCTGGCGCTCCTCCATCGACATCATGATGATATTCTTCAGGGGCGTTAGTCCTCATTTTTCGTCCCTTTTGGTCAATCGATGACAAAGGGGGAGAAATTTGAGTTAGTCTTCAAGCGGGTCTTATATATGGGCTATATTTCTGTTAAGTTACAACTCTTGCTTTTCTGAGGTGTTTGCTCTGATGAGTTGTAAACTTAAGTCCTATGGTGGTCTGATACTTTTGAACTGCTTTCTGCATGCTTATTTCCTCAAGTACCTTAATGCACGCATGCTGAATTTCGTCAGACACCATATTTCATCATGCATTTCAAATTCTTCATATCATATGTTAAATGCGTGTATGAATTACAAGATATAGGAGGAGATC
The DNA here is from genome assembly GCA_011799875.1 of Thinopyrum elongatum. Lineage (NCBI taxonomy): Eukaryota > Viridiplantae > Streptophyta > Magnoliopsida > Poales > Poaceae > Thinopyrum > Thinopyrum elongatum. The sequence goes on along the minus strand of CM022299.1, from coordinate 31,937,907 downwards.
TCTATGATATTACTCTACAATGTGCATTTGCTATTCAAAGCAAATTCCTCAAATATGCACATCTTCAGGGGGAGTTCTTCTATATCTTGCAATCAAATTCCTCATTATCAGTATTTACACTTCATATGTTTATCCCCATTGAAAACTTAACCTATATTGTCATCAATCACCAAAAAGGGGGAGATTGTAAGTGCATCTAGTGCCCCTTAGTGATTTTGGTGTATTGAAGATTTATAGGTTAAGGGACTAATGCGTTTGTGAGTGTACACAGGTCTATAAGTCTATGAGGAGTTTGATATTTACGATGAATGTCGACCCCCAAAAATGAATGTCTTCAGTTGAAGACTTTGGTTTTCTTGAAGACTTTGAAAGTGAAGAAATTGGTGTGACCTTGAAGATTTGATATTCATGCGAGGATTATGAAGCGTGAAGACTTTTGTTTTCGTAGTTTCATTTTCTTCTTCTTGAGTCATAGGAAACACCGTACTGTTAAAGGGGGTCGAGGTAAAACTAAGGAAAAGTTTCCAAGTGATGCTCATCTCAAAATCCTACACCTACCCAATCCTTTCGAGTGAAGCCATTGGAAATCTCATACAGTTCAGTCAATTTCTTCAGTGACAGAGACGAAGTTCTTCTGTTCTCTGAGGAATTTGGTCTGACTGAGGAGTTAGGAATTCGCCAGTGCGGATTGCCTACAAGTGAGGAACATGATAGCCCTGAGGAATTTGAAAGCTCAAATTTCCGACCGTTGTTGTGCTACGCGCCAGCTGTCCAAATATCCTACCCACCTAACGGTCATATCATTGAAGGGCATTTATGTCTTATCATGTCGGGCTGCTCCCTAGGCTATAAATAGCCGCCCCTTACAACCACTAGCTGGTTGGCTACTCCGAGAGATAGATTGACACTTGTCATTTAGAGCATCCCATCCTCCGAGGACTTTGAGCGAAAATCATCAAGTGAGGAAAAACCCAAAAACCCAAACACCTACAAACCCAAAGTGATTGAGCATCACTGAAGAGATTGTTCCTATGTGGAACCGACGCTTGTTACCTTTGAGGACTGTGCATCCTCCAGACGGTTAGGCGTCATGGTCTAGAGCATCCAAGAGGAATTGTGGATCGCCGAGTGACCGAGTCTGTGAAGGTTTGGAAGTCACCTGTGAAGACTTACCACGAGTGATTGGGCGAGGTCTGTGTGACCTTAGCTCAAGGAGAATACGATGAGGACTGTGTGTCTGGGACTGTGTGTCCTCAGGTTTAAATACCTAGCCGCTCCAACCAGACGTACAACTGTCACAGCAGTTGGAACTGGTCTATCAAATCATTGTCTTCACCGAGCTACTGGTTCTATTTCCTCAACCCTTTCATTTCCTCATTCATGTGTTGATTTACTTAATCGTTACTGTGTGAAGACTTTGACTGAAGACTTTCTCAATTTCCTCAATCCTATTTCTTCAGTCACTTAGTCTTCAGCCTGCTTATCCTGTGTTTCACGCTACCTGTACTCTGTGCCTATTTCATTTCATCATGATGACTGTACTTATGCCATGTTATGTTTGCATCGGATTACTTATTCCGCTGCTAAGTAGCTCGTTGCTTAGGAATTTCCTCACCTTGAAATTCCTCAGTGACGAATTTGTAAAAATCGCCTATTCACCCCCCCCCCCCTCTAGTCGATATAACGCACTTTCATGATGGTATATTGATTTCTTATCTACGAATAATGAAGATGCATGCAGTGCAATGTCAATGTTTGTCTCTCCATCTTTGATCACAACAAATACAATTTTTTGTTGCTGAATGCCCGTGCAACTGTGACATACTTGGGAAATTTTAATGTCTCCGCCTGATCCTATCGTTCTCTCGTGGGAGGCTCTATAATGGGGCGATGTCCAATGGATCCGTTATGATGCCTCCCCTTCCTATCTTTTTTTATGCCACGGAATATGGAAAATATATATACGCGCATACCGATAAATTTTCTATGTGGTGTGATTTTTTTTCATTTATATAGCTAAATATATATTATCCCTCTAGCTTAATTTATCCTCGATAGTTAGCATCTCTTCATCCGCACAACTGAACGCGTTCAACTGTGACACTCACATGCAATGTCCACATCAGACGACACAAGCAAGTTGGGCGTGGTGTCGTCTCCCATCCACCCATTGCCCCACATTTACTCTTGTAATTGGTTTGTGGTCGTAAGAGGGAGAACCTACTCAAAACCGAACATGCGACCAAAAATCGATCATACGAAATTTTGTCACACCTCTACTGCAACATAGGTCTACATTGAGCAACCCACCTGCAACCTACGTCTCTTACTATCTCCACTCCTCTAGTCTCTCCCCCGCATATCGGACGACGGCTTGGACCTTAGCATCAACCTCAATCACTACACTAATACTTCCTGTGATCCAAATTATAAGATGTTTTGGCAGGCTAAAATTTTTTAGCCTACCAAAACATCTTATATTTTGGAATGGAGGCACTACTATATTTTGCATGCAACTTAAACAATATACATTTATTAGTGTACTTGTAGCAGCCGAACAGGTCAAAGAGGGAAATCAGCATCAAGATGGTGGAACCTACATCACCTCTGAAATTTAACATGAACAATATTCTTGATCTCTATAAAAAATTAAGAACCCTCCAGCCTGCTGAACGCCTTATTCAACTACCCGTATTCGCCCACAAACACTTGCTCTCCTACAAACATATATATAGATTCACCAAATGACCAAGAGGTGATGCCAAAAGGACAGGCCAGCAAGCACAGAATTTAAGTTGATCAACAAAACCCACCGAAAAGCTGAACACCATAACCCAGACCAAGCTTCCTAGTTCAAAACTGCCTCGGAATCAATGGAGAAACAGGATTAAAAAAAACAAATTCCTTGAAAAATATACTTCTTCTCTAATTAGTTCTCCTTCTCATACAGCATTAACCTTCCAGCATTCGAGGGCAGTGACGACCTGCTGCGATACATCTTTAGCTCCACTTCCATTCATGACAAGCTTATTGTCATCTATGGAGTTGCATAATGTCTCTTAAAACATGGTGTGAATAAACAATCAGAAGAAGGCGAGAACAGGCTGCAAATAATCTATAATTAGGTGCCGCACCAATGTAACGTCTAAAGAAGATGCATTGTGGGAGACTCTACCATAAAAAAAGTACAAATTGTAGAAAAACATATATTCTGAATCATGCAGATGAAAGTTGTAAAGGGGTATACAATTCGAAGGCAAACCATCCCATAGAGTCACGCATCGCCTCACACGATCAGAGGCTCAAGCCCGAGCCCAAAGTAGAAAGGCATGCAGTTATATGCATCTCCAACCACTATGCATGTCTCAAAAAATCATTCCCTGATGTTGTGCAAGCACAATTGGTCATAGTCAGGTGCATCCTGTTGGATACACTCTTCCAAAACCAAGCATAATAGTGATGATATTGCAACATCCACATCTGTATCAAAGAGCAACACTTTTAGTCCACATCTTACATACCCAAAACAGAATAAACGATTATTCAGATTTTTTTTAAGTCGTCATTATGACTTTTTGAGTAGAATATGGTAGTTAAAAAGCCATTTCATGTAAATTGTACAATTAAATCTGTACAATTCAATGCTCTGGAGTTTAGAGACTATATTACTCTTACATACCATTATAGGAACAAGTCGGTGAGTTGTAAAAATTAATGGACTACAAAAGTTACAAAGGGTAAAATTGTCAGCTACAGTACTGCAACACTTACAACATAATATACTATGCCTTCATTAAAAGATTTTCTATACTACACCCAATTATTACCTCTACGACTATCGCATGTTGCATGAAGCACGGAAAACTACATGTTAAGAATGACTCCAAAAATAGTGCAGCGTTGTTGTAAGTTTGAAAATCTTGGTGATGCAGCTGCAAGGAAGACTTCTGTAAAATGACTTGCACCAAAATAATCCATGTCACAAACTACGCTTACCTGATAATAATTCTAAGTGGATTCAACAAAGAGCAAACTTTTCAAAATCTAAAAAACTATTAAAATAACATACGGATATTTATTTAGCAGCTCACATTGTGAAGCTGCTAATTTAACGGAATCAATTCTCCATTCAATTGAATAATCTAGTCAAACTTATCCCAGCATTGTCTCCGGTACCTTAAAATGAAGCAACAATTGATATGTCGAAATCTTCAGCAAGGGATTAAATCGCTCAAAAAGATTGCGACCTGCATATAGATTTTTTGAATCTATAATGGAAGTACGCAATTATATGTATATATAAAATGGTCAATAAAAAATCCGAACTTCCTACCGAGCCTCCAAAGAGGAAGAAGAAGAAAATCAATGCTCTTATATAGCTGGTGTCAACGATGTGCACCGTTTCCTGATACAGAAGGACGTTTTGCATGACATCCTTCAAGACATGAGCACATCTTCACATCACTTCATACTTGATTGTAGCATCCTCAATCCCCATGCGCACATCCTTCATGTCAATCTGAGACAACAAAACATAATAAGATTAGCCCAAAAAGTGGATCATATACCATGATGCTAGCAAAAAGCTTATTTACCTTTTGATCAATTTGGACTTGGGAGAGCGAAATGATCGTTCATACAAGAGAACATGACGTGTGAATCACAACATGACAGGAGCACAAAACACCGCAACTGCCGGCAAGCCAATGTTCTCTGCAGCAATCCCATCAAGGACCATGTTTGCTCGCTGTGAAACCTGGTCATCTAGTCTCTGTAAACATTTAGCAAAAATCCCAGCCCAATTATCATTAGAAAGCATTCTCAACTACCTTGCTCAGGATGATCGTGGAGCCTCTCCTGGAGTAGTTTGACACCTGTAGAATCATACGGAAGCCACCGATTGTCAGATCACCTATGTGTTGTCATGGCCGTCGGCGAAGAGGTGCACTAGGAAGTGGAGCGCGTTGGCATCGAGCCCTAGCCCCCAGCACGGCAAGGTCGTGGCCCTTGAGTCGGCGTTCATGTGTTCCCGAGACCTCGTCGTCGCGGTAGCCCCCCACCAGCTTTATTTCCATGAGGAGGTGCACGCTCTTCCCTCCCGAGACGAGCGGCGTTCGCCCGTTCCCGAGATCCAGAATATCAATCCCGCCGCCTGCCGCGTATTCCGCAGCCCTAGATCATGGCCAAGAGAAAAAAGAGCAAAATAATGTGCGGAAGAAGAAATAGGTCGCAGATACTGTGGAGGAGATCGTCCATGTCGAGGATGACTTGTGAGATGGCGGCCATGGGCGCCGGCGCTACCTGACTGTCGCCGGTGTCCACCGATACCATTGGCAGGTGGAAGAGAGATCTAGGGGATTTCATTGTAGGACGCCACCACCTCCAATCCCTATGGACATGAAGCCGTCACCAGTCACCTCCACCACGATGTAGGACGTACCATCACCAGGTGTCGAACTGAGGGAGTTAACGGGAGGGGGGAAGGAAGAGCAGAGGTGTGGCAGAAGGAAATATAATCTGAGGGAGTTACGGGAGGGAGTAGGGGAGAAGGGACCACATCTCAAGGAAGGAAACGAGAAATTAAGGGGACGGAATTAAGGAAGGAAATTGTGCGGCGTAATTGTTACGAGGATCGTTGAGGATTTTAGTGGGCTGTACAGAGCCACGTACGTGCGCGCGGGAGTGAGCGAAAGAGGGGGACAATCGAACGACGTACAACGTACCATCACCGCTGCAGACTCCCCTTTTAGGAGTAGAGATTAGAGACAAAAAGCAAAGATCAATGCATTAGGAAAGTTAGGATTTAGAATTGATTGTCATGAAACTGAATTTTATTGATTGGTAACGTGCTATCGTTTCTTGCCCGTTTGTAACACGTCTAGTTAGGAAATTTTGAAGGTTAGGAAAGTTTTCATTGTGAGGATAAAAAAACCAATGTGAGGAGATATGGTGGTGGGATGTGAGACGAAAATAAACCAGACGAAATATAACCAGACGAAAAAAAGCCGTGGACGCAATCCTACCAACTCAGACATTAGGAGTAGAGATATGAGTTATGTGATTTGCTGACCGAATATTGTTCGGAGTCCCGGATGAGATCACGGACATGATGAGGAGTCTCGAAATGGTCAAGAGGTAAAGATTAATATATAGGACGATAGTATTCAGACACCGAAAGTGTTTCGGGGGTTACCGGGTACTTATCGGGTCACCGGAAGGGGTTCCGGGCACCCCCGGCAAAAGATATGGGCCTTATGGGCCAAGAGGGGAAACGCACCAGCCACAAGGGGCTGGTGCGCCCCCCATATGGGCCGAACCAGAGGAGAAGGAAAGAGGGGAAGGGAGAAGGAAAGGGGGGGGGGGGGATTTGGCCTCCCCCTTCCTTCCCTCCTCCCACCTCTTTCCTTCCCCCTCCGGCAAATAAGGCAGGCTGGCCCGGCCATGGGGAGACCCCAAGTAGGATTCGGCCTACTTGGGCGCCTCCTGGCTGCCTCCCCTCTCCCTCCCACCTATATATATATGTGGGGGGGGGGCCTAGCACACACCAGACAATTGTTTAGCCGTGTGCGGCGCCCCCTCCACCGTTTACACCCCTGGTCATATTTTCGTAGTGCTTAGGCGAAGCCCTGCGGAGATCACTTCACCATCACCGTCACCACGCCGTCGTGCTGACGGAACTCATCTACTACCTCGACGTCTTGCTGGATCAAGAAGGCGAGGGACGTCACCGAGCTGAACGTGTGTAGAACGGGGAGGTGCCGTACGTTCGGTACTTGATCGGTTGGAGTGCGAAGAAGTTCGACTACATCAACCGCATTGTTAAACGCTTCCGCTTACGGTCTACGAGGGTACGTAGACACACTCTCCCCCTCGTTGCTATGCATCTCCTTGGATAGATCATTGTGTGTGCGTAGAAAAAAAAATTGTTTTCCATGCAACGATTCCCAACACGAAGAGGCTAGAAGAAGAACCATCATCCTACTTATCTAGGGTTTAGTTCATCTGATCTCGTGGTAGATCGACTCTGTAACCATCATATACACATCGATACATTGAAAGCAGGACGTAGTGTTTTACCTCTTCGAGAGGGCCCGAACCTGGGTAAATATCGTCCCCTTCGTCTCCTGTTCCCCATTTATCCAAGATCCACAGTTCGGGACCCCCTACCGGAGATCCGCTGGTTTTGACACCGACAGTCCCCAACCAACGCCGGCAACAGAACCTAACTACCAGTCGTGACCGAGAAATCCCGCCTCTAGGGCCACCCGCGCCGCCTGTCCGCGCCAGATCCCGAATCCAGGAGTCGTCGCCACCACAAGCACGCCAGCCGGCGCGCAACCCTCCACGCCACTGCCTCCGGCTACCAGCACCGCTGCCAGCCCATGCATCCGCGCCACTGCACCCCACGCACGCGTCGTGCCATCGCCCAAGGGAGACGCATCACGCCGTCGCCACTCAAGCAGCTGGGAGGCTTCGCCGCCACCAGGGCTTTGCCTGACGACGCGAATCGGTAATGGCGAGGGGGGAGGAGGCGAGGGAGCTATGCCGGCGCTAGGGTAGGGTTTCCCCCAGCTACCTGCGGGGACGACGGGAGGAGGGGTGGGGGAAGGTCCGTTCCTGATTGAAGATCTCCCAAGGAAGCTTAATCTTTGATCATGTAATAATTAGTCTGATTGTACAAATCTCATTGTCTAATGGGAAATGTTTGTATCCGGCGCGCCGGTCGAATCATTGCGCCGGACGCACGCCAGCCACGCGATGGACAGACATCCCACGGCACACCACACATGCTTCAATTCAATCCCCACCGACCCAGTCTTCTCCGCCAATCTCTCCCTCACCAGCAAGCCCCCGCTGCCCCTGGCCGCTGCTGCTAGGCCGGCCGCGCCGTTCGTAGATGGCCGCGTTCTCCCCAAATCAGCCTCCTCTACATCTCACCCCCACGCCCCCCCGGGTAGGCTTCAAGCGAGCCGTTGTCGCAACTGCAGTGAGGCTCCTAGAAGCTGTGTCCAGCGCGTGGTGGCGCGAGAATGCTGCAACCGGCCATGGAGAAGCTGGATCCGTCGGTGGGCCGCGCTGGAACCGGCGACGACAGGAGCTGCGACAGGATGGGGCGTGCTACAACTGGGTAGTCGAAAGCTGCAATCGACAACCATATTTGCTGGAACCGTCGGTGGAGCGTGCTACAACCCGGGCAGTCAAAACCAAGCGACCACCGCGCACAGGCAATAACTGGAATCAGCGACAAGAAAAGCTTCAACCAGCGGCGTATTTTGCTACAATGGATGCTGCGACAAATGCTACAAAAACTGATGGCAGGCGTCCGAGCTGCATCCAACATCAGTTTTTGCTACAATGGGCATCTATTTTTGCTGGAGCCATGAGTGAGCGGGGCGGGCGTCAGCGCGGCTGGAGCTACATCCGGTGTTGCAAAATGCTACAACCTGCATCGAGTTTTGCTAGAACCAGGACACCGTGCAACGAAAAAAGTTTCAACCGTCGACAGAAAAAGCTTCAACCTTAGATGCAAAAGCTTCAACCACACAATTTCTGATTTTTTGCTGGAATAAGCGCCAATTTGTTTGCATTTTTTGCTACCATTGGCATTTTGATTTGTTGGAACCGGCTCCATTTTTTGGTACTAAGGGTGTTTTTTGGGTTTGCTGGAACTATCTCTACTTTTGCTACCACGGCGAGCCATGGAGTCGTCGCCATTGATTTTGCTGGGGGACGAGAGGGGGGAGGGTGGTAGGCAGCTCCGGCGAGCGGCGCGTGGGAGGGTACTGTCGACGGCGAGAGGGACGGACGCGTGCTGCATGATGCGGAGGGGGCCAGCCACCATGGGCTCCCTGTGTTTTTTTTTCTTCTCAGCTCAAAAAAGACGACTGGCGGCGGCGGCGGTGGCGGCGAACGTATGCGGCAAGGCAAGCAGGAGGAATGGGGGGGGGGGGGGGGGGGGGGGGGAGGAGGAGGGCGCGGTCTTGCCCGATGCGAGCGGACGGCGCTACGGTGGGACGAGGGAAAGGAAAGAAGACGATACATGATCCAATCGGACGGGTGTGGACGCATGTATCGGGTGGCGGGGGGGGGGGCGCCGGCGCCTAGTAGTCGCGGAGCCAAATCCCCTGGCCGAAAGAAAAACAGCGTATATACGCGGAAATGCGTTCATGTCGCCGAACTTTTATTACTAACCAGCAACGATCCGGGACATCGGGTGCCTGTCCTTCCATCAAGAAGTCAAACAAGAAGGCTCTGCACTCACGGGCCCCAAGTGAAGTGACCATTCCAACGGTAACTACGGAGGTCGGCATGGCACGCACCTCCGATCCACACCCCGGCGGTACAGCACAGTACATACGTGGATTCCACTTTTACCGTCCACCATGTCCACTCGAGACCATTCACATGCGGCCGGGCCGTGTGTGCGCCCGACCACACATGCTCAGCTCCACAGTCCACTGTCCACTCCGTGGGAACGGCTCCACGCTCCGTCGAGCGGCCGAGCGACGTTAAAGCAGATCCAGACCAGACCCAAAAAAAATCTCGCCGCAGCCGGCCGGAAAATCTGGTGCACGGGAGGGGCAGGAGAAGGCGTCCAAGTGCGCCGCGTCCGATCCCGGGTCACGTGGCGCGCATGCCGCCCTCTGCCAACGGCCCGCGCGCTCCACGCACACATACGTGTCCCAAAGCCGCCGGCCCGGCCCGTGCGCCACACCCACGCCTCTCCTCCGGCAAGCAAAAACATAATAAAAAATATCTCCCCGGCAGAAGCAGCCTTTCGAGCGTGATTCTGGTACCGCGTATACAATATTTTAAGAGCGTATATATACATAGTATACTGAGTGTGTGTACTCGTCGCCGTCGTGCTACCTCACGGCCGTCCTTAAACAAATCCCGCACGCGCCTCGCACGTGACCGGCCATGCTCGATGGCGGGAAAGGTGACGGCCGGGGAGGAAGGAAAGGCGGGAAAGACCGGTCAATTCCCGCGCTCGCATGCACCTACCGACAAGGGCTTCCACCCGGGCCCCACCGCACAAGGCTACGAGCTTTTGCCTACGTGGCGGGGTCAGCGTGCGGCCGCCCACGATGGCACGCATCTCGCCGCGCCAACTGCTGCAGCCAACGACGCCCATGCGTGCGCTACTGTACACAACGCAGGACTTTGCAACCGTGAGCTAGAAAATTTATTTCTACTCCATTATTCCCGAATTAACCATGGGATCGAGAGCAAATCTTTTCGCCATTTGTGGCATATATTTACGAGCCATTGATCGGATCCCAAACACGGCCGCAACGCGTTTTCGATCGCGTTGGTTTACAGATGGGCAACTTTTAATGGGATTAATTTGTTTCCATCTTTGTGAAGATGAACATTGACCATTGGCGTTACAAGCAATCTTCACTTAAAGGAAACACATGTTTCTTTCCCCATATATATATCACCTCCGTACAGAGATATCAATGTCATCAATTTACTTCCATCTATGGGTCCTAGTACTACATGTAGTACTACGTACATTACTTTACACATCTTTTTTCCACTCAAGAATATTATATTTGCCCCATATTAGAGATATTTAAGGGACTCGATATTCGCCTATATTCCACGACATTGATAGCATGATACTTATATTCGCAAATGAGGAGCGGCAACATCATTATCGAATCATGTGGGATCCCATCCTCCCACCTAAAACATTATTTCCTCCACGGAAAAACGTGACCCGGAAAATGTCAAACGTGGAGCAAAATATTCCCGCACACACGTACGTGTCATACCACATACGCGCATCCCGAAAAAGAGGGCAACAAAATCTCCACGGCGCACTCTTTTTGTTTCACTTTTTACCAAAAAAAAAAACAGAAGGAAAAGATTTCCACCGTCTCCACCCAAAAAAATCGCTCCTTTCCGTCGCGCTCTGGGTGGCGGCTTGGCCGCCAAGCCAGCTGACCATTTCCCTCCGCGACCGCCTTTACAGCTCGCCGCTCCGAGGCCGACGGCCGGGCCCCGCGGCCACAGTTACAATTCCAGCGCCAGCACAATTACTTACTCATTTATTATTGTTATTATTCCAGCGAAATTATTTTCCGTCAGATATATCGGATCGGAGGAAAGTCAGAGAGAAACTAATTATCGTTGGCGCTGCGCGGCCAGCAGTAAACCAACCCGATCGAGGCGAGAGATCCCAGCCGCACGCTGCCCATCCCCATCCCCTGCCCGCGCAGCTAGATCTGGCCACTGTGCGGTCAGTGGGACTGGGACGTACGACGGGCCCGCATGTCATTGAGAGAAGATGATGGGGACGGGCAGGCGTGTAGGTGAAGCATTTATCATTTCCCGCAGCCGCCTCCCGTTCGCGTCCCCCCGTAAAGCCCTCGCTAAAACCCACCCCCACCGCTCGCGTTTCTTACCTAAAATTGGCCGTGTCGATGACCGGTGGGGCCGGGGTAGATGGGCGCGCGTGCTGGACAAAAGGCCAGCGTCGTTCCAGACCCATTCCAGATACAATGGGTTACCTGTGGCGAGGCACGTGTCCTACGCTGACTGTGGGACCACGATGTACGTTGGTCCCGCATGTCAGTCTGAAACGTGGAGACCATGGCTAGTACGTACAGCGCCCGAATATCAACCGTGTCACTTTCCAGTTTTCTGCTGGACGTGGAGAACGCAATGACATGCGGGCCCGGGCTGGGAAGGACCCCGCCGGTCAGCGGGTGGGTGGATGGGTGGATGGCGTGGGGCGGCGATTTACGTGGGCAAGTGCAGGGGCAGTGGGAGGGGATTAAATATCGGAGGAGGAGGCCATCCCAACCCCTTTTGCTCCTCTCGCCGCTTTGGGTCGGGGTTTTAGCGAGCTCAGGGAGGCCGGCCGGAGGCGACGACGACGCCGACCGCCGTCGGGGAAGAAGAAGAAGACCACCCACCACTCGTATATGTCTTCTTGCCCCTTCGCCGATCTGGTGGTAGTAGCGCTGCTCCTCGCCGCCGCCGCCGTCGTCGCCGTCGTCCTCCTCCACGCCCTCGCCTGCGCCCCCCGATCTATGCACCAGTGGCTCCACGGCTGGAACAAGTCCTCGTCGATGCTCAGGTCCGTGCCCCTCCCCCTCTCCCTCTCCCCCCCCGTCAATTTCTCATCTTTTTCGCCGGCCTTTTCGGGTCTGGGAGCCCAGATCTGGAGGTTCTTGGTGGGTTTTTCTTGGGGTTCTGACGGATGGATTCTTGCTCCTCTTATCTCGTTGCTGCAGGGACGGGTTCGGGGTGAAGTATTCCGGATTCCTCCACATAAGGCCGTGTAGTTTCTTGCGAGGAGACTGACGGATTCCCAGTGATTCCGTCCGTCGAATTTTTGACACCAAGAGAGAAAAAAGTGTCCCCTTTTCCTAGTAGAGTTTTTCCCCTTCAGTTTTGTTAGTCAGTCAGTGTTAGAGGAAGAAGAAGAGGAGGATCCATGGCCCCTTTGAGCGAGCACCAGATGCGCATCAGGCACGCGCTGGCCAAGAAGCCCAAGACCAAGATGCTCGCCGGGTTTGGCGTCAAACCCTCCGCTGCCTTCTCCAAGCCGGCGCAGCTGCAGGCTCACACGCTGCTGCCCGCTGCGCAGCCGCCGAGGCGGCGCGTGCGTGTCCTGTACGAGGACCCCGACGCCACCGACTCCGACACCGACGACGAGGAGGCCGCCGCCCCTGCCTCGTCCAAGCGCTGCTTCGAGCTGTTCCTTGGCAAGGCCCCGCAGGCCAAGGTGTTTGCCAAGCCGGTCACTCCGACCGCAGCTTCTGCCGTCGCTGCCTGCACCACCAGCAGCGCCGAGGGCCACCGTGGGGTGCGCCTCCGCAAGTGGGGCAAATGGGCGGCTGAGATCCGCAACCCGTTCTCCGGCAAGAGGGAGTGGCTTGGCACCTTCGACACCGCCGACTTGGCCTCCGCCGCCTACCAGGCCGCCTCCCGGAGCTTTATCGAGGAGAAGCGTCGCCGCCGTGGCCACTCTGTGGCCGCGGCCTCACCTGCTCGGTCTGCTGCGTCACCAACCCCGACGTCGTCTTCTACACCGACGGCATCTTCGTCGTCCTCCACCTCGGCTGCTCCATTCGCGCACCCGTCGCCGTCCTCTGTCCTGGATGCCACCAAGCCAGCAGCCGAGTCCCTGTCGCCTGAGCCGACTCCAGTTCCCGTCATGGTGTCCACCACGGCCGAGACCGCGCAGCTTCCTGATGACCCAGAGTTCTACCAGGACCTCCTGCGTGGTCTTCAGCTGCCGGACATTGACCCCATGGACTTCCGCGCCGGGCTTGATGCCTTGGACGTCTCCGAGGCGTCGGCTTACTTGGACGGCGAACAGGACCTGCTGCTCGGTGACTTGGCCGACGAGGAGCTCGAGCTGGACATGGACCTCGACATCGGCGACGACTTCCTGGAGATGCCTGGCTGCGACTTTGGCCGAGGCATGGATGATTTCCTGCAAACCGTCGATTTCTGCGTGTGAATTAAGAGAGGTTTAAGGTTTATCTTTAAGTAATGCTGGTGTGATGGGCCTCCTGTGAGTGTAATCCGTGTGCATTGGGACGGAGAAGATCCTCTTGGGTTTTTCCCCGGGCAGCTCAACCAGCTCGCGCCCAAGATGGTGTCTGCTTTCCCTAGTCTCCCGAGCACATTAGCGTTATGGTGGTGAGAGTGAGAGAGTATTTTTGATAGTAGGTTACATTGTGATAAGTTATAGTAGCTGCTGGTTATGTTATGTTCCTCTTTTATGTTACCTGTCAATGTTGGTCCAGACATTGTAGCTAGCTCAAGACAAGTCTTGTGGCTGTTGCTCCTAGTAGTATGAATGAAAAAGAAAAATAAGTTAGCATTATACATTGCTGGCATCTTTCAGATGGGTGTCTCTTACCTGCTCATTTGTATCTATCCTACTAGTTGATGAAGTGCTGATGGATGTTTCCGACTTCTGGAATGAAATTTGTGAGATCCCATCCAGGATTGGTTGTTGTTTAGCTCGTTTTGCATGTACCCTAGTTCTATGCTGAAAAAGAAAGATCAAGTAAATGCATTGCATCTCCACTTCCTGCTCTCTTTGAGATTGGTCTCTGTATTGTGCTCATCTGTATGCATCTTGTGCTGTGCTGGAGCTAATTTTGTTATAGTTTGACCAGTGGTGTTAGACACTAGTGCTACCGTCGTGGAGGTAATCTAGTAGTAACATTGCACGCCGGTGGGACACGTTCCAGCACAAGTGATGAGCAGCTCATTTGTTTGTATCTTGCATTCCAATGGATGTTTTCAACTTGTTGAATGCAATCTGTGAGAATCGTTGCACGATTGATGCTCTGCAGCTCATCTTGTGTGTATGCTAGTACTATGCTGAAGTGCTATTCATACCGAAAAAAGGAGTCCTGTGTGGAAGGCAACTTGTGAGATTAACAATGATTGATGATGTGGTGGAGCTAGTTTTGGTACCTGCACACACAATGTCCTGAACTGCTGATGAATGTTTTCAACTTGTGGAATGCAATTTGCGAGATTCCTGAGCAGCTAATTTTGCATGCAAGTGCCCCTAGTGATGTGCTGAACTTGTTTTCATAGCACCCATGATAAAATAATTTCTATGTTGCAACTTGTGAGATTATACTTGCGTCCAAACATTGATTGATCATGTGATGCAGCTAATTTTGTTATAGTTTGACCATTGGTGTTGATACTAGATACTAATGGTAATGCTACGGTCGTGGTGTTAACCTTTGCACGCCGGGTGGGCAGTTCGTGCAGGGGTTAAAAAACCATGCGAAGTTGCTAGATCCGATACACCGGTCGGCCTCCGTGCTGGTTCCATGTGGTGCAGATTTTTTGTTTATCCAGCGCGGAACAGTCCACGCACGGGCGTGGGTACTACTCTACTCCACTGCCCTTTCACGGCGTACGGTGGTAGTACATCGATGGAGCCTGTGATGGCCGACGGAGTGTATCTTTGTGATGGCTGAGTGTATCTTTGGGCGAGCTGGTGACTGGGAAACCGTATCCCCGGCCGGGCCAGAGTAGCCAGCGTGATGCCTCCGGCGCGCTTGTCTCTTGCTCGCTGCCCGGCTGTCTCGCGCCGGGCGCTTGTTTTGTCTGCCCGCCCTGGCGCTAAGCCATGGCGAGATGGCGATGCATGACCAGGTTGCCTGGTCCTGGCGCAGCAAAACGCACAGCAACTCGCATGGCACAAAGTATGTCTCATGGGTCCGGTGCCCCTCGTGTCTCCGTGGGTGTCTCTTGGCTCCGGCCAGGGAGTGGAGTGGGGCGTGCGGTGTGTGGTGTGGCGCCGCGATAATGCCAAACTCCAACACGCGACCCAAAACGGACGTCCGCTTTGTTCGGATTTCGTCCGTTTGGGTGTGGCAATGGGGCCGTGTCCGCCCGGATTCGTGGATGCGGCGGACAGGCGCCCAACGCGTGGCCGCATCTTGTCCGCGTGCATGCAAAAGTGAGAAACAAATGATTTGTTAGCCGCGGCCGCGGTTCGCACTAGTTCACGCTGGCCGGCAACACAACCGGCGGCCTACGGTCTGACGGCAACACAGCCAGCGGCCGGCACGGATCGTGCGTGTGTGCGCGCACGGTGGCGGTGGTGACTGCCGGCTGAGGTGGCGGCGGCGTCCCTATCTATCTATCCATCCATCCGTCCATCGGAACCCGGTGCCCGCAGCACGGATGACGGTGTGGTTGTGGCCGGACGGTGACGCGTAGCTCGCACGCTGGAGTTTTCCATGTGCTCTGATGCGCGGCCGGCCATGCCGTTCTGTTGAGCCTTTTTTCACGGAGCGAGCTGTTCTCCGGCGGACACTCTCGAGTTGCGTGTGCCGGCTTCGGGCGTGTCGCCAGGAAACGAGCACGCGGCAGCTGGAAAGTGAATGCGACGAGACGAGACACTGGTTGGTTGGTTGTTGGATCCATCCATCCACCGGAGCGGAGCGAGCTGGACCTCACCTCTGCACGGAACGGTGGCAACAGGACTACAGAAACCTAGGACAGTGTACGTCCGTTCATACTGTGAGTGTATAGATCGCCGTTCTCACGTGGACTGGCCGGGAGCTGGCTTGGCAGCTCGTGCACGCCGTGGGCGTGTGCGTGTCGCGCTTCCCGCTGAAAAACTGAACTGTGTCTTGGTCACCATGCTCTTCCATACCGCATGCAGGCGTACACGGCTGCTCCCTCGGCTCAGTTACAAGATTTGGGCCAAAAGGAGCTCGCTTCCAGTTCCAGTGGTTGCAATATATAGCCGCGATTGGCGACTTGTCGACTCAGTCCACTGAGCATGCCAACTTGGTGTCCGTTTCACATCGGATTTGCTACACTAGGCCAGGCATCCATCCAGATCGATCGAATGACGAACACCTTTGGATGTTCTGGTGGATACTGAGGTTTCGGTGCAAGTACACGTCACAGTGAGAGCAACTCCAACCACACGATCCAAACAGACGCACGGTTTGTCCCTTTTTTTGTCCATTTGGGTCGGTCAGACGGACAGGCGCGTCCGCTTTTTCATATCGGTCGGTTGATGCGTCCAACGGGAGGCTGACCTAAATTTGCGTGTGTACAAAAAAAAAACAGAAAATGATAAACACGTGGCACAAATAACCATAATAGAAACTTAATAACTATAAGTAGTCGGTCAAGCGCCGGCCAAAGTCCACTTAAAACATAATTAAATATTAATTAAAACTAAAAAAAGGTCCGCGCCCGTACGCAACCCTAGACGTCCGCCTTGCCCTTGCGTTGCCGTCGTCATCATCGTCGGTGAGGTCAATGAAGATGGGAGGCGGCCCAGCCCAGCCGAAGGCGGCTCGATATGTCGCCAGAGCTGCCTCCTCCGGCGTCTGCTGCGACGGCGGCAATGCGGCTACGCGGGCGCGCTCCTCCACCTCTTTCTCCTGCCGCTCCCTCTGCATGCGCCGCTCGCCGTCGGCGCGCTCCTCCGCCAGCCTGCGTTGCTGCCAGTGTTGGCCGGCCACATGTACCGCTCGGCCGGCTCGGGCGTAGGTGTCGTGGGGGTGAGCGGAGGTGGCGACAGCGGCACCACGCAGCTGCCGGCCGCAGAGAGGGCCATGTCCTCTGCCAGCCTCGCCTGGTAGTCGGCCCCGTCCGCTTCCGCCTTCAGCTGTTCCTCCTCGATGGAGTTCGCGAAGGCGGCCGCCAGCGCCGCCTGGTAGGCAGCCTCGTCCTCCTCTTCCTCCGGCTTGGACGACGGGGGGAGGCGGGCGGTTGACATGGTGGTGCTGCACGCCAAGCCGCATTTGCTCCTCGTGTTCGAGGGCAAACCAGACCTCCCAATGGGGAGAGTCTGCTGCGTACTCGGGCATGCGCTGCTGCTCCGGCGTGAGTTGCGCCCGACGCCTGCGCACCTCCTAGTCGTGCGCCCGCTGGTGTCTGCGGAACCGCCGGCACCAGGATCCGCCGCGGATCGAGGTGCCAGTGGTGCGGCAGTGTACATCCCCAGGTTACCCCACTCTGGTTAAGCTACTTAACCTGCCATGTCATCATGATCACTCTAATAAAATTTCATTAGAAAATATTTCAACTTCAATTTCAAATTACAAATGGGAGTCAAATAAATATTTCTTCAAATGGCGAAACTAAAATGTCCATAATGCTGCAAATAATCCTAAGGTAATTATAGAATTGAAACCAACTTCATATAAATTCCCAGAATGCCCCTGGGCATTTATAACAGTAGTCCAACAGCATTTAAATTTGTCTTTTCAATTCCTAATAATACCTAACCTATTCCTTTTGCCTCCAAAATAATTGTGGCACTGCCTAAAATTGTGTTGGATTTATTGGGTCTAGTTCCATATTTTCCCAACACCAATTGGATGCCCAATTAATTACTTTTCCCTCTCTGGTATTAAAAAAAAGGAGAAAACAAAAAAAGGGGAAGTGGCAGAACACTTACCTGGTAATGGGCCGAGCCCAGCGCAACTACCCTCCTCGCCTCGCTGTCGTCTCCTCCGTGGACGACCGCGCCCGCGCCGGTCACCGCGCGACACCGCGACGGGGAGCAGGGACGCGAGAGGATAAGGCCGCGCCGAGCCGTCCCCCCTGGCCACCTCCTCCATTCGCCCACTCTCCTCCTTCCTCCTCGTCTCTCTCAGCTCGGATCTGAGCGCAACCGAGTTCCACCACCGCCGTGCTCCTGTCGTCTCTATGGCCACCGGCGTCCCCGCGGGCCACCGCCGTGTCGGGAAGGAGCGTCGCGCTCGACCACGTCGCCTGGTGTTTTCTGTTGGAGCCGAGGACCTCTACAGCTGCCGAACGCCGCCGCCCCCTTTCCGCTTCGGCCACCGGCGAGTTCCGGCGACCACGACCACCTCGGCAGCTACAAAACCTCCACGGGCCTTTCATGAGCCGCTAGGTGAGCGCCGCCGCGGTTCCCCCTTTGTTTCCTATCCATTTTGCCGCATCTAGCGCAGTCGCCGGCAATGGCCGAGTCGTGCTCCGCCGCGAAGCTCGCCGCCGTTGCTCCCAACGTCGTCATGGCCGTTTGAGCCCACTGGTGAGCTCGGGGCACTCCCGTAGCCCGGCCAGCCCTTTTCAAATCGCTCACGCGCGCGCTATTCGTTGTTCCCGCGAGATGCCCGAAGACCACCGCCGCCGCCGTCGACGTTCAGCCCTGTTCCGGCCGTCTCCGGTCTAACGAGTTGTCCCACGCGATGCGTGACACCGCAAGCTTCCAAACGCCGCAAGAATCGGGCGAAACGGGCCACTGTGCGCAAAACCCGGGCTCGCCGGAGTTGCTCGCCGTCGCGCAGCCTCGCCGGAGCACTCCGGTGCCGGCGTCCGAGCTGGCGCCGACGTGGCCTGATCTGTGCCGCTGACTTCTGGGCCCCACGGGCCCGATTGACCTGGTCAGCACCGGCACTGTTCACCAGTGAGACTGACGAGTGGGTCCCGCATAAATAAACAATTTAAAATAAAAGAATAATTAGCTAATTAATTAATTAGTTAATGAAAACATTGATCAGTCACTGACTACTGGGGCCCACTCCCTAATTAACCCAGTTAGTTAGATTAACTCACTGTTAAAGTAACAGAGGCTGACATGTGGGTCCCACTGGACCCACATGTCAGGTTTGACCTGTACAGCCGCTGTTGACTTGCTGATGTCAGCATTACGTCATGCTGACATCATAATTCATTTTTCTGTTAATAAAATAATTTCAGAAAATCAAATAATCTTTAAAAATTAATAACTTTTAAACCGTAGCTCAGATCGAAAAAGTTAAAACATGAAAGTTGCTCAGAACGACGAGACGAGTCTGATCGTGCCGTCTGTTTCTTTGTCGGAACCTCCTACGTGGGAGAACTCGTAACCCCGAGCCCGATTCCGGTAGATGAATAGTGCACACACATCGGTAAATAAATCCCAGAATAATTCTAAAAATAACTAAAATGACTTAGATGCATATTTAGGCAACCCTGCACTGCATCATAGCATAGCACGCACCGTGTTGCATCTGTTTGCATTATGTTTACCTGTTTCTTCCCCCTCTTTCTCTCGGTAGACCCCGACGTTGACGTAGCTCCCGAGGCAGACGCAGCTCCGGAGTACGGCTACGTCCCCGACGACACCACCGACGACCTTGCCCTTGCCCCAGAGCAAACAGGCAAGCACCCTCATTTTGAACATGCCTATATCGCCTATTCTCTTCTCTCTTATGCTTGCATTAGAACTGCTACTGCTACTGTTTTCCTATATCTGCTGCATAGCCTGATTATTGTAACCTGCCTTGCTACCTTGCTGGTTATCCTAGACTGTTTAGAATAGGCTGGGTAGAGACCCGACAGAGACCCCCACTTTATCCCGACTGCCCCGCTGGATATCAGAAGACCCGATCATCGGGATTGAAGACCAGACCCTGGCACCACAAATCACTTCCCCTTAGTTGCCGACACTGCTGGGTTACCGTCGAGTGCCGAGGGTGATACCTCGTTAGCACTTCTGATGATAACCTTGTAGGTTAGTTAATCGGTCGTGGTAAGCGAGGGTGGTTCCTCCTACACCACCCCCGATATCGACATCGTCGCGCAACACTTCAAGCGTGGACCTCGAGGATGATTCCTCCTTCGTTCACCTTGACTATAACATCAGGTGGGATTCCATCGAGGGTGATTCCTCAGGGTCCCCTTGGTGTCAGACACACGGCTACTGCTGTTGATTTGACTTGCACTGAACCATGATACTAAAGACGGGTCGGCCCTGAGGGGTACCCGCGCGAGCTTAATGCGAAGTGATGTGGAGTCGGGTTGACCTGGATGGTGCCCGCGAGATAACACGAGGCGTGGCCGGGCATTCCTAGCCCTTGCCGCAAGTCCTCGAGACGGGGCGACGAGGTCACATCGATCATGAGTCTCTGCTCGTTACCGCGCGCTCCTAAACCACTAAACAGTTTGGATATTTGATCCGAGGGGCCTCTGGCCCGATAGCACTAACCATCATGTGGGCATAGTATGGGCGTTCTGCGTCGTATACATCAGCCGAAGCTCTATTGACGTCAGCGAGGAGCTGTAACACCCCGGTAGTTAAGCTACAGTAACCACACGCTAATGGTGCCATGTCATCACTGTTACTGTTGATAGACTCACGTTAATCCAAGTCCTATTCAAATTCTAATTCAAATTAAAGTCAGAATTCAATTTTGTCAAACATGAAAACAAAAATGTTCGCATTATTCTATAAATTCCTCTGATCATTAGTCATGTTGTAACAAACATCTTTTGACTCATCATTTAATCCCTATTAAATTATAAAGTGGTTCCACAACATTTAATTTGGCCTTTCAAAAATAAACAAATGTTTATACACTTCTAAATGGTCTGTAACTTTTTGAGCCACCCCAACATATTGCAATTGCATTATGTGGCAAGTTTGGGCCAAAGCAAAAAGTCTTTTTTGATGCAAAACAAATTGCAAAACAGGAGCAAAAGGGAGAAACAGAAATATCTAAAAGAAACGCAAAATAAAAAGAAAAGGGGAAAAGACTACACTGTGCACTGCAGCCCACTGCTACAGCGCACAACCCAGCCCACCAAGCCGCCATCTCCAACCTCTGTTCACAGAAGGCATCGTGGACGCACGCGCCGCGTCCATGGACATGGATGGCCACGCGGCATCCATCCCGTGCCCCCCCATGGTGAATAGGGCCAACCCCCCCAAACCCTAGCTACCTTATCCTTCTCCCTCGCTCACTCTCCTCTTCCCCCCTCCCAAATCCGTTCGTGCTCGAAGCACTGTCGTTGTCGCCCGTCGTCATTTGCCATGTCCGCCGTCAAGATCGAGCCATGGCGGGATGTCCCGAGCTCCGCCACCACCTGCTGAGCCTCACCACCGAGCGGATTGGGCTGGGGCTACACGCGAACGTCGCCATCGCCATCACCATCGTCTTCGCTCACGCCCGACAACCACCGTCATCCTCCGCCGCGGGTCTGCACCTCCGGTCGCCCCGACCCCTCCCGAGCTCGTCATCGTCCCCCTCGCAGTGAGCCGTGCCCGTTCCCCCCCTCTTTCCCCATCTGTTTCTCACCGTAGACCATCGTACCAGCGCGCCCAGGGCCCGCGCCTGCCCGGCCGCCGCGTCCGACCGCTGCCGTCCCCTGCCCACGCCGCGCCGCCCGCTTCCCGCTCCTGGCTGCGCCCTCCTGCTTCCCCCGCTCGCCCCTGCTTGCTGCTGCTCCGCTGCGCTAGCGCTCGACCTCGCTGCCGTGCCCTGGCCGCCTCGTGCGTGCCCCGCCCGGCCACTGCCGCTGCGCCTCGCGCCCGCCCTACTGCTGCTTCTGCCGCCCGCGCATGGCCGCCTCTCCCGCTCGCTTCCTCCCCGCCGCTGCCTGCTCGCCGGCGGCGGCCATCCTTCTCGCCCCGCTCCCCGCGCCATGTGTTGGGCGCTGGCCGCCGGCGCTCCTCTGCGAGCGGCCGTGCGTGCCCCAGCCGTGGCCTCGGGCCACTGCTCAATTTGGGTCCGGCCCTGTAAATTTACTTAGGTTGCTCTAACTGCCTAACTAGTCTAACTAATAGACACTAACAGCCGGGCCCCACCGCATAATTAAACTAATATAAATAAATGATGAAGTTTTACACAATGACAGGTGGGTCCCATATGACCCTGTTGACTGGTCAACTACTGTTGACTGTTGACCAGTCAACTGTTGACTGGTGAGTCAGCAGTTGACCGGGCCCACCCATCATCCTCTCTGGCTAGGTACCCACTGGGTACACATAGCCTTTTTACTGTTTAAATTCGAATTAAAACAGTACAGGATTTTTTTTTGAAAATGCAATAAACTTTGAGAAATTCGTAGAAAATAATCCGTAACTCGGATGAAAAAGTTTTATACATGAAAGTTGCTCAGAACGACGAGACGAATCCGAATACGCAGTCCGTTCGTTCGTCACGCATCCCTAGCATAGCGAACATGCAACCGTCCCCCCTCCGGTCATCTGTCTGACACAGGTCCGGAACCGGGAATACTTTCCCGGATGAGCTCCCCCTTCCTCGGTATCGTGTAACCGTACGATAGAACACCGCTAGCTCTGCTTTTTGACCTGTCATGCACTTGTTTACTGTGTATTTATACTGTTTCCTCCCCCTCTTCTCTCTCGGTAGACCCAGACACCGACGTCGTCCCCAAGACCGACGCAACTCAGGAGCCCGACGCCACCATTGACGACCTTGCCTTTGCCGCCGAGCAACCAGGCAAGCCCCCCCTTGAGCATACCGATATCGCATATTCTAATTTCTCATGCTTGCATTAGAATGGCTGCTGCTACTGCTTTACCTATTCTGATGCATAGCCTGTTTATTGTAGCCTACTGTTGATAATTACCTGCATATCCTAAACTGCTTAGTATAGGCTGGGTAGAGACCTATCAGTGACCCCACTTATCCTGACTGCCCCGCTGGATTATCCGAAGACCCGATCAACGGGATTGAAGACCAGGCCCCGACACCGCACATCACCCCCCTTAGTTGTAACGACACTGCAGCGTTACTATCGAGTGCCGAGGGTGAACCTCTTGTAGCACTTCTGATGTTAACTCTGTAGAGTAGCTATTCAGTCGTGGTCATCGAGGGTGATTCCTCCTTCACCACTTCCGATAACGACGCCGTCGTACAACACCTCAAGTGTGAACCCAGCGAGGGTGATTCCTCCGAGTTCACCTTGACGGATACATCGTGTGGGAATCGTAACGAGGGTGATACCTCGGATTCCTCCGATGTTATGGACACACAAATACTTGAACTTTACACTGTTACTTGAAAGGGCGGGTCGACCCTGAGGGGTACCCGCGTGCGCCTGAGAGGCGAGTGTTGTGAAGACGGGTGCCTGTGTGGTGCCCGAGTGAGAATACGAGGCGTGGCCGGGCATTCTTGGCCCTTGCCACAAGTCCTCGAGACGGGGCGACGGGGTCACATCTTTCGTGAGTCTCTGCTCGTGACCGCAAGCCCAAGGTACTAACGGTTTGGATATTTGATTCGAGCAGGCCTCTGGCCTGATAGCACTAACCATCACGTGGGCATAGTATGGGCGTTCTGCATCGTATGCATCAGCCGAAAGCTCTGTCAGACGTCCAGTTCAGCAGTGCGTCATGGAGTGATTGGCGCCATTTCGGTGGTGCTTGGATCTGGGCCATGTGCGCAACGACCCGGAGGGTGAGGGGCGATGGCCAAGACCCCCTTGCGCTTAGGATGTAGACCGGCGGGGACCTCTCTGCTGAGTTGTAGGTAGGGTTGCGATGTGTCGTTTGGCCGAGGTCGGGCATGACCCGGAAAAGTGTGTCCGGCCGGAGTTAAGCGAGCGTGGTGGGTAAGTTGGTGCACCCCTGCAGGGAAGAAAACTTCTATCGATAGCCTGTCCTACGGTAACGGACACTCGGAGTTGTATCCTGATTGATACAATTTAGAACTGGATACTTGGATACTATGGCTCTGGGATTGCTTCTCGCAGGGAGTCGAGAAGGGATCTCAGGACGAGGTGGATGACTGTATGGCTCTGGGATTGCTTTCTCGCAGGGAGCCGAGAAAGGATCTCTGGGTGAGGTTGAGACTTAATGATACTACTATTTTATATGGTACTAATCTACACTCTTCTAATGCTGCAAGACCTCTGAAGATGCTAGACTTCGATACGACTAGGCTTTTCCTCTCTATTCTGGCACTTCTGCAGCCCAGTCCACATATACAGCCTTCCATTGAAAATGTTGCATATGTAGTGTAGATCCTTGCTTGCTGAGTACTTCTGAGTACTCACGGTTGCTTTGTTTTCTTTCTCCCCATATCAGTTTGGTCGTGACCAGAGGACGGAGCCCCTGAGACAGATGCGCCGACGATCGCTACTACTACCCCGAGGATGGTTTTACCTCGAGCTTGCCGTCGACCAGGAGTAGGATCGGAGGTTCCCAGGCAGGAGGCCTTGTGCCTTTCGATCGTAGTGTTTTCTTTTGTCCCGCTTTCTAAGAGGCCTTTTCTGTGCTTTCTTTTATGTCTGTACTCAGATATCTGATGCTTCCGCTGACGCTTGTACGCAGGCTTATGTATTCGAGCCCTCGAGGCCCCTGGCTTGTAATATAAAGCTTGTATGACTTTATTTATGTTTTAGAGTTGTGTTGTGATATCTTCCCGTGAGTCCTTAGGCTTGATCGTGTGCATTTGCGTGTATGGTTAGTGCACGATTAAGCCGGGGGCGTCACAGGAGCGGCCCGTTATGGATTGGACTGGGAACGCAACTGCGCTTGTATAAGGGGTTGCTAGGTCTGCTTCCAAAACGTCCTCGCAACGTGCAGGGTTCCCGGGGCGAAGGCCCAAGACCCCCGGGGGCATAGGTTAGTCCGGTGTGCTGACCTCTCTTTAGAGCCTAGGTCGGGTTGCGGCGTATCGTTTGGCCGAGGGCGGGCATGACCCAGTAAAGTGTGTCCGGCCAGAGTTAAGCGAACGTGGTGGGTAACTTGGTGCACCCCTGCAGGGAAGAACTTATCTATCGATAGCCTGTCCTACGGTAACAGGCACTCGGAGTTGTATCCCGATCGGTACAACTAGAACATGAGATGAGAACTGGATAGTACGGCTCTGGGATTGCTTTCTCGCAGGGAGTCGAGGAAGAATCTCTGGCCGAGGTTGATGACATTGCTATACTTTACATTATGTTATTCTGCTCTCTTCTAATGCTGCAAGACTGATGAAGATGCTAGTCTTCGATAGGACTAGGCTTTCCCCCTCTATTCTGGCATTTCTGCAGCCCAGTCCGCAAATACAGCACCCGTTTGAAAATGTTGCATATGTAGTGTAGATCCTTGCTTGCTGAGTACTTCGGATGAGTACTCACGTTTGCTTTATTTTCCTTTTTCCCCCTTTATCCCTTTGTCGCATCCAGACGACGGAGCCCCTGAGCCAGATGCCCCAGTCGACGACCAGTACTACTACCAGCCCGGAGAGTACTACTACTACGAGGAGCCGACGGACGACCAGGAGTAGGATCGGAGGGTCCAGGGCAGGAGGCCTACGCCTTTCGATCGTAGTATTTTATTTTGCCCTGCCTCTGTGAAGGCCTATCTCTCTGTTCTGTAATATATCTGTACCCAGATATCTAATGCTTCCGCTGACACATGTATGCCATCGAGCTATGTATTCGAGCCCTCGAGGCCCTGGCTTGTAATATAAAGCTTGTATGAATTTATTTATGTTTTAGAGTTGTGTTGTGATATCTTCAAGTGAGTCCTAGGCTTGATCGTGCGCATTTACGTGTATGGTTAGTGCACGATTAAGCCGGGGTCGTCACAGGTTGGTATCAGAGCCGTTTGCCTCTAGGAATCCCCCTTTCCAACTCCTTGGCCGAAGTTGAGTCTAGTGGTCCAAAATTGTTTTACTAACTTGGCTGTGTGACTTACGGGCCCACGTCGTCAATTGGGTGGTATTAGGATCTTTTATTCCTCATCTATACTCTGGGAACTCTGATCTCTCTTCTATTCGGGTTAAATGATTTTGCTAACTCTGGCATTAGGATCTCGTAACCACTTCCTCCCGGAGAGCCCCTTCACTACAGATGCTCGTTTGCTTCATCAGAAGACTCTGAAGATACTCCTCATCGTTAACCGAGACCCTGTGCACTGCTTTGCAGTTCCTGATCACCGACAAACCCCCGGGGATAACTAACCATCCTTGTTGTTTGTACCTTGATTCCCAATTACTCCGTTATGTGCGAGATACCCCGTAATATTCCTCATTAATACGGAATCCTTTGAACCTACTGCCGTACAGCTTCTTTCGCACTGCGGTTAATTTCTCACATTACCGGGGATCCGTTCATCCCCAGTTGTTCCTGTGAATCCTCAGGCACTTTGAAATATTATCTGATCTCACGAGAATCCTCCGCAGCTTACTGCTACTAAAATTCTTGCTTGCTTGCATTATGGTTAGCTCCATATGTCAAGTAATTATTGTTGATATTCCTTCTCATTATCATTCCGATCCCATAGATTCGACATGTGTGCGAATACTAGCAATCATCAGTTCTAATTCGTCCTTCCGGCACAGTCATCATTCCGGACATGAGCTGGTTCTCGGCCAATCAAGTATTGGTTAATTGTCCAACTAAGCATCTACAAATTACTCGTCCCTCTGCCCGGGTGAACTAATTGTCACTCCTGACTTTAGAAATCATGAACCCTCTGAATTTTTATACTTGAGTTGTTCAAGTGCTTCCTTAATTCGATGTGCTTGCCTCCCGATTTTCCTCAGGAGGACTCTTAAGGGGAACCAGTTGTTAAAACCTTACCCCGTTAGCTCTCACGGATCACTTGATTTCTTTTGAGGACAATTATCCGATCGATTCTTTTCTATCCTAAGAACCTTAACGGTTCCTTCCCCGTTGACATTGCCTTTGGCACCGAAGCATCCTCTACTTCTTGCCGACTGTATATCCGCCCAGCTTGCATGGCACGGAGAGGTAGTGTATTCCTTCTCCTTATTGACTTGGGACTGACTTCTGACCAGGACATGTCCCATAAACATGGTTGGAGATCTCTGCAAGGTGGAATACCAAAGTTGTCCATCTAGTTCTATTCAACCTACTCATCTTTTGATCAGAGCTTTTGCTTCTGATCCTTAGTTTCTGAACCATGAATCCCTTGTACTTAAACATCGGATTATCCCGATGTTTCTATAATCCTATGCCGTCACATCCTTCATCTTATGGTTGAGTGCCGCTACTCACGCCAGATCCTATGTCGTCTACCTGATCTTTTGCTAGATTAATATCCGACAGTATCTTTCATACCCAAACATCCTGTGAGCTCTTTTCTTGGTACTTAATACCTTCGGTAAATTGTATCATCTATTTTGACTTCGTTGCTCTGCTTTCGAACTCGCACCCCTTGTATTGGTTGATGGTTGTATAGCTTAGTAAAAATGTCCCAATGGGTTGAACCTATGCTTTCCCTAATTCGTGTGAACTCGAAGGTTATGCGAGTCATACTCTTCTGGTGCTTCACCAGATAAATTCTCAGCACTACAATTTCTTCGAAAACGAGAAGTGAATGAAAGGTTGTGCATTGAAGAAGTGGGGGTCGACCTTGAACCTTTGTGTTCATGCCCATGGACCCGATGTAGAACTTATCATGGAAGCTGCTCGTAAAAATAATTATTCCCTTGGTACAAGTTCATCTTGTATCTAAGAATTGATCCTTTGCAAACATGGTTCCGACCATATTTCCTCTTTGAGTTCATTTCCCGGATAAGTTAAAATACTTGTCCTCTGCAGATCATTTTCCCCATCCAACCTCTGCTCCGACTTACCTTCCGGTGTTACCCCTAGTACTTGTTACTGGGAAGTCTAACACCCCATCACATCATCCCTAGCCTGATCGACTATATTTTTATCGTGCCAACTTTCAACTGTGCTACCTGGACCTTATGCCCGGAGCAACTTCCGACGATGAGCGAAGCTTACGTCGATCCTCCTCATCTTATCATTTTATCTCGAGCAACAAGTTTGATTTCGAGCTTGTGTCATATGCATGGTTCCAATAAACTTTTCGCCTCATCATTCCTTACAGTTGATGTCGTCACTGTTCGATGGCATCTTCATAGAGCCTCCCGACAAATGTGATGTGATCATCGCCCATATTTGACTTGTTCCAAGTTATCGATTAAATTCATGGTGAGAATTATCATCCTTTCTCTTCGATGATTTGTGTTATCATCGATGACATCCTTGACTTTCGACCAACACAAACCTGGTTGTGTTTGGTTA
This sequence comes from Thinopyrum elongatum, assembly GCA_011799875.1. NCBI lineage: Eukaryota > Viridiplantae > Streptophyta > Magnoliopsida > Poales > Poaceae > Thinopyrum > Thinopyrum elongatum. The sequence goes on along the minus strand of CM022299.1, from coordinate 31,909,632 downwards.
TTCCTTACGTTCCGAGATACCCTTGAAATTGTTTCTCGGTACCTCTTGAGATCTTCGAACCCAATCTTTACTTGACACCATATTATTGCTTCCTCGAAGCATGACTACGGTATTCTGAATGTCCTATAGAACAATGGAAGATCCATACCACCTGTTCCTTAATCAATTATCCCAAACACCATTGTTCGGGTAAACATCATGATTCTTTCCTCGCCCCTTTGTCTAAATGCTTTTGGACTTGCTAATCTATCAGGTGTATCATGCTCCGTTTATCCATGGGAAATGAGATACCCCTAGTTCATGTGTGCAAACACATTTTCCTTCCCATTGTTTTGTTTAACCTTTCCTGTAATCTAAATTGTCTGGGCAGAAACAAATTCTATGCTTATGAAAACATATCGGTCTACAACCCTGTCAATGAGACCCTGCTACTATCGTCGAAGACATTCCGGTAACCCCCGATGGACGAGAACCTCGCCTATTGGTCCGCCTCGTTTCAACGAGCAGGAAAATGGTTCTCTTCGTCCCTCGCCCTTGGTACCGAATTTGTTGCCGACAAAGCTGACAGTTATTTCGTTGACATGTCTTATTGTTGTGAACGATAAGATGCCACCGTTCTTCCTACTTTTGATCGACACCCCACCACAGTTCCACAGGATCGGAACCTGACTCTCCTGTATATTCTTGATTCCGAAGTAATCTTTGATCTTGACTATGTGTGTTATCCCGAGTCACCCCTCGAGAGATGATCTACCCTCGATACCCTGAACCCCTGTTCACACTTTGTTCAGGTATCGATTGAATGTCCATTCGATTAATACTTCTTATTGAACCTTCATACTTTGCTCTCGATGTTTCCTAAGTTTCAACTCGAGAGAAACTTTTGCCGCATTCCCTGAATTGTCCATCAGCTAATCGATCCTATAAGGATCAGTTCTCTCGAAGTTACTCCTTATTTCCCCACTTAAATCTCGGGACGAGATTTCTTGTAGTGGAGGAGACTTGTAACATCCCCAGGTTACCCCACTCTGGTTAAGCTACTTAACCTGCCATGTCATCATGATCACTCTAATAAAATTTCATTAGAAAATATTTCAACTTCAATTTCAAATTACAAATGGGAGTCAAATAAATATTTCTTCAAATGGCGAAACTAAAATGTCCATAATGCTGCAAATAATCCTAAGGTAATTATAGAATTGAAACCAACTTCATATAAATTCCCAGAATGCCCCTGGACATTTATAACAGTAGTCCAACAACATTTAAATTTGTCTTTTCAATTCCTAATAATACCTAACCTATTACTTTTGCCTCCAAAATAATTGTGGCACTGCCTAAAATTGTGTTGGATTTATTGGGTCTAGTTCCATATTTTCCCAACACCAATTGGATGCCCAATTAATTACTTTTCCCTCTCTGGTATTAAAAAAAAGGAGAAAACAAAAAAAGGGGAAGTGGCAGAACACTTACCTGGTAATGGGCCGAGCCCAGCCCAACTACCCTCCTCGCCTCGCTGTCGTCTCCTCCGTGGACGACCTCGCCCGCGCCGGTCGCTGCGCGACACCGCGACGGGGAGCAGGGACGCGAGAGGATAAGGCCGCGCCGAGCCGTCCCCCCTGGCCACCTCCTCCATTCGCCCACTCTCTTCCTTCCTCCTCGTCTCTCTCCGCTCGGATCTGAGCGCAACCGAGTTCCACCACCGCCGTGCTCCTGTCGTCTCTATGGCCACCGGCGTCCCCGCGGGCCACCACCGTGTCGGGAAGGAGCGTCGCGCTCGACCACGTCGCCTGGTGTTTTCTGTTGGAGCCGAGGACCTCTGCAGCTGCCGAACGCCGCCGCCCCCTTTCCGCTTCGGCCACCGGCGAGTTCCGGCGACCACGACCACCTCGGCAGCTACAAAACCTCCACGGGCCTTTCATGAGCCGCTAGGTGAGCGCCGCCGCGGTTCCCCCTCTGTTTCCTCTCCATTTTGCCGCATCTAGCGCAGTCGCCGTCAATGGCCGGGTCGTGCTCCGCCGCGAAGCTCGCCGCCGTTGCTCCCAACGTCGTCATGGCCGTTTGAGCCCACTGGTGAGCTCGGGGCACTCCCGTAGCCCGGCCAGCCCTTTTCAAATCGCTCACGCGCGCGCTATTCGTTGTTCTCGCGAGATGCCCGAAGACCACCGCCGCCGCCGTCGACGTTCAGCCCTGTTCCGGCCGTCTCCGGTCGAACGAGTTGTCCCACGCGATGCGTGACACCGCAAGCTTCCAAACGCCGCAAGAATCGGGCGAAACGGGCCACTGTGCGCAAAACCCGGGCTCGCCGGAGTTGCTCGCCGTCGCGCAGCCTCGCCGGAGCACTCCGGTGCCGGCGTCCGAGCTGGCGCCGACGTGGCCTGATCTGTGCCGCTGACTTCTGGGCCCCACGGGCTCGATTGACCTGGTCAGCACCGGCACTGTTCACCAGTGAGACTGACGAGTGGGTCCCGCATAAATAAACGATTTAAAATAAAAGAATAATTAGCTAATTAATTAATTAGTTAATGAAAACATTGATTAGTCACTGACTACTGGGGCCCACTCCCTAATTAACCCAGTTAGTTAGATTAACTCACTGTTAAAGTAACAAAGGCTGACATGTGGGTCCCACTGGACCCACATGTCAGGTTTGACCTGTACAGCCGCTGTTGACTTGCTGATGTCAGCATTACGTCATGCTGACATCATAATTCATTTTTCTGTTAATAAAATAATTCCAGAAAATCAAATAATCTTTAAAAATTAATAACTTTTAAACCGTAGCTCAGATCGAAAAAGTTAAAACATGAAAGTTGCTCAGAACGACGAGACGAGTCTGATCGTGCCGTTTGTTTCTTTGTCGGAACCTCCTACGTGGGAGAACTCGTAACCCCCAGCCCGATTCCGGCAGATGAATAGTGCATACACATCGGTAAATAAATCCCAGAATAATTCTAAAAATAACTAAAATGACTTAGATGCATATTTAGGCAACCCTGCACTGCATCATAGCATAGCACGTACCGTGTTGCATCTGTTTGCATTATGTTTACCTGTTTCTTCCCCCTCTTTCTCTCGGTAGACCCCGACGTTGACGTAGCTCCCGAGGCAGACGCAGCTCCGGAGTACGGCTACGTCCCCGACGACACCACCGACGACCTTGCCCTTGCCCCAGAGCAAACAGGCAAGCACCCCCATTTTGAACATGCCTATATCGCCTATTCTCTTCTCTCTTATGCTTGCATTAGAACTGCTACTGCTACTGTTTTCCTATATCTACTGCATAGCCTGATTATTGTAACCTGCCTTGCTACCTTGCTGGTTATCCTAGACTGTTTAGAATAGGCTGGGTAGAGTCCCGACAGAGACCCCCACTTTATCCCGACTGCCCTGCTGGATATCAGAAGACCCGATCATCGGGATTGAAGACCAGACCCTGGCACAACACATCACTTCCCCTTAGTTGCCGACACTGCTGGGTTACCGTCGAGTGCCGAGGGTGATACCTCGTTAGCACTTCTGATGATAACCTTGTAGGTTAGTTAATCGGTCGTGGTAAGCGAGGGTGGTTCCTCCTACACCACCCCCGATATCGACATCGTCGCGCAACACTTCAAGCGTGGACCTCGAGGGTGATTCCTCCTTCGTTCACCTTGACTATAACATCAGGTGGGATTCCATCGAGGGTGATTCCTCAGGGTCCCCTTGGTGTCAGACACACGGCTACTGCTGTTGATTTGACTTGCACTGAACCATGATACTAAAGACGGGTCGGCCCTGAGGGGTACCCGCGTGAGCTTAATGCGAAGTGATGTGGAGTCGGGTTGACCTGGATGGTGCCCGCGAGATAACACGAGGCGTGGCCGGGCATTCCTAGCCCTTGCCGCAAGTCCTCGAGACGGGGCGACGGGGTCACATCGATCGTGAGTCTCTGCTGGTTACCGCGCGCTCCTAAACCACTAAACGGTTTGGATATTTGATCTGAGGGGCCTCTGGCCCGATAGCACTAACCATCATGTGGGCATAGTATGGGCGTTCTGCGTCGTATACATCAGCCGAAGCTCTATTGACGTCAACGAGGAGCGGCCCGTTATGTATTGGACTGGGAACGCAACTGCGCTTGTATAAGGGGTTGCTAGGTCTGCTTCCAAAACGTCCTCGCAACGTGCAGGGTTCCCGGGGCGAAGGCCCAAGACCCCCGGGGGCATAGGTTAGTCCGGTGTGCTGACCTCTCTTTAGAGCCTAGGTCGGGTTGCGGCGTATCGTTTGGCCGAGGGCGGGCATGACCCAGTAAAGTGTGTCCGGCCGGAGTTAAGCGAACGTGGTGGGTAACTTGGTGCACCCCTGTAGGGAAGAACTTATCTATCGATAGCCTGTCCTACGGTAACGGACACTCGGAGTTGTATCCCGATCGGTACAACTAGAACATGAGATGAGAACTGGATAGTACGGCTCTGGGATTGCTTTCTCGCAGGGAGTCGAGGAAGAATCTCTGGCCGAGGTTGATGACATTGCTATACTTTACATTATGTTATTCTGCTCTCTTCTAATGCTGCAAGACTGATGAAGATGCTAGTCTTCGATAGGACTAGGCTTTCCCCCTCTATTCTGGCATTTCTGCAGCCCAGTCCACAAATACAGCACCCGTTTGAAAATGTTGCATATGTAGTGTAGATCCTTGCTTGCTGAGTACTTCGGATGAGTACTCACGTTTGCTTTATTTTCCTTTTTCCCCTTTTATCCCTTTGTCGCATCCAGACGACGGAGCCCCTGAGCCAGATGCCCCAGTCGACGACCAGTACTACTACCAGCCCGAAGAGTACTACTACTACGAGGAGCCGACGGACGACCAGGAGTAGGATCGGAGGGTCCAGGGCAGGAGGCCTACGCCTTTCGATCGTAGTATTTTATTTTGCCCTTCCTCTGTGAAGGCCTATCTCTCTGTTCTGTAATATATCTGTACCCAGATATCTAATGCTTCCGCTGACACTTGTATGCCATCGAGCTATGTATTCGAGCCCTCGAGGCCCTGGCTTGTAATATAAAGCTTGTATGAATTTATTTATGTTTTAGAGTTGTGTTGTGATATCTTCAAGTGAGTCCTAGGCTTGATCGTGCGCATTTGCGTGTATGGTTAGTGCATGATTAAGCCGGGGTCGTCACAGGCAGTGTGACGTCGGGGTACGGCAGCGGTTGCCTTAACTCCTAGTGCCACCGCGCTTGGTGCACCGGGATGTGCAGATGCTGCTATGCGGGACAGGCAGGCGCCGGCGACGGCGGCGGAGGAGGAGGAGGAGCACGGGAGGAGGAAGCACCGGGGGTGAACTTCCCTTTGCTCTTGCCTGAGCCACTGCCACTGAACAACCCCATGTCTAGGGTTTCGGTTGTCGCCGACGAGAAAGCACGAGGGGGTGGGGGGGCCAGAGGTGGACGGAAGTGGATGAGGCTGCCCCCTCCCCCCACATGCGTGAATTAAAAAACGACGATTCCACTCGCTGACGTGTGGGTCCGGTGTCGGTCGTCACCATAAATATGACCGCGTTCGGCCGTTGGCCGGCCGTCATGTGAGACCGCAGCGGATAACGAGGAGACGAGCGGCGCGTCCGCTTCGCGTCCGCGTCGACGCATTTCAGGCGCAAATTTGGACCGGAAATGGTCCGTGCGGACGCGAAGCGGTACCCTATTGGAATTGCTATGACCTATGAGTGCTCAAAATTCTGATTCGTGCGATCCGTGGCCGTCGGCGTCGGGCTACTTGTCAACACTCCCCTCTGGTCACCCAACGACGTATGTATGGATGAACGGGACATGGCAGTATGGCACACATGCCGCAGCCCAAAAACAGTTGAGCTGCGGCTGAGCGCACGTTGCGTGTTGGAAGAGGAGGTTCTGTCGGATACTCCATCCCACTTCCGCTTCCGTTGAATCTTCAGGCGATGGCGGCCCGAGTGCTAAGCCGTGGAAACGAAAGAGATCGATCATTCAGATAGCAGTTATGGCGGCCTTGATTGAGCATCGATCTGCTCTGCTCGGGCAAATATCGAACGGGAATGGGATCCAAGGTTGCTGGTGCTCCCGGCTAGTACAGTCTCCAGCCCCAGCGACACCCAAGTCAAATCCCAACACTGGCGCTATGCTTTACTGCTTCACAGAAAGTCGTGAGACAGTCCAAGCTCTAAACATAGTTTTCCACGACAAATATATATATACACTTGTATAATTTGCCTATGGTTGACAGCACCCGGTGAACCAGGAGAACGGTCAAAGCCCGATGCGAACTTGCTCTGATCGATCCATCGATCGCTACACATAATATATATTTTTTCAGAGAAAAAGTGGTCCGAATCGAGCCACACGGTTAAAGACACGTGTTCGGGCAGAAAGAGGTCGAATTGATACACAGATCCAGGCCAGGACGCCAGGTAGGTACTCGATCAGAGTTGCAGCTGTCACAGAGATTTTTGACAGCGTCTGAGGCTGGTCATAGTTGGGAGTAACTTATGTTAGTGTCATGCATATGACATTAGTCTAAGTTACTATCTTCATAGTGTAAAGTAACATAGTAGTAGTATCATAGATGGTTTCATTTAATAGCTTGTAGACTCATCTTGTCTTGGAAAGCGCTATGTTACAGTAACATTTTATGTTATCACCTTTCATTAACTATTTGTCACATAGGCAAAAAATTCTCGAAGTGCGCTATGTTACTATCTAAATTACTCTCACTGACTAGCCTGACGACTGCTAGCTGACGGTCGACATGGTAAACTTGGCCCGTTTCCTCGACGTTTTCCTGGCGGCCAGTAGCAGCAGGCTGTGTGTGTCTGCAGCGCCGTGTCCAGTGGAGTGGAGGTCGCCGTTGCATGCGCCACTGAGCTCGTGCCCCGTGACACCGATGACCTGGGGTACTGGGCTCAGCAAACCCAGACACATGAGATACGATAGCCTGGCCGCCAAGTTGGAGCAACGGAGGAAACGAGGAGCGCCACCGGGTAATTATTGGAGTATTTTATCCCTCGTTTTTTCGAAACGTATTTTATCCCTCGTGGAATCAATCATTCGTGGCTGAGGAGGTTTCCGGCCGGTTTGTGCAGCACGATGTCACCTCACCTCGCCTCCTGTCATGAAATCTTTGATTCTTTGTTTGACCCGTGGTTTGTCAGCGTAGTACTAGGTGGGGGTTTGCTTTGCTTCCACTCCAAAGTCCAGTCCAGTGTGCAGTACCGATATGCATATGCAGGCGGTGCTTTTGGAAAAAGATGTTCCGTGTCACAACTTTAACCGTAAATTTGACCAACGAGACTGACTGCGGCGGGAGCAAAAATTATATCACTGAAACTTCTTTCGAATACGAATTCAGTGGTATAATTTTTGCTTCCGCCGCAATCAGTCTCGTTGGTCTAATTCATGGTCAAACTTGAATCTCGATTTCCGTGGGCGCATTACATTTCGGAATGGAGGGTCCGTCCTTCCCAAAATATAAGGGGCGCATTGACTTTTTTTATCTTCGTCACACAACTTCGATTATAATTTCGCTTATTGTATGACTACAAATTATTATAATGACATATGAAATATAATTGTTTTATAAGATAAATACAATGATAACTATTAGAACGCCCATGCGTTGCCACAGGCTTTTCCCTTTCATGGTTGCACCTACAAATGTGGAAGCCCGCCATAACTCGCTACTCAAATTTCACATGTATAGAAAAAAATTGAAATCCACTCCACTTACAATGTAATTCGATAATGTATACAAAGAGAGCACTAATAATTACTCCATTCGTAAAGAAATATAAGAGCGTTTAGTGATACAGAGGGATTATCTATTATAAACTAAGATCTACTTGATGCTCTTGAGAAATTCCTATAAAACGTTAGGAATATTGTCTTTTGCTTCGCTTGCATGGTACTTCTACAAGTATAATAAAATGAAATAAAAAATAAGACTTTTCAGTGATGTTTCTTCAAAAAAAAAAAAAGATGGGCAAACAGTAGGGGAAACCCCTACTGTGTAATTTTCATTAATAGACGGAGGAAAAATGGAGGGATGTACAAAGTTACTTAATTACATAGGGGTAAAGGATACCCCTAAAAGAAAAAGAAAAACTAAAACAAAGACATGATTAACCGCCCTCTTCCTTAAACTTCTCCTATTTCATTCTACTTGAAGTGAAAGCTTGTATGCAACCATACAGCTGAATACAATGGCGAGAGCATGATAGCAAACTGTTGTTTGAATATGACCGGGGCCTAAAAGGCACTCATTCTTCTTAAGTGCTTCCTGAAGATACCTAAGAGCAGTACTCATATTGCTCGCGTCCTGGTACATCATCGCCACATTTATAAGAGTTGCTGCAACATCTGGATGATCAAGACCTAATGCTAAACTCAACAAAAGAAATGTACGGGACATGTATCGCAGCGCAAGTTCGGTTTGATTGAACCTATGATAGAACTACTGCTACAAGATGTAGACAACTCATAAATGTAACATCCAAAGTCACATTTTCAAAAAGCTATTGCTTTTTAACAGAAGTTCGGAGGATTCTCATGCTAAGATAGATGTATTATACCTGTTGAAGTAGAGAAAAAGCTTCAAAAAAAAAACTGCATATGCCTCATTTAGGGTTCCCTGAAATGCATGAACATGAATTTACAAAATCCATACATTGAAATAAAATATGTATACAAGTCAGTTAAAACAAGACGGTATACGAAATATATACCTCAGCCATCCGGATTTTCCCAGCTTCCATAAGCTTCCTTTCATCGTACAGGTAGGAACTGAGTGCTTAACATCTGGTTCCAACCTATTAAATGGATAATATTTGGTATGTCAAACAAATAAGATGGTACCATAATTTTGACAAGCACTATATACTACGTGGAACATGATTCTAAAAACGGGCCAACATTTTGTAAAAGAGAAAGTGACGAGAAGAGCAACGGAAACTCATAACAACATAAAATTTTCTCTTTGTCAAGACCAAACCAAGCATCATCCGACAAATATAATTATCATGTAAGTCTGAACGTAGCTAACCTTTTGGCAAAGATTGTGGAGAACTGCAACTCTTTTAGCCTCAACCATCGCATCATCTGGCGCTTCAAACAAAATAAATGAAGTCCTTTAGCCATGGTGTTTGATAAAAAACTGAAAACGTAAAGAAATAGTAACTGCCCATACCTGGTATTTATGTTTCGCGAGTATCAGACCAAACTCCGTCAGATGTTAGCCAGGAATATGCAGATTAACCCTTTCTTGAAGAAGCTGATTGACTTGATTTCTAGTCCTGACATATTGAATACATTTTTTATACCAGCAAAAGATTAAATAATACTCCATCCGTTCCTAAATGTATGACGTTTTGGTAGTTTAATTTGAACTACTAAAACTTCATATATTTAGGAATAGAGGGAGTAGTAAACTTTTTTTTTGAAAAGGGGGAGTAGTAAAATTTATCTGGAGTAAACTAAGCTCCAGATAAAGTTGCACAGTGCATAGCAACGTAACGGGATTGCTTGTGATTGGATATCATACCTTCTAGGTTTTCGATTGCGGGCTGCCAGTATTGCTTTTTGTTGAAGCAGACAAAATGTTGCCAAAGAAACAATTCAAGAAATGAGCAACAGCAGGTGCAATATGATGATCCGGGCTTTGCCTCATTATGTCCTGGAGTAGCAAGAGCGCGTGATGGTTAATAAAATAATATTCTAACACATAACTGAGTTGAACATAGCTACAAATTAAAAACCTGCGATTTTGAGATTCGTATGACAGAAATAATTACACATGACTAATCATCTTATAACATAATTATGTGATGTAAGCTAACCCACAGTATGGATCTCACAAGTTCACAACAGTACGATGAGATGAAACTGATAAAACGGAGTGAAGGAAGGCATTTGCATCACAAACCTTCTCTGGTACAGATTGTTATTGTACGTGAAGTAGAAGTTGACGTAGAGGTCAGCTCTCCCAAGCCACCAGCAGCGCTAGGGCACGCTGTAGCCCTATCTTGGCCATCCGAAGCCCATCTTGCCACAACGCCTCCTCCTCCTTGCTGCTAGCGCCGCCAAGGAGGGCGCCACGCGCGCGCCGCCATTGCCGTGGGAACCCGCTGCCAGCCAACCTCCGGCGAACGCCGCCACATCGGTGAGCCCCTCTTCGGTTCCCTCCTTCCTCCTTCCATCTCTCCTCTGATTCCTCGCCGCGCCATTGATGCAGGCCGCCGCCGCCGCCGGTTCTTCGACGCGCAGGAGCGCCTCCAGCCGCCCCCTGTGCAGCTCTTTATTAGACTTGTGCAGCCCGAAGGGTTGGGGCTCGCCACTTGCACCGCCCACGTCGATTGAAGGAGAAAGGGATGGCGTGCAACTGCGGCCATGGGAGGGGAGATCAGCTGTGGCAAGGGTTATCGGGACGGAGACTGCGATCTATGACTCATAACCTTCTCACCTATGGAGAAGAGGAGCAGGGAGGGGTCGATGTCGAGCGGGGACGAGCGACGAGAGGTCATCGAGTGGCCACCTGCGATCTATGAGTCTCACGCTAGCCTGGACCGCAAGGAAAGATTTTAGTTTGTTTTGTGATTTGGAAAGCGTGGGCCTAAGTAAGGAAAGTTATTGTTTTGTGATTTGGGAAGCGAGACCACATCCACGCTTGATTATTTGAATGAAAATAAGATGGAAAGAATCGTACGTAATGGGGAAATACCTGTGCCAAGATGGAAAAACCAGAGGAAGGGTTGTGAGAATTGATTTGGTTTTTAATGGGAGGGGCCGTGTGACATGAGACGAAAATAAACCAGACGAAAATAACCCGACGAAAAAAAACCGTGGACGCAATCCTACCAACTACTCCATTAGGAGTAGAGATATTGATACATGTTCAATTCAAGTATTTTGGTCTATATTAATGGCCAAAGTCGGGCATCAAAGACCATGCAAAGTCAAGCGCCATATATTTTCGAAAGGTGGGAGTACTTGTGTTCTGCCGGCTGCTTTATGGCGTCAGTGCCAGCTGGCTCCAAATTTACAAAAGACATGTTTAGCCTCCCGCAAAATCGCATATTACAGCAGAAGTGCCAATGTCGGTTAGGCTACGTTTCCTCTCTTCCAAGTTCCACCCGACACAATCCACACTTCCCATCGCAAGGTCTCGTGCTAGGGTTCCCCCTATGGCCGCCGCCACGGCATGGTCGAGCTCCGGCCACCACAAACAAGGCCCCCTTCTTCGCATCGCATGCTGAGGTCTGGGCTGTCGCCTTTGTGCTCTCCATGTTTCACCTCGGCCGTCGTTGCCCCACTTCTCGTAGTCTCCGCAACCGCCGCCCGAGCATGTTCCTCTTCAACAACGTCGGCTGCACTGGTCCGCCGTTCCTCTTCAACCCCCTCCAGCGTGCACGGACGCCCAAGGTAACTCCCGTCATGTACTCTCCTTCTCATTTGTATGCGCTGTGTGTGTGTTGTGTTTAGCGAGGTTGGGCTGTGTATGAGCGTGTGTATGTGTAACGAGGCTTCGCCGTGCATGACCTGTTCATGGCAGTGATAGATTGGTTACGAGTTGTATAGATTTCTTGTGCTAATTGATGTGAATTTCTATTGCTCCTTACTTTTAATTTATGCCGCTCCTTGGTGTGAATTGGTACCACCCCTTGGTGTGAATTCATCGTCAATTTTTGACCAAGTCAAGTGGGCCTTAAGAAGGCTTTAGAATGGGCCGGCCCTTTTATTAAAACGGGCTGCTGTTGGGCCATGCCACGTGTCAATAATTCATAGGTGCATCTTGTCCATGGATCGGCAACACCTATCACAAGATTGAGCCGACACGTTGCTCCGCTAACGAATGAGAGGCCGACACATGGGAAATCGTCATTGGTCGGGGATGTTAACAGGTATCGGATCCGGAACCCGCATCTGATAGCTTAACGGCGACATGTTACAGTAGCTGCCATGTGTCGGTTACCCTTTGTCGGAGTTAAATCCGGCGGATCTTGGGTAGGGGGTCCCGATCTGGTGATCTTAGCTAGATGGAGTCGGATTCAGGGCTCCGCAGACCCAAAGAATGTTCGAACTCTGGGGCCTGTGTGAAGAACTCAACCTATCCAACCAACCATCCCGTCGCCCTACTGCCTAGCTCGATGGATCAAAGAAGGAGATGGACACGGCAGTTTACGCAGGTTCGGGCCACCTTGCGGTGTAAGACCCTACTCCTGCTTTGTGGTGGATTTGCCTCACGAGGGGCTGAGGATGAACAAGTACAAAGGATAAACAACCTCGCGAGGTCTGCTCTCGTGAGGGTGGAAGGATCGGATCGGGGATCTTCTATGCTGGTGGCTAACCTATACTTATAGTGGCCTTGGTCCTCTTCCCCAAAGCGTAGGCGGGAAGGGATTCCACAATGGACAATTTGAAAGGGGGACAAGTAGTACATCTTATCCTGACGAAAGGTGGTCTTCGCCTGCAAAGCTTCTGGTCGTGATGCCGCGGTGGGCTCGGCGATGACATCCGTCCTGCCGTCCTGGCGGTCTTGGTCTTGTTGCACTGGAATGGAAACCTTTGCCTGATTCCTCGGGAACCCGCGCCTGCGCTCGCCTCCTTAGCATCAAAGAGGAAACCTGCTCTTCTGCGCCTGCTGGCGCCCGCTTGGCCTTGGTCGTCATAGCTTGCGTCACCGCAACCTCGTGAGGTTGGATACCTGCATAGAAATCTCCGCTCCTCAGGAGGCAGCCTGGGAAGGCTGCTCCCTCAGGAGATCTTGGCGCTGTATGCCTCGCGAGGCTTGGCCCCTCGTGAGGGTCTTGTCTTGTTGGTGTTGAAACTGGGCCGTACCAGGCCGTTGATGGAGCCACGCCGTGGGCCGCAGGCAGGCAAGTCTGGGTACCCTGGTTTGTAGAACGACGACAGATGGTAATAGGACCAACAAGGACACATTATCTTACCCAAGTTTAGGCCCTCTCGAAGAGGTCAAACCCTACGTCCTGCTTTTATTGTATTGATTGTGATGGAGTACAAAATCCAGGATGATCTACCTCGAGATCGTATATGAATGGATGATTCTCCACCCCATGGTTTAAATACACTCGGCTTATATAGACACCGGGGATACCTAGGGTTACATGTAGGTCGGTTACATTTAGGGAAAAACATGCCAATGATTCAAATGTGTCTTGGCGTATGTGCCAAGTCTTTGGAGGATTCCATCTTGAGCACGCGGAGGGGCATGACAGTCTTGGCCCACTTGGTGATTATCCAGGGGTCCTCGACCCAGCCTACTATTAGGAGGCTGACGTGGTTAGCACCGCCTAGTCCAGGACACCATCAGTAGCCCCTGAACTGGTATTCAAGCCAAGGACATCGATCGACCCCTCGGAGTAGCTTCGTCTTGGGTCTTCGGCTTCGTAGGCGAGTTTGACAAATTTAATGCTTCCATGTTGATTTCACGTCCGAGGACACCCCTGGATCCGAAGTCTTTGCAAATTCATTGATCCTTCATTTTCGGCGTTGATATGGCTACATCCCCAGGGCTTGACTATGGGCGCTTCTCCCCATGACACCGCTACAATACCGCATCCTGTCGCCCTGGACGCCGGCACACGCCGCCGGCTTCCCCTGCGTTCCTGTGCTATTATATTGACATAGGTTACATCGTGTGTCTATCCTCGCTATATATAAGAGGCATAGGATACAACTGTCCTACTAGAACACGACTCCATATACTATCTAAACACAATACTACTCAGAGTTCAACTGTAACCGAGGATGCCGGCGTACGGTGCTAGTGGAGCTCGTGATGGGCGACGAGTGTATCTTGTGATTCTGAGTGTATCTTGCGCAATGGCAATCGTATCCCCGGCCGGGCCACAGCACCCCTCCGCCGCGCTTGTCTCTTCCTCGTTGCCCGCCTGTCCTGCGCCGGGCGCTTGTTTTGTCTGCCCGCCTTGGCGCTAAGCAGAAGGCGGCCATGGCGAGATGGCGATGCATGACCAGGTTGCACAACAACTCGCATGGCACTAGTATGTCTCATGGGTCCGCCGCCGCTCGTTTCCGTGGGTGCCTTTTGGCTCCGGCGAGGGAGTGGAGTGGGGTGTGCGATGTGTGGTGTGGCGCCGCGATAAGGTTCTCTGATCGATGGATGGATGGATGGATGGATGGGATGAGATGCGCGGGGAGAGGCGTGGCACGTCTCGTGGTCACGCGCGCTTTGCTCGGGTCCGGGTGCGGCGCGTACGTGTATGCTTGTGTGTATGCGTGTGCGGGGCTTGGACGGTAGCTGGAGGTGGAAAGAGTTCGTGTGTGCGCGCACGGCGGCGGTGGTGACTGCCGGCTGAGGTGGTGGCGCCATCCCTATCTATCTATCCATCCGAAGCCGGTGCGCGGATGACGGTGTGGGTGTGGCTCGTCTATTCTAGGCCGGCCGGACGGCGACGCGTAGCTCGCACGCTGGCGTTTTTCATGTGCTCTGATGCGCGCCCGGCCATGCCGTTCTGTTGAGCCTTTTTTCACGCGAGCTCTTCGACACCGGACAATTTCGGGTTGCGTGTGCCGGCATCGAGTGTGTCGCCGGGAAACGAGCACGCGGCTGGTACGTACGTACGTTTTCGCCGTGGTACGCGGCAGCTGGAAAGTGAATGCGACGAGACGAGACCCTGGTTGGTTGTTGGATCTAAATCATAATCCATCGGATGGAGCTGGACCTCACCACGGCAAGGTTGCAACAGGACTACGGAAACCTAGGACATTGGACGTACGGTCCGTATATACGTAGATTTTTTTTAGGAAATGCATATACGTAGATTGTACAGATCGCCGTTCTCACTTGGACTGGCCGCGAGCTGGCTTGGCAGCTCGTGCACGCCGTGGGCGTGCGCGTGTCGCGCTTCCCCGCTGGCTTGTGTGTCTCCCCGCTGAAAAAAACCGACTCTGCCTTGGTCACCGTGCACTTCCATGCCGTATTGCCGCATGCAGGCGTACACGGCGACTCCTTCAGTTCAGTTATAAGATTTGGTTGCAATATACTCGCGATTGACGACTTGTCAACTCACTCCACTGAGCATGCCAACCTGGTGTCCATCTCACATCGGATTTGCCACACTAGGCCGAGCATCCATGCATCCATCACGTCGATCGAATGACCAACATCTTTGCCTCTTTCGTAGGCTCGTGGTTACTGAAGTTTTGGTGCAAGTAGCACGACACTACAAGTGCTCAGTATTCTGGTTCGTGCGATCCGTGGCCGTCGGCGTCGGGCTACTTGTCAAGACTCCCCCCTGGCCGGACAAAATCACTGTTTTGACCCTTTGGGCTAACAAATTCCCGAATTGACCTCGATTCCAAAAAAAATTCGAATCTGACCTTTTTGGGTGACGCCAACATCCCTGGCGTTTGGCTTCCATGGGTAACGCCGGGGACCCTGGCGTCTGGTCCCTGGCCCGCACGACCACCCCGGCCCGTTGACCTGCTGACGTGGCAAAGGGCGAGACGCCACGCACCCCGGCGTTTAGGCCCAGACGCCGAGGTCCATGGCGTTTGGGGCATCTCCCTCAGATTTTTTTTGTAGTGCTACTGTGGAGCGCGTACTTGCGAGCCACTGCAGCAATAAGCCAAAGTGTACCACACTGCTTCCTTCGGCTAGTGGCTATACGAAGCAATAAGCCACTGCAGCAATAAGCCAACTAGTACTTCCATGTGAACTGACACCTGGTTGGAGATCGTGCCGACTTACATCATTTCATATTCAGAGGAAGAAGTTACAAGGCTCTGTTAAATTTTCTCCATTAATAGCTAGAGTAATAGACCCAACTCAACCGTTAAAATTGCACGTCATAGCAGCACATCTACGTGGGCGTGTTGGTCTGGCTAGTGGCTATAACGGCCAGGAAAATATATCAGAAAGAAAATATGCTGAATAAGCTGTGTAATCTGTCTAAAACAAAGATGGCAATAGAGCATCTACAGCCGCGGTTGATTAATTTGGGTCCCTATACACCCGCGGACACGTCCGGGAGCGTCCGTTGAAGGTGATCGGACAGTCCCCATTTGTCCCTCTCCACATCCACACCCCTCGTTTGTCCATCCCCATATCCATACAAACTCATGCAAAATACGTAGATCATCTCAACATACCAAATCCAGACAAACTCATGCAAATTACGTAGATCATCTCAACATACCAATCGAACATAAATAGAATATACAAAACATATGAATCCGACATAGATAGGTGATTAAAAGTTACTACCATCCGATCCAAAAGGGCCAGGCAGAGTTCAACACATAACTAACGGTAGATAAAAATTTAAACTAAGAGAGAAGCGGCCGTATTTCACCACTTCCTCGCGGGATGCTTCCCCTTGGGGTCTCGGGAGCGGCGATTGTCCCCGGCGTCGACGAGCTCGAGGAGTCGCTGCCGGATCCGCTCCCGGCCATGGCGAGGGTGGGGATAAGGCGGATAGAGGAAGGGAAGGAGACAGAAGTGCAGTGGAGCGGAGAGGTGGACTAGGGTTTGGTCTGGCTTCGGATATTTGTGGGGACAGGGGTGGAGATGGCGTGGGCCAGCGTGGCTGGTCCGACGTGGCGGACGCGCCCGGACGCGACCGGGCCTCCCCATATCCGCTCCAGATACGGGCCGGATATGAGGGGTGCCGGTCAGTCCGGACGTATAGGGCCGGTTTGAGGCGCCTGGTTGGGTACGGTTTTTGTGACCAGTCATTGACCATGCCGTCCGCCCGGACGTATAGGGGGTGGGGAGCCCGGATGTAGATGCTTGCTTTGCTCGGTTATGTTCAACATGTATTTCTCCCTCGGTCCCTAAAAAGAAGATTGGTAAATTTAGACTCAAGTTAAGCGGTGCAAAGTTTAACCAAATTTATTGAAAAATAATCAACAACTACAATTAAATAGATGTAACATAAAAATATCCTTTATTATATATATTTACTGTTACTAATTTTGTAATGCAGTTATTGGAAAAAAATTCTACAAACTTGTTCAAACACTTCATGGTTTTTTCCGCAAAAAACAAATACTGCATGGTTTTGACTGAAAGCAAAATTTATACCAAGTCTTGTTTTAGGAGACGGAGAGTACGTAAAAAAAAGTTAAACACACTATTCCCGAGATTATTTTAGGATGGATACAGGGCAACCAGCTGAAACAGTAATCACCGCAGAATAATATGGGTGTGCATGCAAACTGCCGTGCATCACGGGCATCAGACGACGGGTGGCCACCCGTACATTGCAGCGTGGTGTCATTTCTCTGCTGCAGCTCAGTGGGAGTGCACGTGGCAGTACTATGTTTTCAGAAGATATCTTCCATCCATCCATGCAAAAATGAAAAGAAAAGAGAACCATGGTACTACTCTACTGAGTGACGTGATAAGAGGCCGTATAGCCATTAGCCGAAGGATGGTTTTGGCTTATTGCTGCAGTGGCTCGCAAGTACGCGCTCCACAGTAGCTCTACAAAAAAAATCTGAGGGAGATGCCCCAAACGCCATGGACCTCGGCGTCTGGACCTAAACGCCGGGGTGCGTGGCGTCTGGCCCTTTGCCACGTCAGCAGGTCAACGGGCCGGGGTGGTCGTGCGGGCCAGGGACCAGACGTCAGGGTCCCCGGCGTCACCCATGGAAGCCAAACGCCAGGGATGTTGGCGTCACCCAAAAAGGTCAGATTCGAATTTTTTTTGGAATCAAGGTCAATTCGGAAATTTGTTAGCACAAAGGGTCAAAACAGTAATTTTGTCCCCCCTGGCCACCCAACGATGTATGATGGGACATGGCAGTTTGGCACACATGCCGCAATTGCCGCGGCCAAAAAACAGATGAGCGGCGGCTGAGCGCACGTTGCGTGTTGGAAGAGGTGGTTCTGTAGGATACTCCATCCCACTTCCGTCGAATCTTCAGTCGATCCCAGCCGCTATTCGGCGATGGCGACCCGAGTGCTGAGAGCATCTCCAGCCATTTGCCCCCACCTTAGCCGGCGAAGACTTTTGTGCATTTGCGCCGGCGTTTTTTTCGTCTTGAGGGGCACACGTTTTCAATTGCGCCCTAGGTTTCGGCCCCCAAACGCACAAAAATTCAAAGTTCACTTTCCCGCTACCAAAAAATGGCACAAGTTCGGCGATCATCATGCCACAGGTCGACGATCATCATGCCACAGGTCGGCGATTGAACATAACCAAAGTTCGGCGATCAAAAGGGTAGGAACCATAGACATGGAACTCAAATGGCAGGCTCCTCTACCGTAGTGGTGGGAGAGCTCGGCGTAGGCGTTGTGGGCACAGTTGCAGTGCTCGGCGTTGGCGTGAGCGTAGTTGCAGTGCGCGTCGTAGGCGTGGCAGTGGTCACCGCCGGTCCCGGCATCTGGTTGAAGATGAGGCCGCGCTCCGCCAGGTACCACGTCTTCAGCTGCTGGTCCATCGTTGCCATGTCTGCTCCCATCAGGAAGGCCAGGTCGGTGTTCCTCTTCTTCACGGCGACGTTGGTCCTGAGAAGGTCGAACTTGACGTCCTGCTTCGTCATCAACGTCGACCACCTTGCCTCGGACTTCTCCTCCCTCTTGGCGAGTAGCCGTACTGGGTGTTGAGGACGGCGGTGAACGCGGGGGAGGGCGTGCGCTGGCCAGGGCTGATGAAGACGGAGGGGGGCGCACACAGCACAGAGTAATGCGGGAAGGTGATGTTGGGGTTGAAGCCGCCGAGCGCGTCACCGTCGGCGTAGTCAGGCGAGGGCATGTACCCCCACACTGGCGGCGAGAAGTTGGCCGGCGACGCGATGCTCTGCTGGCTACCCCACGCGCCTTGTGGGTACTGGCCTGCCTGTTGAGGCGGAAGGAGCTGCCGCTCGCTCGCCATGCCCGCGCGAGACGCCTCCTCCTGCTCCGCCGCCGCATCCCTGGCCTTCTGTAACACCCCTGTGTAATAAGCACTGTGACATAATGATAATCATGCCAAGTCATACCCATTTGCAATGCTAGATCACAGTGGTTAGACACTTCATTTCAAACTCCTCTCTGAAATAAAATTCAAATTCAAAGTGAAAATAAGAGTTGTTTCAAAGTGGAAACTAAAAGATTCATCATCTTGCAAATATTCCATAACATTTATTTGCTAAGAAACACACCATCACCATCAACTTGAAATGGGCCAGAACAATTTAAACAGAGCCAAAACAGCAAGTTAAATGCCCTTTTTCATTTTAGAAAAATCCAAATGATCTCCAAAAATGCCCAAGCTTTTTGTTGCAGTGCTGGATAATGCAATGTAATCATGTGGCCTAGTTTCACATTTTTACTAATTCATTTGGTGGCTAAAAATAATGCAAATCTGCTGCTTTTTAATTAAAACCGAAAAGAAAAGGAAAGAGGCACTGTGCACTGGGCCTAAGTGCACACGCCGACGCCGCCAACGCCACCGACGCTGCCAGAGGATAAGGAGGAGCCCGTGCCCCCCCTTTGATCATCCCGATATCGCTCATTCTAATTTCTCCTGCTTGCATTAGAATTTTGCTACTGTATTGATTGCTCCTATTTCTGCTGCATAGCCTGTTTATTGTAACCTGCTGTTGATACCTTATTGTTCATCCTATACTGCTTAGTATAGATTGGGTAGAGCCCCACTAGTGACCCCCACTTTATCCCGACTGCCCCGCTGGAGTTTCAGAAGACCCGATCAATGGGATCGAAGACCAGGACCCGACACCGCACCTCACTTCCCCTTAGTTGCTCGACACTACTGGGTTACTATCGAGTGCCGAGGGTGATACCTCGACAGCACTTCTGATGATAACCTTGTAGGTTAGTTAATCGATCGTGGTAAGTGAGGGTGATTCCTCCTACACCACCCCCGATACCGACGCCGTCGTGCAACACCTCAAGTGTGGACCTCGAGGGTGATTCCTCCTTCGTTCACCTTGACGACAACATCGAGCGGGAATTCCATCGAGGGTGATTCCTCAGGATTCCATTTGATATGGTAGCCTCACGGATGCCTTACATAACTGATGATACTGATATTTGAGAAGGCGGGTCGACCCTGAGGGGTACCCGCGAGTGATGGATAGTTACCCGCGAGTTATTCCACGAGGCGCGGACGGGCATTCTTAGCCCTTGCAGCAAGTCCTCGAGACGGGGCGACGGGGTTCACATCTTTCGTGAGTCTCTGCTCGTTACCGCAAGCCCCTAGGCCACTACGATTTGGATATATGATCCGAGCTGGCCTCTGGTCGGATAGAACTAACCATCACGTGGGAAGAGTTATGGGTACTCTGCATCGTAGCATCAGCCGAAGGCTCTGTCAGACGTCTAGTTCAGCATAGCGGCACGGTCGGATCGCGCCGAGGCGCTGGTATCCACCCTGCGCGCAACGACCCGGAGTGCACAGGGCGATGGCCCAAGACGCCTGAGCGCTTAGGAGGTAGACCGACGGGGACCTCTCTGCTGAGCTGTAGGTAGGGTTGCGGTGTCTCGTTTAGCCGAGGCCGGGCATGACCCAGGAAAGTGTGTCCGGCCGGAGTTAAGCGAGCGTGGTGGGTAAGTTGGTGCACCCCTGCAGGAAAGAACACATTTATCGATAGCCGGTCCTACGGTAAAGGACACTCGAAGTTGTATCCCGATCGATACAGCTAGAACTTGGATGATACCTGGATATGTGGCTCCGGGATCGCTTTCTCGCAGGGAGTCGAGGAAGGATCTCTGGGCGAGACTGTTACTTGACACCACTACTACTTTACATTATGCTATTCTGTACTCTTCTAATGCTGCAAGACAGATGAAGATGCTGAAGATGTTAGTCTTCGATAGGACTAGGCCTTCTCTCTTTTCTGGCATTTCTGCAGCCCAGTCCACATATACAGCCTCCCTTTGATAATGTTGCATATGTAGTGTAGATCCTTGCTTGCTGAGTACTTCGGAGTACTCATGGTTGCTTTGTTTTCTTTTTCTCCCCATATTAGTTTGTCGTGACCAGATGACGAAGCCACTGAGATCGCTGCCCCGCCGACGACCACTTCTACCACCCCGAGGACGGCTACTACTTCAAGATGGCTAACGACCAGGAGTAGGTTCGGAGGGTCCAGGCAGGAGGCCTGCGCCTTTCGATCGTAGTATTTTATTTTCCCCCGCCTTGATACAGGCCTATCTGTAACTCTGAAATATCCGTGCTCAGATATCTGATGCTTCCGCTGACGCTTGTATGCCATCGAGCTATGTATTCGAGCCCTCGAGGCCCTGGCTTGTAATATAAGCTTGTATGACTTTATTTATGTTTTAGAGTTGTGTTGTGATATCTTCAAGTGAGTCCTTAGGCTTGATCGTGTGCATTTGCGTGTATGATTAGTGCACGATTAAGCCGGGGGCGTCACACCTTCTTCATGTTGAGCCTGTTTCGCTGATCGTTGGTGACCGCCGCCCGACGATTAACGTCGGCCTTCCACTGGGCGTTCGTCAAGCCCGGGGGCCTTGGCATCGGCGCCCTCGTCTTCCTCGGCATTGGCTGGGCGGGATCGTTGGCTAGGCGAGGGGACGCGTACTTCTTCGGCGGCATGGCGGGCGGATCTGCGAGAATGGCGGGAGCTGCGGGGGAGATGGGGAGGGAAAGGGAGGGAAAAGCGGAAAACGACAGGAAAATTGGCCGGTGTCACCGACAGTGCGGGCCCATGCGCCTTTTCGCTTTAGCTGGTGCCCCCAGGCGCCCCCGGTGCGCTGGGTTCGGCGTGGGTTCACCGGATGTAATTTTGGCCCAAACTGGCGAAAAACGAGGATCTGGGTGCGCGGCTCAGCGATTTTTTTTGCGCCGACCGTAAAAAAGGCGCCCTGGGGGGTTGATTGAGCATCAATCTGTCCAACATTATGTATGTGAGAAATCTCGCGCGACGCCTTCACAGAAACAAAACTCCATCCTTGCTCTTCAAGTTGAACATTCGGAAGGCCTTTGACGGTTGGGCTTTCAGGACTGCTTTCGGGATTGGGTGCGGCCCTCCTATGCACTTCCTCTTCACGCGTCCTCCTCAACGGTATTGCCGGGCAAGCCATCTCCCATGGGCAAGGACTCCGACAAGGGGACTCCCTATCTCCTCTTCTTTTTGTCCTCGCGATCAATCCCCTGCAACAGCTCCTCGACGTTGCCACAAGTCACAACCCGCATCACAAGATTCGAGGGCGTGGATCTATTGTCCGTACCTTCCTCTATGTTGACGACACGACGATCTTCATCTCTCCGACACGGGAAGACATTGAAAACCTTGCGGCCATCCTTAGTGTCTTTGGCGAGGTCACTGGGTTGTCCACCAACTTTCAGAAGATCTGCGTCGTCGCAATTCGTTCTGGCCACCTCAACCTTGACGACATCCTTCAGAGCCTGCCCCCCTCGCGGACGTCTTTCCCTTTTAAGTACCTAGGCCTCCCACTATCCATTTAGTAGCTAAAAAGGGTAGACTTCCAGCACCTTGAGGACAAGGTCGGCGAGAAGCTTCCTCCATGGCAAGGGAGAAACATCACCACAGTCGGTCGGGCGGCCTTGGTCAAATCGGTCCTCACTTCGCAAGTTGTCTATCAGATCACCGCCCTCAACGTCCCTCTTGGTGTGCTGCACAAAATCAATAGAATCGAGCATGCTTTCCTCTGGTCAGCTCAGAATAAAACTACAGGTGCAAAATGCAAGGTTAATTGGGAGATAGTCTGCCAACCTACGCATCTCGGCAGGCTTGGGGTCCTACACTTGGGGAATTTTGCAAGAGCTCTCAGACTGAGATGGCCGTGGGTGGAGTTGAAGGACCCATCTACACTGTGGGTGGGCTTAGGAAACCTGTGCTCGGAGGTGGATATGGACCTCTTCTACGCCTCCACCGTCATTACCGTGGGGAATGGATGGAAGACGCCCTTCTAGGAGGTGCCTTGGTTGAGAGGGAAAAAACTGAAGGATATCGTCTCTCTAATCTTCGCGGCCTCCAAGCGGAAGATGTGGGTGGTGAAGGATGCCCCGCGAGACAGTGCTTGGTGCGCAAGATCAACCCTTCCGTCAACCTCTCAATCGACCACATTGTGGAGTTTGTGGACCTTTGGGTTCGTCTTGAGCAGGTTCAACTTATACCAGACATTGATGATGATTTCTCCTGGAAATTTGACGCAAACGGTGAGTACTCAGCGGTCTCTGCTTACAGGATCCGATTCCTAGGCTCCATGACTAGCACCATGACCAAGAATATTTGGAAGGTTTGGGCACCTCCCAAGGTCAAGTTCTTCTCCTGGTTGGCGATTCAAAACAGGATCTGGACGACGGATAGATTGGAGAAGCGAGGTTGGGCGAATTGCGCCCTATGAACCCTGTATAGAAGGGAAAACGGGATAGCCGCACACCTCTTCTTTCCGTGCAGGTTCACGCTGCGCGTATGGAGATTGGTAAAGGAGTGGCTTCGCCTTGGGGCTGAGGAGACCCATCAATGGCCGGCGGAGGTAGCATTAAGTATTGGTGGACGAACATGTCGAAGCCCAACATAGCGAACCGGAAGGTCATGGCTTCCCTGACTATGCTTGTTGGTTGGGTCAATTGGAACGAGAGGAACACTAAAGTTTTCAGGAAGAAATCAACGCTGCCCTTCTACATCCTAAAACTTATCCAAGATGAAGCCAAGCTTTGGGTCACGACAGGAGCTAGACACTTGAGTATCATCATGCCGCGAGAGTTGTTGTTGTTTCTTTTGTTGTCGGACAGGCTATGATGTGGAGCCATTAACCTGTACTCTAAAACTCTTCTCCTTTATTAACGAATGAGGCAAGTCTTTTGCCTCTGTTTAAAAAAAAAGAAAGCATCGATGTGCTCTGCTCGGGCAAATATCAGCCCGCTAGTCTGTGTTGTACCGAACGGGAATGGCATCCCCAATGACACCCAAGTCAAATCTCAGCGCTCTGCTCTACTGCTACACAAAAAGTCGCGAGGTAGTCCAAAGGCTCCAGGCTCTATGGGCATCTTCAACGGCGACCCGCAAATTTCCTTCCGTATCCATTCACGAACAGGGAGGGACCAGTCCGTGAACACGGATGCGGGAGGCAGCCATCCAACCTTAGCCGCATACATTTTCACAACAACTCGAATCAATCGGACGAAATTCGTTCAAACAAGTCCAGATTTCATATAAACATGACGAATTTTATTACAAATACATCAAAGCGGTGCTAGGCGGGCTCTAGAGTACAATCTTATGTTTACTAATTGGAGGCACCTTTTAAGCCGTTTAATTAACCCACATCATCAATATTAATTGTAGCGTTGGATTGTAGAATTTACGGCCAGGATAGAAGGAAAAGTTGCGTAATAAAGATGGTTTGGTAAAAAAGGATCTGCCACGCCCAGCCGTTTAATTAACCCACATCATCAATATTAATTGTAGCGTTGGATTGTAGAATTTACGGCCAGGATAGAAGGAAAAGTTGGGTAATAAAGATGGTGCGGTAAAAAAGGATCTGCCACGTCCATGGGAACTCCACGATGTCCATAGGTAGTTAGACAAAAGAAAAAAAAAAGATACTTCCACACGTGAAGACTCCACGATAGATAAAAAAGGAAAATAAGATCGGGGTGGAGGAAAATATTCCACAACCATCTAGAGGGTAGGTACGCCCTCAACCAGATTGCAGATAGAAAAATCCTGCAGATTCAACAAAAAAATTAACTAGGAGTCGTACTCTACCCAAATCGTTTTTTTTTTTCGAAACGGAGGCAAAAGATTTGCCTCGTCGATTAATTAAGCAGAAGAGAATTGCCCAGTTAATTAACGGAAAACCGAGCGAAAACCGATACAGACCCACCACATGTGGACTACTCACAGAGCATGCAACCCCATAACCACACGATCAACCCGGCAACCAAACCCAACACGCAACTACCATAAACCCTCACACTGTTACATCCCAAAGAAGACCCCAACGAGAGTATCTCGCTGAAGACCACAGTCATCACCAGAATCCACTGAGTCATCAAGCTGCTGCGGACGCCTTTCCTGTGGTGCCACTCTTCTTTGCTTTTCTCCTAAGAGTCTCCTCCACAATCGTCTTGCCAGATCTAGGGCTAGCCCTCTCCAAACGCTTGAGCAAACTGTGAATCTCAATCTGGAAAAGAATCTCATCAACCTTTTCGCGCACGGACGCCTCCTGCCTCACGGCCACATGCGAGTCGGTGACCGCAACGTTGGAACCTCCACGGTCCACAGAGGCGAGCGGCTGGCTGGGCGCCTCTGTAGGCGCCAACATACTGACCGCCTCAACATCATCATCCACAGGTACCACCGACACAATGGACTCAGACGCCACCAGCACAATGGACTCAGGCGCCTCCAGTTGCTCACATGACAAAGGTGAATCATGTCCCTCACACGAGGTCGCTGGCGCGTCGACCTCCATATGATCCACAGACAGAGGCAAAGCAGATCTCACACAAAGCTGTTGAAGCTCGGGCATGATCTGCAGCACAGGAGTGACGACCCCGGCGATGGCCTCGTCCTCAGCAGTAGCCGGCACAAGGGGCAAGGCAGACATTGATGAAGAACTGGCCCCAATACGAGGGGAGAAACAACCGAAGAGCTCTGTCCCCTTGTCTCCCCGGAACCAACAGTAGAAACAACAGGAGGCTGCGGCGTCGGAGCAGTCGGCAACATAGCCGGCACGAGGGAGAGCTTGGTCAGAGTAGCCTCCGCCCGCTCCAGAAAGCTCCCGACACGTGCCATCAAACCTTGCAGCATCTTGGACTGAGATGGGAGGCGCGTGGATTCTGATGAACGCACAGACCGACGACTTTCCCTCGCCATCCATGGAGACAATGATGCAGAGGCCATCGAGAACCAGAGGAGGCCATCGAGGAGCAGCAGTGATAGGGCGTGGTCGGCGTAGCGGACGCAGACGAAGCAAGAGGCGTCAGCAGACGTGACCCACACGCCGTCATGGTAAAAGCTTGCGACGGTGGTGGGGAAGGCGTGCACCGTGTATGCTCAGGTGTCGAGATCGACGTGGAGGCGGCGGAAGATGATGCAGCGGTCAGCGTGTAGACGATCTGAAAACTACCTCCACTTCATCGCGGGAGATGATGCAGCGGTCAGCGCCTCCACTTCATCGTCGTTCTCATATTCCTCCTCAATGTACGAGACATTTGATGGCCGGCATATTGTTTTTACATGTATTTCCCGCATAACGAGTTGAATGGATGCTCTACTTCTGAGATCAGTAATCTATTCGGGAACCTGTTTTTGCGGTCAACAGCGTACATAATGTTTTAATAGTGCACAAGGAGCTTTGTGTATTTTCTGTCTCCCATTCATAGTATTCCAGGAAATCATTAGAAGTTTTCCCCTCTAGTAGGTTTGTTACATGTCTAATACTGATGGTTGTACCATAACAATGAGGTTACAACAGAATTATGAAATCAAGGGTCTGACATACATGACTCACAGAATAATAATCATATGAAAGGAAGAAATAGTTTTGTTTGGTTTTATACATGATTCAACTCATTTATTTTTCTATCAATAGCAGAATGTGATTCATGCAGAGAATTACACGTAAAAAGAGGGAGCATGGTGATTTATATGTTATTTTTATAGGTGCATTCATTTTCAATGATTTTAACCTTCAAAAGTAAAATAAAACCAGTCGAACAATTTATGTGCTAATTCCTCTGTCTACATGTTTCATAAGACTTTTCTCTTCCTGCTGACAGGCAAATATATTTCTTTCCAAGTTATTTCCGTAGTGACTATTTGCTCTGCCATATGTTTGCACAAGCCATAATCTGAAACATTCATTGGCTTCTCCTGTTGAATTCTACTCCAATGGTTGTTATCTATGAACATTTGATTTTGCACAGATTCTATTGCAAAGCAGAGAAATATTTTATGTAGGGAATTTAGTTTATTCAAAATGACACTTCTTTACTTTATATTGTCAATTCTATATTTCATATATAGAGGATTCATACTATCTTCATCTATTTTGTAACGAGGTCAAACTCCCGTTTTTAGTTCTACACCTCATTTTCCTTTTACAAATTTAAATAACTTTAGTTTTGTTGTTATTACAATACAATTGCACCCTCAAGAGGACAATTGTTATGCAATTCTCTTTTCTTTGGAATTTAGTATGTGCTTCCCATCTCACTTGGTTATATAGCATAGTTCGTTCTTTAGATATTTTTAGGACCTCATAAAGCAAATAATGGAAAGTAACTACATGGAGTACAAAATTGATTAAGCTAGATTTCACGTATAACAAACTGGGACGACGAAATGACTTGATACTTGGAACTTGGTTGGCATGTCCATTTCACTAATCTTTGTTTTTTTTATGTGATGTCCTTCTCAATTGTACAGTATAGATCGGACCATGATATATAACAGTATGTATGCTCCTCTATTTTCATTGAATGCATATAATTAGTCCGCTAATATCAGTCTCTTTGCTACAGAATTTTCCTTTTTCTCTAGCATAACGGGAGCGAAGGAAAAACTGATCGGGTTAGTGTCATCACAAGCTGATCGAGGTCTCTTCATCCTCACTTCTTCCTACCTCAAATGGTTAGTTCTCTTCCCATCCATCGGTTTCAAATATAGCTATGTGTCATGAATGCATGCTTCTCATTTGTTGGTTCATAGTACATAATCATTTTCTCATGTAGAAGATTATCTAAAAAGGAACTATTTTCTCCGCTAAGGGCTAAATAACCTAATCATATTCTCCTTTTGAACAGATAAGCTGATTCTTGCATAGAATTTCCAAAGTTTTTTAAATAGTCCGCTTCTCCTTATTGATCTTGGTGGCTATGACATAACAACATTTGCTAAATAACTCAGAACTAGAAATTTATAGTGTATGATTGACATAATATCACGCTCACAACTTGCAATCATCTTAGAATTAATCTGTGCATTTATTTAACCTTCCGATATGACATTGTTGAGTTATTAGACTGAGTAACCATGTTCACGCTCCCTCAAAGCTTAACAATATTTCAACTATGGCCTATTTACTACCTACTTGCGACTTTTGTGTTACATACATAAGTTTCACTCGAAATAAGAAATAACCATAGTGTTGGGGATATAACTATTGGGTATGACCCGCCCAGGAGGGGCCGGGTCATGCCACTGGCGGCTCATGATGAGGAAGCCCATTAAGATGTGAAGATGGCGGTCCATAGAGCAAGCTTATTGAAGGCCCAAGACCCGGGGGCGACTTAAGGCCCATGGGTATGAACCGCCATATGTTTAACTTATATTGTAAGGCAAGTTTAGTTGGTTACCGAGCCGGACACGTAGTGTATGGGCCGGCCGGGACTCTGTAAGCCGCCGGGCATCAACCTGTGTATATAAAGGGGTGACCCGGCGGCGGGTTAACTCAAGGAACAATCAATCGAGAACTAGGTCCAGCGTATTCGCTCCCTGGTAATCGAAACCCAAGCAATACAACCTAAAGCAGGAGTAGGCTTTTACCTCGTTGAGAGGGGCCGAACCTGGGTAAATTCTCTGTGTCCTTTGTCCTGTTTAACCCCTTCAAGCTAACCTAGTTGCGATGGCTCCACACCTAAGTCCTTTTGCTAGGGCATCTGCCGTGTTAAGTCCACGACAGTTGGCGCCCACCGTGGGGCCAGCGCATGGTGGTTTCGAGTTCTTGGAGGGCAACTTCACAGGGATCAAGGGATACGCTGTGGGCCAGATGACCAAGAGTCGTCGCGGCAAGCTCTACATCGACGACGCAGGCTGGGGCCCCGAGGCCGGCTCAATCGAGTACGGGTACCGGGTCCCCTTTGGCGGAATCCATGTCTTCATCGGCAAGATCGGGGAGTCGGGGCCTGAGCCGGACACCTGCACCGACATCGTCGAGACGGCTCAGCGCGCACGACCCGCCAAGGTTCAAACCGCCGCAAAGAGCGCCTTTGTTGGTGTCGTCCATGGCATGGATCTTGAGGAAGGATCCGAGTCCAGGGGAGAGACGGTAATTTACTCTGATGGTGAATCCTCAACTGGTGAGACCGATTCGATGTATCAATTGCAAGATGGCAGGCTTGGGGGCTGTTCCGATGGTGACAGTATTCCAGACCCTCATGAGGCGCCGAACAGGGTCGCAATCTTCATGGCTGGCACACAACCGATGCTTGGTTCGATGACTGCTGCGGCTATGACCTCCAGTTCCACGGCGGCGGCGACGACTGGTGCCAGCGGCTCTGCGCGCCCGCCGGCTCAGGTTTTAACCGAGCTGTTGGATGCTTTGGCGACTTTAATGGGAGCAGAGGTAACCCTAGAGACTCAAGAACAGCACAAAGTGGATGTCGCGAAGCTACGAGATGAGATTGCCCAGGCCAAGGAAGAGCTTGCTGTTGAGAATGCTAGGATGGCGACAGAGCGAGCCGCCTTGGACGTGCAATCATAGCGGATTCAGGCAGAATCGTTCCGGCTCACCTTGGATCAAAACGCCTCAAACGCTGTTATGAGGAGGAGGCACCAGACCCGTCTGCCCACGGAGTATGAGGCTAGGAACCTTTTCAACACGCCTGGGGCAGGGACCAGTGATCCGCCCGTGGTAAACCGGGCCGTTGAGACACCCGTGACCGGAGCACCGGTTCAGCCACGTGTGGTGGACCCGCCTCGCTTAAATTTGACTCCGCCTCAGCATGTTCCGACACCGCCGGGTCATTATTCTAACCCTTTGGCAATATGATCGCTGCGGCTACGTGACTGGCGGCTCTTCCCATTGAAGGCGAGTTTCCAGCTGCAATGGAGATACGGAGGGCCGGAGAGCTTCTTCAGACAGCGGTGGCTCAACAGGCGGCTTATTCGTACAACCATGAACGGATTCATTCAACCCCTCGTCCAAGCCGGAGTTATAGCAGGCATATTGATTCGCCAGCGGTTTCAAGCAGTGAGCGGCACCGTAACCCGCCCCGTAGGAATGACCCACCCCGTGCAGATAACAATGCTTAGGTTTTGGTGGATCAGGGCAGGGCACGTCGGGAGGCTGAGCTGGCGGCTCAGTTGGCGGCTCATCAACAATCTCCGGCTTACCCAACAGTGTCTGTAGAGGCAGGAGTGACCTCCAGAACCCTTGGTGTGCCATGTTTAGTGCCGGCTCTACGTAACGAGCGCTTACCTAAGGATTTTAAGGGCCCCCGCAAGGTGCCTAATTACACGGCGGATCAGCCCCCTGAGGCCTGGATTGAGTGTTATGAGATGGCCATGGAGATGTTGGATGTTAATGATGCTGCGTGTGTTAAATACTTCACCATGATGTTGGATGGGCCGGCACACACTTGGCTGAAAGGATTGCCCCCTAACTCCCTCAGGTCATGGGCTGAATTAAAGACGCGTTTTATCCAAAATTTCAAAGACACATGCAAGCAGCCTATGTCGATTCTTGATTTAGATTCTTGCGTCCAGGGTGAGGGCGAGTCAACAACCAATTGGGTGCGCCGGATCTCGGCCGTTATCCACTCATCGGACAGTATCAACGCCGGTTCAGCCGTCCTGATGTTGGGAAAAAACTGCCGTTTCCTTTCCCTTAAGCAGAAGCTGGGGCGGCTTAAGCGCCACTGCAACGATATGGGGGAGCTCATGGCGGCTCTCGTCAAATACGCTGACTCTGATAGTACTAAGGACCCTGAGTCTGATGAGGAGAAGGCTGGCAAGGGAAAGAAGAATGGCAATTCAAAGGGACAGCAGCATAATCCGGCGGGTCAAGGTAATGGCAAGCGCAAATAGATGGACGGCAGTTCAGATTTTGTGGCTAATACCAATACGCAGAATAATAATCAGCGTCGCAAGGGAAAGTCATCAGTGCCCCGGTTTGGCGGGCCGAAGTTCAACCTTGAGGCGATGATGAATCAGCCTTGTCCAAAACACGGTACACAAGAGAAGCCGGCCAGTCATCTGTGGAAAGATTGCTTCATCATGAGGGAGTATAGAAATTCCAGTTTTTTCCAGAACAATCATGGCCCGCATGGCGGGTCAGGATCCGGCTCTCACGGACCTGGCTTTGGAGGTGGCGGCTCAAGCTCAGGTTTTCAGGGCCAAGGCAGTCAAGGTGGTTTTAATCAGCAACCTAGTCATGGGAATCAGCAGCAGCAGACCGGTTATCAGAGTAATCCGAAGCAACTGAATAGTGGTCAGTATCATGTGTTTACCACGAGTCTATGCAAATGAGACCAGAAGATTCGTAAGCGGGCGGTGAATAAGGTTGAACCAGCAGTCCCTCGATACTTATGATGGTCTGAACATACTATTGTATGGAGCCGTGAGGATCACCCGCCCCGGATTGATAACCCGGGTCAATTGGCTTTAGTAGTGGCTCCTCAGGTTGGAGGGTATAAGTTCACCAAGGTGCTCATGGATGGAGGCAGCAGCATCAATATCCTTTATTATGATACTTTCCGCCGTATGAATTTGACTGACAAAGATCTTAAGCCGTCTTCTACTGTTTTTCATGGGGTGGTGCCTGGTAAGTCGGCGTATCCTGTGGGTAAGATAGCTTTGGAAGTGGCCTTTGGTGATGACAATGATTACAGAGCTGAAACATTGACCTTTGAAGTAGTCAAGATCAAGAGTCCTTATCACTCCTTGTTTGGACGGCCGGCTTATGCTAAATTTATGGCACGACCTTGTTATGTTTATCTGCAGCTTAAAATGCCGGGTCGCAAGGGTACCATCACAGTGCATGGAAACAGGAAGATAGCTTTGGAGTGTGAAGAGGGTGATGCTGCTTATGCTGAGTCTGCTTGTGCAACAGAGGAATTGAAGTTCTACAAAGATAATGTTGACCCGACGGATATGACCCCCTTGAAGAAGTCAACCACAGAGCATGACCCCTTGTTGAAATTTAAGTCGGCTGATGACACTAAACTGGTTGACTTTGTTCCTGGCGACTCATCCAAGCAGTTCAGTATCAGTGCTAATATGGATCTGAAATAGGAAAGCGCGCTCATCGAGTTCATCCATGAGAACCGGGACATCTTTGCATGGAAGCCTTCAGACATGCCAGGTGTACTGAGGGAACTCGCTGAGCAGACTCTCAATGTTGATCCAAAATTTAAGTCGGTCAAGCAATTCCTTCGTCGTTTTAATGAATAGAGGCGCAAGGCCATCGGTGAAGAAGTGGCCCGGCTCTTGGCGGCTGGGTTTATTATTGAAGTTTTTCACCCTGAGTGGTTGGCTAACCCGGTGCTGGTACTTAAGAAGAATGGCACTTGGCGTATGTGTGTGGATTACACTGACCTTAATAAGGCTTGTCCGGCTGACCCTTTTGCTCTCCCTCGTATTGATCAGATCATCGATGCTACGGCGGGTTGTGAGCGTTTGAATTTCCTAGATGATTATTCTGGTTATCATCAGATCAAGATGTCAGTTAAGGACCAGGAGAAGACAACTTTTATCACTCCCTTTGGAGCCTTCTGTTATGTGTTTATGCCTTTTGGGCTCAAGAGTGCCCAGGCGACTTATCAGCGGTGTGTTCAAAATTGCCTCCACAACCAGATTGGATGCAATGTTCATGCTTATGTGGATGATATCGTTGTAAAATCCAGGAAGAAGGAGACCTTGATAGATGATTTGAAAGAGACTTTTGATAATCTCTGGATCTACAAGATGATGCTTAACCCGACCAAGTGTGTCTTTGGTGTGCCAGCAGGCAAGCTATTGGATTTTTTGGTTTCTGAAAGAGGCATTGAAGCTAACCCAGAGAAAATCAAGGCTATCACTTCTCTGGCTAAATCGGTGTGTATCAATGACGTCCAGTGTCTGGCGGGTCGTATTGCGGCTTTGAGCCGGTTTATAAGCCGCCTGGGAGAGAAGGCTATCCCTTTATATCAGATGATGAAGAAAACAGACCACTTTATATGGAGTGATGCTGCTAATCAGGCTTTTGAGGCGTTGAAAAAGCAGTTGGCTGAGCCGCCAATCCTTGCAGGTCCCATTGATAAGGAGCCTGTGACGCCCCCGGCTTAATCGTGCACTAATCATACACGCAAATGCGCACGATCAAGCCTAAGGACTCACTTGACGATATCACAACACAACTCTAAAACATAAATAAAGTCATACAAGCTTAATATTACAAGCCAGGGCCTCGAGGGCTCGAATACAAGCTCGATGGCATACAAGCGTCAGCGGAAGCATCAGATATCTGAGTACAGATATATTACAGAGAGAGAGATAAGCCTTCACAGAGGCGGGGTAAAAATAAAAGCTACGATCGAAAGGCGTAGGCCTCCTGCCCTGGACCCTCCAATCCTACTCCTGGTCGTCAGGTGGCACCTCGTAGTAGTAGTACTCGCCAGGCGGGTAGTAGTAGTGGTCGTCGACTGGGGCATCTGACTCAGGGGCTCCGTCGTCTGGTGGCATCAAGTGGAATATGGGGGAAAAAAGAAAATAAAGCAAACGCGAGTACTCATCCGAAGTACTCAGCAAGCAAGGATCTACACTACATATGCAACATTCTCAAAAAGGGGGGCTGTATATGTGGACTGGGCTGCAGAAATGCCAGAATAGAGGGGGAAAGCCTAGTCCTATCGAAGACTAGCATCTTCAGCATCTTCTGCAGTCTTGCAGCATTAGAAGAGAGTAGATCAACATAATTAAAAGTAGTAGCAGTAGTACCATCAACCTCAGCCTGAGATCCTTTCTCGACTCCTAGCGAGAAAGCAATCCCAGAGCCGTACTATCCAATTCTCATCACATGTTCTAGTTGTACCGATCGGGATACAACTCCGAGTGTCCGTTACCGTAGGACAGGCTATCGATAGAAGTTTCTTCCCTGCAAGGGTGCACCAACTTACCCACCACGCTCGCTTAACTCCGGCCGGACACACTTTCTGGGTCATGCCCGGCCTCGGCTAAGCAACACGCCGCAACCCGACCTAGACTCTAAAGAGAGGTCAGCACGCCGGACTAACCTATGCCCCCGGGGGTCTTGGGCCTTCGCCCCGGGAACCCTGCACGTTGCGAGGACGTTTTGGAAGCAGACCTAGCAACCCCTTAATACAAGCGCAGTTGCGTTCCCAGTCCAATCCAAAACGGGCCGCTCCTTGCTGACGTCATTAGAGCTTCGGCTGATGTATACGACGCAGAACGCCCATACTATGCCCACGTGATGGTTAGTGCTATCGGACCAGAGGCCCCTCGGATCAAATATCCAAACCGTTTAGTGGTTTAGGATCGCGCGGAAACGAGCAGAGACTCACGATCGATGTGACCCCGTCGCCCCGTCTCGAGGACTTGCGGCAAGGGCTAAGAATGCCCGGCCACGCCTCGTGTTATCTCGCGGGCACCATCCAGGTCAACCCGACTCCACATCACTTCGCTTAACAGCTCGCGCGGGTACCCCTCAGGGCCGACCCGTCTTTAGTACCATGGTTTAGTGCAAGTCAAATTAATCAATAGTAACCGTGTGTCTAACACCAAGGGGGAACCCTGAGGAATCACCCTCGACGGAATCCCACTCGATGTTATCATCAAGGTGAACGTCGGGGAATCACCCTCGAGGTCCACGCTTGAAGGGATGCACGACAATGTCGGTATCGGGGGTGGTGTAGGAGGAATCACCCTCGCTTACCACGACCGGTAAACTAACCTACAAGGTTATCATCGGAAGTGCTGACGAGGTATCACCCTCGGCACTTGATGGTAACCCAGTAGTGTCGAGCTCTTAAGGGGGAAGTGACGTGCGGTGCCCGGGTCTGATCTTCAATCCCGTAGAACGGGTCTTCTGAGTATCCAGCGGGGCAGTCGGGAACAGGGGGTCTCTGATATGGCTCTACCCATCCTACGCTAAACAGTTTAGGATAACAGGTATGTATCAAAAGTAGGTTACAAGTAAACAGGCTATGCAACAGAGTAGGATAGTAACAGCAGCAGTAACATCTAATGCAAGCATAAGAGGGAAGAGAGTAGGCGATATCGGAATGCTCAAAATGGGGGTACTTGCCTGTTTGCTCTGGGGCAAGGGCAAGGTCGTCAGTAGTGTCGTCGGGGACGTAGTCGTACTCCGGAGCTGCGTCTGCCTCGGGAGCTACGTCTGCGTCGGGATCTACCGAGAGAGAAGAGGGGAAGGAAACAGGTAAACACAATGCAAACATATGCCTCTCAGTGCGTGCTATGCTATGATGTAGTGCAGGGTTGCCTGAATATGCATCTAAGTCATTTTAGTTATTTTAGGATTTTTCTAGAATTTATTTACCGAAGTGTGTGCACTATTCATCTGCTGGATACGGGTCCGGAGTTACGAGTTCTTCTACGTAGGGGGTTCCGATGAAGAAACAGACGGCACGATCAGACTCGGCTCGTCGTTCTGAGCAACTTTCATGTTTTAAGTTTTTCGATCTGAGCTACGGTTTAAAAGTTATGAATTTTCAAAGATTATTTGAATTTCTGAAATTTATTTTATTAACAGAAAAGGAAATATGACGTCACCATGACGACATGCTGACATCAGCAAGTCAACAGCCGGCTGACCCAAGTCAAATATGACATGTGGGTCCAGGGGGACCCACATGTCAGCCTCTGTTATCTTAACAGTGCATTAGAATTAATCTAAATTGCTAATTAAGCTTCTGGCCCCACATGTCATAGACTCATTAGGGTAATTAGTTTATTTTTATTTCTAAAACGTTTTAATTAGATTAACAGGGAGGTGGGGCCCGCGTGTCAGCGACTTGGCCGGTCCAGTCAGCAGGGCTGACCGGTCAACTGGCCGGTCGGGCCCCTGGGGCCGACGGGTCAGTGACCCAGGGAGTGGCCCCAGGCTGACCACGCCGGCGGGCACCGGAGTAGCTCCGGCGAGCCATCCCCGCGGCGGTTGGTCGCCGGAGTTGGCCGGAATCGAGCTACAGAGCTCTGTTCGAGCTGCGCTTAGGTGCGTTCGCTAGCTGGTGATCTCGCGCATCGAGCTGGGGCACTTGCCGGACCAGGGGATGGTCGGAGCTGGGCCGGCGACGAGGTTTGGCGGCGGTGGAGTTCGGGAGATAGGGGAGACGGCGTTAGGAGGCACGTGAGGCTCGGGCTCGAGCTCGCCGGGCTCCTGGGAGCACCAGGAGCTCAACTT
This sequence comes from Thinopyrum elongatum, assembly GCA_011799875.1. Taxonomy (NCBI): domain Eukaryota; kingdom Viridiplantae; phylum Streptophyta; class Magnoliopsida; order Poales; family Poaceae; genus Thinopyrum; species Thinopyrum elongatum. The sequence continues at coordinate 31,873,559 of CM022299.1, read as the reverse complement.
TGACCTCGGTTGGCGTTGACGAGGGCCACATCGACGGCACCGAGCTCACCGGCGGCAACCAGAGCACGGGCTCGGGGACATCTAGCTACGGCGCGTGTAAGGATGATTGCAGGGGAGCGAAGGACGGGTAGCTCACCGTGCGGCACGCCGAAGGCCCTCGGAGGTTTAGTAGCTGCAGCCTAGCTCGCCGGAGATGAAGGATTTGGCGGCGACCCGAGGTAGAAGGCGACATGCGCGCGGGCGATGCGGTGCTCCTCCGCTCCTTCTGGTTGCCCCAGAGGTTGCAGAAGTCCGCGGCGCTCCTTCCTGGCACCTCCAGACGACGTGGGGAGGCCGGCGGCCACGGTGGTGCCAAAGCGCGGCGACGGCGGCGTTCTGTCACCGGATCTGAGAAGGGAAGGAGAGGCGGAGCGAGCGAGAGGAAAGGGGAAGACTGACGGGGAGGCCAGGGAGGGGTGGAGGGGCGTCGACCTTATCCCCTCGTCGGCTCCGGGCGTCGGTGGCGTCGGCGTGTCGGCGCGCGACCGGCACGCGCGCTCGCGCCCACTGCGACGGCGACACGCACAGGAGAGAGACGACGACATGGGCCTGGTGGGCTGCACTCTAGGTACTGTGCCCTTAGGCTAGAGCACAGTGGCCCATCTTCCCTTTTTCCCTTTTCTGTTTTCCTTTTCTTTATTTCATTTCTGTTCTATAATGTTTAGGCCACTTTAACATTTCTGTAAAATATGAGAGTTGACCCAAATAATACCATGCAATATTCCTGATCACCAAAAATTGGCTTGAGAGAATTTGGACTCCATTTGAATTTGAAATGAATTTAAAGGGATTTAATAATGCTGTTTTGGTGCTGTTTTAAATGGTTTGAGCCAATTATCTAACTCCAAATATTTTGATAATGGTTTTACAAATGTTCCTGGATTATTTGCCATTTAATGAACATTTTCCCATCATACTTTGATCAACTTCATATTTCACTTAAGAATTTTAGTTGATTTTCAGGTTTGAATTTGATTTGGATCATTAACCCATATGACTTGGCACTGCAAATGATCATGACTTGGCAAAATTAACAGGGTGTCACAGAGCTTATTACAAGGGGGTGTTACAGAGCCCTTGCTGTTATATGTGGCTGCTAACAGTAGAGCCATTAGTGTAGCAGTTGTTGTTGAAAGGAAGGAATCAGGCAAGGAATATCCGGTTCAGCGGCCGGTTTACTATGTCAGTGAGGTACTCATTGAATCCAAGCAGAGATACCCACATTGGCAAAAGCTGGTTTATGGTGTGTTCATGGCTAGCCGTAAGTTGAAACAATATTTCCTTGGTCATCCCATCACTGTGGTTAGTTCTGCTCCTTTAGGGGATATCATTCAAAACAGAGAAGACACAGGTAGGGTGGCCAAATGGGCCATTGAGCTTGGACCCCATGGTTTGAAATATATGCCTCGGACAGCCATCAAGTCTCAAGCGCTTGTAGATTTTATCAATGATTGGACAGAGTTGCAGATGCCTGAGGAAAAACCTGATAACACTTATTGGACTATTCATTTTGATGGGTCTAGGCAGTTGGAAGGCTCGGGGGTTGGATTTATTTTAACTTCCCCACGAGGTGATAAATTTTGTTATGTCTTAAGGTTGATGTTCCCTTGTACTAACAATGCAGCTGAGTATGAGGCCTTGCTCCATGGTCTTCGGATGGCTAAAGAGATGAATCTAAGCCGGGTGAGGTGTTTTGGCGACTCAGACTTGGTGGCTCAGCAAGTTTCAGGAACTTGGGATTCCAAGGATCCACTCATGGCGGCTTATCACCGAGAGGTTGATGCTACTGCTGCACATTTCAAGGGATATCAAGTGGAACATGTTGATCGCAGGAAAAATGAGTCGGCTGATGCTTTAAGCCGACTGGGGTCCCAGCGTAAGCCGGTACCACCTAATGTTTTTCTTGATATTTTGTCTAACCCTTCAGTAAATTTGCCTACGGAGGAAGATCTTGCTGTTCCTGACCCGGAGGCGCAGTTGGTGGCGGCTCTCCATGTTATTCCTGATTGGACAGTTCCATATTTGGCTTATATGACCCGCGGCGAGTTACCTGAAGACGAAACTTGGGCCAGGCAGATAACCCGGTGGTCTAAGTCAATGACTATTGTCAATGGCGAGTTGCACCGATGCAGTGTTACAGGGGTGTTTCAGCGTTGTGTTTCTCCTGAGGAGGGCCGTGAGATTCTGTGAAAGATTCATGAAGGAGATTGTGGCCATCATGCCGGCTCTAAGTCTCTTGTGGCTAAGGCTTTTCGTCATGGATTTTATTGGTTGACGGCTCATGCTGATGCAGAGGATTTGGTTAGCAAGTGTGATGGTCGTCAAAAATTTTCAAGACGAGATCACGTTCCGGCTCAAGAATTGAGGATGATTCCAATTACTTGGCCGTTTGCAGTCTGGGGGCTGGACATGGTTGGACCTTTTAAAAGATCCAAGGACAAAAAGACTCACCTCCTGGTGGCAGTTGACAAGTTTACAAAGTGGGTTGAGGCTGAACTGGTCAGCAAATGTGATGCAGCGACGGCGGTTCAATTCATCAAAAAGGTGATCTTTCATTTTGGATACCCTCATAGTATCATCACTGATAATGGTACTAATCTGTCTATGGGTGCTATGAAAGAATTCTGTCAACAAGAGCATATTCATCTTGACGTTTCATCTGTAGCTCACCCCCAGTCCAATGATCAAGCTAAACGAGCCAATCAAGAAATCTTGATAGGTATCAAACCCCGGCTTATGGTCCCTTTGCAGAGGACGCCGGGTTGTTGGGTTGAGGAGTTACCCTCAGTGCTTTGGAGTATCAATATTACCCCCAATAGATCCACGGGTTACACGCCTTTCTTCATGGTTTACGGAGCAGAGGCGGTTCTCCCTAGTGATATCCGTCACGACTCGCCCCGTGTGGCGGCTTATGTTGAAGCTGATAATGAAAAAGCACGACAAGATGCTATTGACCTTCTGGATGAAGAGCGCGACCTTGCAGCGGCTCGTTCGGCGATTTACCAGCAAGATATGCGCCGTTATCACAGCCGCCGGGTTAAAACCCGGACCTTTCAAGAAGGTGACTTGGTGCTCCGGCTCATACAGGATCAAACAGACATGCACAAGTTGTCCCCACCTTGGGAAGGGCCCTTTGTGGTCAGCAAAAATCTGAACAATGGATCATACTACCTCATTGATATTCGAGAGCATAAAGACTCACGCAAGTCTGAGGAGGAGACCCGCCGGCCGTGGAATATTGCTTATCTTCGGCCTTATTACACTTGAATTACTGGTTCTTGTGTTGTACATATTTTCATTCATGTATATATTATGATCAAGTATAATAAAGCCGGCATCCCTGATAATTCAGGGTCTCTGTCATTTCATTTCTGAGTATCTGAGTCTTTATTGTCGGTTCATAAGATCACTTGGGGGCTTCCTACTCATTGAGCATAGCTGTGACTACCCTCTTGATCTGGCTTGTACGCCTTGATAAAAATTACTTGGGGGCTTCCTGCTCATTTGAGTATAGCTATGATTGCCCTACTGGTCCGGCTTATACGCCGTGATCACAACAATCACTTGGGAGCTTCCTATTTAATGAACAAAGCTTTAATTACCCTTTTGATCGGCTTGGACGCTAGGTGTATTCACCAAAAATCCGGGTTATCCTGCCTTTATAAATCTGCCACTCCAACCAGGTAATCCTGGAATGACTCGCTGTACTCTTGATAGTCAATCTTATAAAGACCCTGAACTTGTCAAAGTTAAAATGGCGATTGGTCATGTGAGGCCCGGTTTACAGGTTTGAATAAAGGATTAACTCTGTGGCTGTGCGGCCCTTGAATAGCACTTGATATTGAGGCTTGGCAGCCTATGAAGGCCTTGTTTTCTGATTTGTATTTGCTTTGAACATCTTTTTGGGTAATCTTTTATATCATATTAACATATGGTTAAAAATTGATTCAGGCCATGTAGCCTTGATCCTTATGACTCATATTTGAGTATATCCGGAGTTTCGATAACCCGACCTGGCTTTGGATGATAAGTCGCCAGTATGTTTTGATTATGCACTTTGGGCGTTGTGCTTGGGCTGTTATCCTTGCTGCATATGGCGTTGTAAAGCTGGCAGTATAAATAAATTGCACAGGTATGTTATTTACTTGTTATATGAATATGCGAGGTTTTGATAGCCCTCCCTGGTTATGGACTATGCAGTCACCAGTGAGCTTTATATGGGGCATTATGACCCGCCTTGGGGTAAACCGCCAGGGCGCATGTTATCTGCCTGTGTGCAGGGAGTATGATGAATATGGTCTGCATGATTCATGATATTATAAGCATAAGTACCAGATCTTCAACATCAGATCGGCGATTCAAAAGTGTGATGCAAATAAACATGCACGATGGCATGATAGATCATTATTTTCAACTAGCCTATTACAAGGCATCGGACGGCCCAAAAGAATAAGTGTTTTTTGATGCACACAGCATCCCATGCTGTGGAGGATAAGCCGGCCCTTGGATTAGTTGTCTTGGTCTTGGCGTGTTGAGGCGTCCGGGTCATCCTGTGCCGGTTCTTCTTCTTCCGTCGTCTGAAAGTTAGGTGATGACCAATCGATGCCAGTCAAGGCTTGAAACTCAGCTTCATCATCGATAAGTTCAGACGGATCAATTTCAGGAGCAAAAGTATGCTTACGGATTGGAGGGATAAGATCCACAACTTCATAAGCCGGCGTTGGCATTTTTGAATTATCCGCTGCATAAGCCGCCTGATATCTCGACAGGTCTGTTTCTTCGGCGAGTTTACTCGCCAGCGGACGCATCTCTTTCACACAAGCAGCAAAGTCTTTCTTATCAAAGGGAGACCCGTCCTCTTTGAAACTGGGGCAGCCAGTAGCTAGCTCGGCCGGGTCTAATTCTGATTGCCATGCCTTCACCCGGCTCAAGGCCGTAATAGCACCGGCTCTAGCAGCCGACCGCTTGATTTCTTCAATTCTTGCGGCCAGGACAAAGAGCTTGGTTAAAACGTCATTGATAAGATACAGTGCTTGTTTGGTTTGCGAGATGGTAGCTATGGTGCGCTGAGCACCTGTGTATAATTGCTCCACTAGTGTGTAAACCGCCTTGAGTTTTATCAGCATATCCTGGCCAAGATTGGTACTCCTGGGGCCTGTACAACATAAATACGCAGTCAAGTCAGCAGGCGGCTTACAAAATGAAGCCTTGGAATTGATTACAGTATCTAAATATTACTTACCAAAAATAGCGGCAGTCATCTGCGTAATATGACGTTTTAAGCCGGAAAGTTCTGCAGTGACCTCTTGCAAAGAGGCTTCAGCGTTTTCTGCTCTCTGCACCAAGGCAGTCTTTTCTTCAGCCCAGGTGGCTCTCTCTGCATTAAACCCCATTTTAAGCTTTTCCGTTTCATCCAAGCTAAATTTGCACTTGGAGTCAACTTTCCAGGTCTCAGCTTCTTGCAGTTCAAGTCGGGTTTTTAAATCGGCCAATTGAGATTGAAATTGAGTTGAGGCCTCCTGTAAGCAAGAGGTTGAACAATTATCAACAGTTATGTCACAGTATAAATACAGAAAAAAGTCCCAAGCCCTTTGCAAGCAATAGCACTTGGCACTTGGGGGCTAATGGGTGCAGAAAATTTCTTTTATAAGGCAGTGACAGACAAACCCGGTTCATCTTTTTCAAAGATAACCCTGCCTGTGAGGGCTATGAGGTGAGATTTTATTCGGAAAATAATTTAATTGATCCGGCTCATCTTTTTTCAAGACAAGCCGGTTCATGGGGGCTATGGCTTGAAGTTATTTCTATGATATAATGGTTGAAGTCTTTGCCAGAGTCAATACAATTTGTCCTATGACTAAGACTTGGGGGCTGGAGAAATATATCTTACACAGACGAAGCAGAAGTTTGTACCTCATATTTCTGATGCATTTGTTTGACCATATCAATCTCAAGATCACGGCTAGTGTGCACTTGACTGAGGTAGCCGGAGAATACTTCACTGATGCTCAGATGAGAATAATTGGCCATGTCAAACTTGACCTTGCGCTTGTTAACCAATTCTTCCTTGGCAGAGTGTTTCGCCAGGATAGTGGGATTCCCTGGCTCTTGGAAGCTAGTGCCGATGATCAGAACATCTTCAGTATTTTGTTCTGAAGGCTTGATTGGGCTTGGCGGTTTAGCACCCAAAGGGTCAATATTCATATGATCGGTGGAGGCGCCAGGGTTCTCTGGTGGCGGGTCATCACCAAGTCCGTCCGGGTGTTGCACGGAGGCTTCAGATATTGGTGCTTGTTTTTCCGGTTCATGGGCTTTTGGATCTTCGACCGGTTTATTTGTCCTCACCTTCTTGCCAGGCTTTGCCATCCCACTAAGAAAGGGTTGAAGAGGTCAGTATATGTATAGAAATGCGAGATAGCAGACAAAAAGTCATTACCCAGGGGCAGTTTTGAAAGCCGGTAGCTGGGTCTGAGATGAGTCGCCAGAGGAAGAATGAGAAGTCCCCTGATAATTCGAGTCAGAAAGATTAAGTGGTTGGCGAATAAGACCCGCCTTTGGATAGAAAGGGTTTGAATTCTGAAGCACCTCTTTGCGGCGCTTGCATGGGGCTGGTGTATTGGGTAACCCATAGGATAGCTCTCCGCCTCCACTAGTCCGAGTTCTGCGCCGGTTCTCATGCAGTTGTTGCTTCAAAATAAAGTTGGGATCCAAGTAAGCTAAGGGGTGAGAAAACCTTACTTTCTGGGTTACTTGTCGAATTTTCTGTCTTGGCAAAGGCTCCGAGTCGGAGGAAATAATAGTTACCTCTTCATCACCCGCCTGGCTGGTTTCCACGTCGTCCTGATAGCAATCAGTGTCAGGAAGATAATTGAAAAAAAGAGCCAAGGGAATCAAAGTCTACCTCCGACTCATCCTCCTCCTCCAAATTAAACAGTTCTGAGGCGTTTGATTTCTTCCTATTCTTCTTAAGGACTTTAGTCTTTGCCCTGGCTTTCTTGGCCGCTTTCTCGTCATACTTCTTGTTCCAAAAGGCAGATGCAGCCTGTATAAGCCACAGAAAGATAAGAGATATGTAGATCATATAAACAGTGAAGCAAAATATATGGATTGGAGAGCTTACATCTGGTGGCGGGTTAAGTTTGCAAAAGGGGTTCAACCCCACTTTGCTGCAGCTCTCCAAGCTTTCCCCTAGAAGGGTCTTAGTCATGTCATTGATTGCTTTATCAGACAAACGTACTTGGCAGTGGCGCAGTGGATCTTTGACATCACCAGTATATGTGCACATTAAACCGAGCCGACGGCTTAAAGGTATAATCCTCCAAGCTACCCAACAACGGACCAGATCGACACCAGTCAACCCATTGGCCATCAACGCTCTAACTTTTGAAAAGGTAGGCATATATTTGGCTCGTTTAGCGGTGGTAAGCCAGTCCGGAAGAGGGTGCTTTGGGCTGAGCCGATGGTCACGATAACCCGGTAGGGGATTTTCCTCGGATGGAGATGTGTCTTGGCAATAGAACCAAGTTTGATTCCAGTCCTTAGGATGACTTGGAAGCATAGCAGAAGGAAAAACGGCGTCTCTTCGTCGTTGAATCGAGACTCCCCCAAGCTCTAAGCTGGGCCCATCAGTGAACTCATTCTGGCGGTTTAAATAAAAATACTCTCTGAAGAGTTCAACGCTGGGTTCTTCTTGAAGATACACTTCGCAGAAGACTTGGAAATTGCAGATATTTAAAACGGAATTGGGTTCGATGTCTTGAGGATGGAGTTGAAAGAAATGCAGAACATCGCGGAAGAATTTTGACCCGGGCGGTGAGAAGCCCCAGTTTATGTGATCAGTAAAAACAATAACCTCATTATCCCGCGGCTGAGGTATGACTTCATCTGGGTTTGGAACACGCCAGTGGATGACATTTTTTGCTGACAAGATGCCTGTTTTGACATAGTCGTCAGGCATTTCTTCTGTGATGATAGAAGGGACCCAGTCGCACGAAGTAACGGTCTTAGTCATGATTACGGTGCACGGCCTAAAAGAGATGAGGTAGAACAGGATTAAAACTGGTAAGGTATAGCCGGGTTATATCAACATTGAATTGACAGTTTAAAAAGGGATTCGGAGTTAAGCCGGCAGGCACTTGGCGGATTACAAGTTATTATTTAAACCGCCATGAAGGGCTAATGGCTATGGATCTGGAGTAGAGCTAAATTTTACTAAGTGCTGGGGAAAACACGTTTCACAGATTGGCGCTATAATTTTGGATCTACAGCAGTTCAGAAAATAAAATAAATTCTAAACCTAATGGGGCGGCAGCAGCAGAGCTCGTGTGCTTAGATGAGATCTTCTACAGAGGGAATGTCTTCTGCTATTGAAAATGAATGCTGAAGCTACTACCGCACGATTTCAGTACCATTTGCAGGTCAAACTAAGCAGTCTAGGGAGGAGAATGAGGAATGGAGAAGAACACCGACGAACGGTGAAAACCCTAATACAGATCTGCTACGGGAAAGGAGAGTACTTACTGATGCTGCTGGACAGCGGCGGCGCGTCGCGGTGCTCTGATTCGTTCAGGTTGATGTAGCGGCCGGAGTTGAGGCAGTTGACGAGGTCGACGGCGGCGGAGATCGGGCGCGCATGGGCGTTGCGAGGAGGAAGACGAAGACGAGGAGGCCAGGGAAAAAAATGAAAAGAACCCCTGTCCCTATTTATAAGGAGATGGATAAAAGGCATGCGCGGGAATCGAGGAGGCCAAAAAAAATAATTATGTGGCGATGCGGACGCCTCAATTTTCGGGAGGTCCATTCAAGGTAAAAGATCTGTTGAGATGTTTCTGGGCTTCGTGCGAAATTAATGCGAGATGACGTCATGGCGGGTTATAGCAAGTTCATAAAAGTTGATGATGCAAAATTTGTTAAGTCAAGCACTGAAGATTGATGTGAACAAGTTCAAATCAACCTAGGGCCTAATTTTGGGGATATAACTATTGGGTATGACCCGCCCAGGAGGGGCCGGGTCATGCCACTGGCGGCTCATGATGAGGAAGCCCAGGAAGATGTGAAGATGGCGGTCCATAGAGCAAGCTTATTGAAGGCCCAAGACCCCGGGGCGACTTAAGGCCCATGGGTATGAACCGCCATATGTTTAACTTATATTGTAAGGCAAGTTTAGTTGGTTACCGAGCCGGACACATAGTGTATGGGCCGGCCGGGACTCTGTAAGCCGCCGGGCATCAACCTGTGTATATAAAGGGGTGACCCGGCGGCGGGTTAACTCAAGGAACAATCAATCGAGAACTAGGTCAAGCGTATTCGCTCCCTGGTAATCGAAACCCAAGCAATACAACCTAAAGCAGGAGTAGGCTTTTACCTCGTTGAGAGGGCCCGAACCTGGGTAAATTCTCTGTGTCCTTTGTCCCGTTTAACCCCTTCAAGCTAACCTAGTTGAGATGGCTCCACACCTAAGTCCTTTTGCTAGGGCATCTGCCGTGTTAAGTCCACGACACATAGCAAAACAATTTTACATAAAAAAAATTAAAGTTTCCCTGTAGTAAAACAACTTAAATCATAAATGTAGTTGAAACAATTGCAGAGCCCAACAAACATTCTAATAAAAATAAGTAGGAAACATAAACATTTCTAATCTTTTATTGATAGTGCCAACTATCACAGTTTTATCGGAATCACCCAAAAGTGCATGCAAAGAATTTTCTACATTTCAAGTATGAAGATATGCTAAAAGAATGAGTCAATTTAATTTCATATAATCATGTGTACCTTAAAATAGCTAGCCCGTGCAGGTGCACGGGTTGATGACTAGTTAATACCTAATCTAAATAATCGCCGGCGCCCGTTCCCCGTGTTCGTCCATGAGCCAAGAGAACTGAAGCTTGGCCTTTTCCAGCTCCGCCTCGGTGCTCTCCAGCTCTGCTTCTGTAACCTCTGCCTCTAGAGGCCCGGGAAGTGAACTTGTCTGGCTCCACATCGCTGCCAAGTGACTAATCGGCCGAAGATGCTCAACCCACCAAGCTTGGCGTCGATGGAAGGGGAGGAGCAGCGGCCTTCCTGGGACACGAGCGGTGGCGGTCTATGTTGGGGAATGTTGCATGGAAAACAAAAAAGTTCTACGCACACGCAAGATCTATCCATGGAGATGTATAGTTACGAGAGGGGGAGAGCATCTACATACCCTTGTAGATCGCTAAGCGGAAGCGTTTATCAACGCGGTTGATGTAGTCGTTCACCTTCACGATCTGTCCTGATCAAGTACCGAACGTACAGCACCTCTGCGTTCAGCACACGTTCAACTCGATGACGTCCTCGCCTTCTTGATCCAGCAAGAGAGGCGAAGTACGTAGTAGATGAGTTCCGGCAGCACGACAGCGTGGTGACGGTGATGGTGAAACTATTTCCGCAGGGCTTCACCAAGCACAACGGATTTAGGATGGAGGACGAACTAGAGGGAGAGGGGGCGCCGACACACGGCTTGGTGAATCATGGTGTGCCCTAGGGGCTAGCCCTGCTCCTTTATTTATATGTTGAGCCCTGGGGTCGTTTCTTGGAGAAAGAGCCTCCTCAAAGTCGGTTTGGAACGCAAGGAAGAGTCCTTCTCAGTTTCCAGTACTAGACGCCATGGTCCTCGGCGTCTGGCCCAGACGCCATGGGCCTCGGTGTTTGGCCCAGGGCCAGATGCCAGGGTCCCTAGCGTCTGGTCCCTGACCTCCGCAAAATTTCCTTTTGCACCGACCTAAAGCCCCGTGGGCCTTACCCCTTGGCCCAACCATATCATCCTATATATCAATCTTCACCTCCGGACCATTCCAGAGCTCCTCGTCATGTCCGTGATCTCATCCGGGACTCCGAACAACATTCGGTCACCAACATACATAACTCATATAATACTATATCGTCAATGAACGTTAAGCGTGCGGACCCTACGGGTTCGAGAATGATGTAGAAATGACCGAGACGCTTCTCCGGTCAATAACCTATAGCGGAACCTGGATGCCCATATTGGTTCCTACATATTCTACGAAGATCTTTATCGGTCGAACCTTTATGACAAATACGTAGTTCCCTCTGTCCGTCGGTATGTTTCTTGCCCGAGATTCGATCGTCGGTATCTTCATACCTAGTTCAATCTCATTACCGGTAAGTCTCTTTACTCGTTCCGTAATACATCATCTTGTAACTAACTCCTTAGTCGCTTTGCTTGCATGCTTCTTGTGATGCTGTATTACCGGGAGGGCCCAGAGATACCTCTCCGTCATACAAAGTGACAAATCCCAATCTCGATTCACGCCAACTCAACATACACCTTCGGAGATACCTGTAGAGCATCTTTATGATCACCCAGTTACGTTGTGACGTTTGATAGCACACAAGGTATTCCTCCGGTATCCGGGAGTTACATGATCTCATGGTCGAAGGAATATGTATTTGACATTTAAGAAAGCAGTAGCAATAAACTGAACGATCATATGCTAAGCTAACGGATGGGTCTTGTCCATCACATCATTCTCCTAATGATGTGATCCCGTTATCAAATGACAACTCATGTCTATGGTCAGGAAACCTTAACCATCTTTTGATCAATGAGCTATTCTAGTAGAGGCATACTAGGGACTTGGTATTTGCTTATGTATTTAAGTATCCAATCAATAAAATTCTAGCATGAATAATAAACCTTTATCATGATTAAGGAAATATAATAATAACCACTTTATTATTGCCTCTAGGGCATGTTTCCAACAGTCCCCCACTTGCACTAGAGTCAATAATCTAGATTACATTGCAATGAATCTAACACCCATGGAGCCTTGGTGTTGATCATGTTTTGCCAGCGGAAGAGGTTTAGTTATCGAGTCTCCTACATTCAGATCCATATGTACTTTGCAAATTTTTATGTCTCCATCCTTGACCTTTTCACGAATAGAGTTGAAGCGTCTCTTGATGTGTTTGGCTCTCTTGTGAAACCTGGATTCCTTCGCTAAGGCAATTGCTCAAGTGTTGTCACAAAAGATTGTCATTGGACCCGATGCACTGGGTCTTACACCCAGATCGGATATGAACTCCTTCATCCAGACTCCTTCTGCACTGCTTCCGAAGCAGCTATGTACTCCGCTTCACATGTAGATCCCGCCACGACACTTTGCTTAGAACTGCACCAACTGGCAGCTCCACCATTCAATTTAAATACGTATCCGGTTTGTGACTTAGAGTCATCCGGATCTGTGTCGAACCTAGCATCGACGTAACCCTTTACGACGAGTCTTCGTCACCTCCGTAAACGAGAAACATATCCTTGGTCCTTTTCATGTACTTCAGGACATTCTTGACCGCTGTCCAGTGATCCACTCCTGGATTACTTTGGTACCTCCCTACCAAACTTATGGCAAGGCACACATCAGGTCTGGTACACAGCATGGCATACATTATAGAACCTATGGCTGAGGCATAGGGAATGGCTTTCATTCTCTCTCTATCTTCTGCCGTGGTCAGGCTTTGAGTCTGACTCAATTTCACACCTTGCAACACAGGCAAGAACCCTTTCTTTGACTGGTCCATTTTGAACTTCTTCAGAACTTTGTCAAGGTATGTGCTTTGTGAAAGTCCTATTAAGCGTCTCGATCTATCCCTATAGATCTTGATGCCCAATATGTAAGCACCTTCACCGAGGTCTATCATTAAAAAAAAATCTTATTCAAATATCCTTTAATGCTATCCAGAAATTCTATATCATTTCCAATCAGCAATATGTCATCCACATATAATATCAGAAAATGCTTTAGAGCTCCCACACACTTTCTTTTAAATACAGGTTTCACCATTGATACGTCTCCATCGTATCTACTTTTCCAAACTCTTTTGCCCTTGTTTTGGACTCTAATTAGCATGATTTGAATGGAACTAACCCGAACTGACGTTGTTTTCAGCAGAATTGCCATGGTGTTATTTTTGTGCAGAAATCAAAGTTCTCGGATTGACCTGAAAATTTACGGAGAATTTTTGTGGAATATATAAAAAATACTGGCGTAAAAAAGATACCAGAGGGGGGCCGCCCAGAGGCCACAAGCCCTGGGGGCGTGCCCTACCGGCTTGTGGGCCCCCTAGACCGTCTCCGACCCTAATTCCAACGCTATATATACCTATTCAGGGAGAAAAAAATCAGAGAGAAGGATTCATCGCGTTTTACGATACGGAGCCGCCGCCGCCTCCTGATACGTCTCCAACGTATCTATAATTTTTGATTGTTCCATGCTATTATATTATCTGTTTTGGATGTTTTATATGCATTAATATGCTATTTTATATTATTTTTGGGACTAACTTATTAACCCAGAGCCCAGTGCCAGTTTCTGTTTTTAACTTATTTTTGAGTTTTATAGAAAAGGAATACCAAACGGAGTCCAAACGGAATAAAACTTTCGCGATGATTTTTCTTGGACCAGAAGACACACATAGGACTTGGAGAGGAAGGCAGAAGAGTCCCGAGGGCTCCACAAGCCCTCAGGGCGCGCCCTAGGGGGGGGGCGCCCCTGGCTTGTGGGCCCCACGGGAGTCCTCCAACCCTAATCTTTGGCCTATAAATTCAGAAATATTCTCAAACCACCAGAATCGTCCACCAAAATACTTTTCCGCCGTCATAACCTTCTGTACCCATGAGATCCCATCTTGGGGCCTTTTTTGGCATCCTGTCGGAGGGGGAATCGATCACGGAGGGCTTCTACATCAACTCTATTACCCTTCCGATGAAGCGTGAGTAGTTTACCACAGACCTACGGGTCCATAGCTAGTAGCTAGATGGCTTCTTCTCTCTCTTTGATCCTCAATACCATGTTCTCCTCGTTGTTCTTGGAGATCTATCTGATGTAATATTCTTTTGCGGTGTGTTTGTCGAGATCTGATGAATTGTGAATTTATGATCAGTTTATCTATGAATATTATTTGAATCTTCTCTGAATTCTTATATGCATGGTTTGATATCTTTGTATTTCTCTTCGAATTATCGGTTTGGTTTGGCCAACTAGATTGGTTCTTCTTGCAATGGGAGAGGTGCTTAGTTTTGGGTTCAATCTTGCGGTGTCCTCACCCAGTGACAGTAGGGGTAGCGAGGCACATATTGTATTGTTGCCATCAAGGGTAAAAAAATGGGGTTTTCATCATATTGCTTGAGTTTATCCCTCTACATCATGTCATCTTACTTAAGGCATTACTCTGTTCTTATGAACTTAATACTCTAGATGCATGATGGATAGCGGTCGATGTGTGGAGTAATAGTAGTAGATGCAGGCAGGAGTCGGTCTACTTGACACGGACGTGATGCTTATATTCATAATCATTGCCTTGGATATCATCATAACTTTGCACTTTTCTATCAATTGCTTGACAGTAATTTGTTCACCCACCGTATTATTTGCCTTCAAGAGAGAAGCCTCTAGTGAAACCTATGGCCCCCGGGTCTATTTTCCATCATATATTTTCAGATCTATAAACCAAAAAACCCAAAAATACCTTGCTGCAATTTATTTACTTTTATTTTGTTTTATGTTTTAGTAAGCTTTTATATCTATCTCTATCAGGTCTCACCTTTGCAAGTGACCATGAAGGGATTGACCACCCCTTTATCGCGTTGGGTGCAAGTGTTTGATTGTTTGTGCAGGTGCATAGATTGGAGACTTGCGTGTATCTCCTACTGGATTGATACCTTGGTTATTAACTGAGGGAAATACTTATCTCTATTTTGCTACATCACCCTTTCCTCTTCAAGGAAAAAACCAACGCAAGCTCAAGAAGTAGCAGGAAGAATTTCTGGCGCTGTTGCCGGGGAGATCTACATCAAGCCTACCAAGTACCCACCATAAACTCTCATCTCTTGCATTACAATATTTGCCATTTGCCTCTCGTTTTCCTCTCGCCCACTTCTAAAACGATTTCAAAAAAATACAAAAAAATTTGCCTTTTTATTCGCCCCTTTTCCGTTCCTCTTTTTTGTTTGCTTTTCATTTGCTCGTGTGTTAGATTGATTGCTTTGTCACGATGTCTCAAGAAAACACCAAGTTGTGTGACTTTTCCAGTACTAATAATAATGATTTTATTAGTACTCTGATTGCTCCCGCCAGTAGTGCGGAATCTTATGAAATTAATGCCACTTTGCTGAATCTTGTTATGAAAGATCAATTTTCTGGCCTTCCTAGTGAAGATGCCGCATCCCATCTAAATACTTTAGTTGAGTTGTGTGATATGCAAAAGAAGAAAGATGTGGATAATGATATTGTTAAATTGAAGCTATTTCCGTTCTCACTACGAGATCGTGCTAAAACTTGGTTTTCATCTTTGCCTAAAAATAGTATTGATTCATGGAATAAGTGTAAAGATGCTTTTATTTCCAAGTATTTTCCTCCCGCTAAGATCATCTCCCTTAGGAATGATATAATGAATTTTAAGCAACTTGATCATGAACATGTTGCACAATCTTGGGAGAGGATGAAATTGATGATAAGAAATTGCCCTACTCATGGTTTAAATTTATGGATGATCAAACAAATTTTTTATGCCGGATTGAATTTTGCATCTAGAAATCTTTTAGATTCGGCCGCGGGAGGTACTTTTATGGAAATCACATTAGGAGAAGCTACTAAACTCCTAGATAATATTATGGCTAATTACTCTCAATGGCATACCGAAAGATCTTCCACTAGTAAAAAAGTGCATGCAATTGAAGAAATTAATACTTTGAGTGGAAAGATGGATGAACTTATGAAATTGTTTGCTAGTAAGAGTGCTCCTATTGATCCTAATGATATGCCTTTGTCTACTTTGATTGAGAACAATAATGAATCTATGGATGTGAATTTTGTTGGTAGGAACAATTTTGGTAATAACGCGTATAGAGGTAATTTCAACCCTAGGCCGTTTCCTAGTAATTCCTCTAATAATTATGGTAATTCCTTCAACAATTCTTATGGAAAATATAATAAGATGCCCTCTGATCTTGAGAATAATATTAAAGATTTTATTAATTCGCAAAAAAGTTTTCAATGCTATGGTTGAAGAAAAACTCAAGATTGATGATTTGGCTAGGAACGTTGATAGAATTTCTCTTGAGATTGATTCTTTGAAAATTAGATCTATGCCACCCAAGCATGATATTAATGAATCTCTTAAAGCTATTGAAATTTCTATTGATGAGTGCAAAGAAAGAACCGCTAAGATGCGTGCTAAGCGAGATTGGTTTGTTAAAGCGTGTTCTTCGATTTCTTGTGAAAATAATGATGAAGATCTTAAAGTGATTGGTGTGACTCCTATTGAATCTTTGTTTTCTAATATAAATCTTGATAAATATGGGACTGGATATGAGTCAACTTTTAGCTAGAAGGCGTCCCAATGATTCGGAGTTTATAGATCTTAATGCAAAAATTGATAAAAGTGGGATTGGAGAGGTCAAAACCTTAAGTAGCGATGAACCCACTCTTTTGGATGTCAAGGATTTTAATTATGATAATTGTTCTTTGATAGATTGTATTTCCTTGTCGCAATCCATGTTGAATTATCCTCATGCTTATAATCAAAATAAAGATTTTACTAAACATATCATTGATGCTATGATGAAATCTTTGGAAGAAAAACTTGAGTTGGAAGTTTCTATCCCTAGAAAGCTTTATGATGAGTGGGAACCTACTATTAATATTAAAATTAAATATTATGAGTGCCATGCTTTGTGTGATTTGGGTGCTAGCGTTTCCACGATTCCAAAAACATTATGTGATGTGCTAGGTTTTCGTGAATTTGATGATTGTTCTTTAAATTTGCATCTTGCGGATTCCACTATTAAGAAACCTATGGGAAGAATTAATGATGTTCTTATTGTTTCAAATAGGAATTATGTGCCCGTAGATTTCATTGTGCTTGATATAGATTGCAATCCTACATGTCCTATTATTCTTGGTAGACCTTTCGTTAGAACGATTGGTGCAATTATTGATATGAAAGAAGGAAACATTAGATTTCAATTTCCGTTAAGGAAAGGCATGGAACACTTTCCAAGAAAGAAAAATTAAGTTGCCATATGAATCCATTATGTGAGCTACTTACGGATTGCATACCAAAGATGACAATACCTAGATCTATGTTTTATACCTAGATAGGGGCGTTAAACAATAGCGCTTGTTGGGAGGCAACCCAATTTTATTTTTTATTTTTTTATTTTTGGTTCTGTTTTTCAATAAATACACATTATTACCTCTGTAGTAATTGTGTTTTTGTGTTTTAATTAGTGTTTGAGCCAAGTCAGACCTTTGGGATGGCTTACGGTAATAGTTGATTTGCTCTTGCTGAAAAACAGAATCTTTTGCGTCCAGTAACAGAATTGTTTATATTCACTGGAGCGTGTAAAAACCCTGAATTGTTTACACAAGATTTATATACAAATTACCTATGTTTTCCTAATTTTTCAGAATTTTTGGAGTTACAGAAGTATGAGAACAATTCAGATCTTCGCAGACTGTTCTGTGTGTGACACATTTCTTTTTCTATTTTGTTTGCCTTATTTTTGATATCTATGGGTAGTAATCGTCGTGGGGGGGGGGGGGTATCAACCATGGAGAAGTTGGAATACAGTAGATATTAGACCAATATAAATAAAGAATGAGTTCACGACAGTACCAACAAGTGGTGATTTATTTTCTTATACTAACGGATCTCGTGAGTTTTCTGTTGAGTTTTGTGTTGTGCAGTTTTCAAGTTTTGGGTAAAGATTTGATGGACTATGGAATAAGGAGTGGCAAGAGCCTAAGCTTGGGGATGCCCAAGGCACCCCAAGGTAATATTCAAGGACAACCAAGCATCTAAGCTTGGGGATGCCCCGGATGGCATCCCCTCTTTCGTCTTCGTCCATCGGTAAATTTACTTGAGGCTATATTTTTATTCACCACATGATATGTGTTTTGCTTGGAGCGTCTTGTATGATATGAGTCTTTGCTTTTTAGTTTGCCATAATCATCCTTGCTGTACACGCCTTTTGAGAGGGACACAAATGAATCGTGAATTTATTAGAATACTCTATGTGCTTCACTTATATCTTTTGAGCTAGGCAATTTTGCTCTAGTGCTTCACTTATATCTTTTTAGAGCACGGCGGTGGCTTTATTTTATATAAATTATTGAACTCTCATGCTTCACTTATATTATTTTGAGAGTCTCTCTAAACAGCATGGTAATTTGCTTAGGTTATGAATTTAGTCCTAATATGATGGGCATCCAAGAGGGATATAATAATTTTTTTCATATAAAGAGCATTGAATACTATGAGAAGTGTGATTCCTTATGATTGTTTTGAGATATAAAGATGGTGATATTAGAGTCATGCTAGTGAGTAATTGTGGATTGGTAGAAATACTTGTGTTAAAGTTTGTGATTCCCGTAGCATGCACGTATGGTGAACCGTTATGTGATGAAGTCGGAGCATGATTTATTTATTGTACTTTGTGTGATGAAGATGGAGCATAGCCAGACTATATGATTTTGTAGGGATAACTTTCTTTGGCCATGTTATTTTGAGAAGACATGATTGCTTTATTAGTATGCTTGAAGTATTATTGTTTTTATGTCAACATTAAACTTTTGTTTTAAATCTTATGGATCTGAATATTCATGCCACAATAAAGAAAAAATACATGGATAAATATGTTAGGTAGCATTCCACATCAAAAATTCTGTTTTTATCATTTACTACTCGAGGACGAGCAGGAATTAAGCTTGGGGATGCTTGATACGTCTCCAACGTATCTATAATTTTTTATTGTTCCATGCTCTTATATTATCTGTTTTGGATGTTTTATATGCATTAATATGCTATTTTATATTATTTTTGGGACTAACTTATTAACCTAGAGCCAAGTGCCAGTTTCTGTTTTTTCCTTGTTTTTGAGTTTTACAGAAAAGGAATACCAAACGGAATAAAACTTTCGCGATGATTTTTCTTGGACTAGAAGACACACGTAGGACTTGGAGAGGAAGGCAGAAGAGTCCCGAGGGCTCCACAAGCCCTCAGGGCGCGCCCTAGGGGGGGCGCCCCTTTCTTGTGGGCCCCACGGGAGTGCTCCAACCCTAATCTTTGGCCTATAAATTCAGAAATATTCCCAAACCACCAGAAGCGTCCACCAAAATACTTTTCCGCCGCCGTAACCTTCTGTACCCGTGAGATCCCATCTTGGGGCCTTTTCCGGCATCCTGCCGGAGGGGGATTCGATCATGGAGGGCTTCTACATCAACTCTATTGCCCTTCCGATGCAGCGTGAGTAGTTTATCACAGACCTACGGGTCCATAGCTAGTAGCTAGATGGCTTCTTCTCTCTCTTTGATCCTCAATACCATGTTCTCCTTGTTGTTCTTGGAGATCTATCCGATGTAATATTCTTTTGTGGTGTGTTTGTGGAGATCCGATGAATTGTGGATTTATGATCAGTTTATCTATGAATATTATTTTAATATTCTCTGAATTCTTATATGCATGATTTGATATCTTTGTATTTCTCTTCGAATTATTGGTTTGGTTTGGCCAACTAGATTGGTTCTTCTTGCAATGGGAGAGTTACTTAGGTTTGGGTTCAATCTTGCGGTGTCCTCACCCAGTGATAGTAGGGGTAGCGAGGCACGTATTGTATTGTTGCCATCAAGGGTAAAAAGATGGGGTTTTCATCATATTGCTTGAGTTTATCCCTCTACATCATGTCATCTTACTTAAGGCGTTACTCCGTTCTCATGAACTTAATACTCTAGATGCAGGCTGGATAGCGGTCGATGTGTGGAGTAATAGTAGTAGATGCAGGCAGGAGGCGGTCTACTTGACACGGACGTGATGCTTATATTCATAATCATTTCCTTGGATATCGTCATAACTTTGCGCTTTTCTATCAATTGCTCGACAGTAATTTGTTCACCCACCGTATTATTTGCCTTCAAGAGAGAAGCCTCTAGTGAAACCTATGGCCCCCGGGTCTATTTTCCATCATATATTTTTAGATCTATAAACCAAAAAACCCAAAAATACCTTGTTGCAATTTATTTACTTTTATTTTGTTTTACGTTTTAGTAAGCTTTTATATCTATCTCTATCAGATCTCACCTTTGCAAGTGACCGTGAAGGGATTGACAACCCCTTTATTGCGTTGGGTGCAAATGTTTGATTGTTTATGCAGGTGCATAGATTGGAGACTTGCGTGTATCTCCTACTGGATTGATACCTTGGTTCTTAACTGAGGGAAATACTTATCTCTACTTTGCTGCATCACCCTTTCCTCTTTAAGGGAAAAACCAACGCAAGCTCAAGAAGTAGCACCTCATGTTCTTCATCGGGAGGGCTGATCTGGAGTCCGTTTGAGGCTTCGGAGAGGGGAATCCGTCGCCATCATCAACATCATCATCAGCATCATCATCAACCTTCCTCCATCACCAATTTCATGATGCTCACCGCCGGGAGTGAGTAATTCCATTGTAGGCTTGCTGGACGGTGATGGGTTGGATGAGATTTATCGTGTAATCGAGTTAGTTTTGTTAGGGTTTCATCCCTAGTATCCACTATGTTCTGAGATTGATGTTGCTATGAATTTGCGATGCTTAATGCTTGTCACTAGGGCCCGAGTGCCATGATTTCAGATCTGAACCTATTATGTTTTCATGAATATATTTGAGTTCTTGATCCTATCTTGCAAGTTGTAGACACCTATTACGAGTTATGATCCGCATACCCCAAGGTGACAATAATTGGGATTCTTTAGGGTGATTACCGTAGTTTGAGGAGTTCATGTATTCACTAAGTGCTAATCTTTGGTCCGGTTCTCTATTAAAAGGAGGCCTTAACATCCCTTAGTTTCCATTAGGACCCTGCTTCCACGGGAGGGTAGGACAAAAGATGTCATGCAAGTACTTTTCCATAAGCACGTATGACTATATACGGAATACATGCCTACATTATATTGATGAATTGGAGCTAGTTCTGTGTCACCCTAGGTTATGACTGCTACATGATGAATATTATCCAATACAATTATCATTGCCGATCCAATGCCTACGAGCTTTTCACATATTGATCTTTGCTAAGTTACTTTCGTTGCTACTGCTGTTACAATCACTACAAAATTGCTACTGTTACTTTTGCCACTGTTACCGTTACTTCCATACTACTTTGCTACTAAATACTTTTCTGCAAATATTAAGTCTTTCAGGTGTGGTTGAATTGACAACTCAACTGCTAATACTCGTGAATATTCTTTGGCTCCCCTTGTGTCGAATCAATAAATTTGGGTTGAATACTCTACCCTCGAAAACTGTTGGGATCCCCTATACTTGTGGGTTATTAAAAGCTTTTTCTAGCGCCGTTGCCGGGGAGCATAGCTATATTTGCTAAGTCACTTGAGATTTATATCTGTTGATCACTATGAGGAATTTGAAAGATACCAAAACCAAGATTTTTCCCTCTACTACGAGGGGAGGTAAGGAACTGCCATCTAGCTCTGCACTTGATTCACCTTCTGTTTTGAGTAAGCTTGCGACACCTACACCTGCTATTAATTCTGATATGTCACAAGTAATTGATGATGCTACTTCTGCTATGCATGATGCTTATGATGATACTACTACTTTGCTTGATAAAACTGCGCCACTAGGTGAATTTCTTGATGAACAACTTGCTAGAGCTAAAGATATTGAAAATGCTGAAACTGATGATATTTCTGAAACTGAACACTTTGAAACACCTATTAGACCTAGCACTCCTAGATATGAATTGCCTGTTATACCTGAGGGTTATGTTATGGATGGATAGGTAGCTAGGGACTTTCTTGCTTGTAAGGATAGAGAGGATCTTAAGAAACTACTAGTCAAGTTGAAAGAAAAATCTTTGAATGCTAGAATACAATATGATCCTAAGTTTGCTACTTCACATATCTTTGTTACTGATAAGGATTATGAATTCTATGTCAATCCCGAGTTAATGACTTTGGTTGAATCTGATCCTTTCCATGGTTATGAAACTAAAACTGTTGTGGCACATCTTGCTAAATTAAATGACATAGCCACCCTATTTGCTCATGAGGAAAAAATTCATTACTACTATATTCTTAAGTTGTTTCCTTTCTCGCTAAAGGGCGATGCTAAGTTATGGTTTAATTCTCTTGCTCCCGGTTGTGTGCGTAGTCCCCAGGATATGATTTATTACTTCTCTGAAAAATATTTTCTTGCTCATAAGAAACAAGCTGCCTTAAAGGAAATATTTAACTTTGTGCAAATTGAAGAAGAGAGTTTCCCACAAACTTGGGGGAGGCTTCTCCAATTACTTAATGCTTTGCCTGATCATCCGCTCAAGACAAAAAATACTTGATATCTTTTATAATGGACTAACCGATGCTTCTAGGGACCACCTAGATAGTTATGCTGGTTGTGTTTTCAGGGAACGAACTGTTGAACAAGCTGAAGTACTATTGAATAATATGTTGAGTAATGATAATGATTGGACTCTTCCCGAACCACCGCCTAAGCCAACTCCGAAGAAGAGGGGTATTCTATTTCTCAGTCCTGAAGATATGCAAGAGGCAAAGAAACCTATGAAAGAAAAGGTATTAAAGCTGAAGATGTTAAGAATTTACCACCTATTGAAGAAATACATGGTCTTAATACCCCGACACAGGTAGTAGAGGTAAATTCTCTCTATATAGGTTTGATGAAGGTGATATTCCTTATAATAAATCTGCTAGTCAATGCTTGGATGAATTTGATAACTTTATTGTGAAACAAGAAAATTTCAATGCATATGTTAGTAGACAATTGAAACGTAATGCTTATAGGCTTGAGCACCTGAGTGACTATATGTGTAGAACTTATAATGATCTCAAGTTTGTTAGTAAACATGCTTCCATGGTAAAAACCCAAGTAGAACAAGTTCTTAAGGCACGAAATGATTGCTTAATGAGATGAATGATAAAAATCATGATCATGCTATTAGAGTTGTGACTGGAGGTGGTAAAATGACTCAGGAACCTTTGTATCCTGAAGGTCATCCTAAGAGAATTGAACAAGATTCTCAGAGAATTAATACTGATACACCTAGTCCTTCTAATAATAAAAAGAAAAAGAATGATGATAGGACTTTGCATGCTTCTAGTGAACCTGTTATAGACACACCTGAGAATCCAAATGATATTTTCTATTTCTAATGATGAAACACAGTCAGGTGATGAACATGAACCTAGTAATAATGATAATGATGATGTTCGTGTTGATGCTCAACCTAGTAATGATAATGATGTGGAGATAGAACCTGGTGTTGATCTTGATAACCCACAACCTAAGAATAAAAGATATGATAAGAGAGACTTCATTGCTAGGAAACATGGTAAAGAAAGAGAACCATGGGTTCAAAAACTCAAGCCCTTTCCTCCTAAAGCTTCAAAGAATAAAGATGATGAAGAATTTGAGCGCTTTGTTGAAATGCTTAGACCTGTCTTTTTGCGCTTACGTTTGACTGATATTCTAAAAATGTCTCCTTATGCTAAGTATATGAAAGATATTGTTACAAATAAAAGAAAGATACTATAAGCTGAAATTTCCATTATGCTTGCTAATTACACATTTAAAGGTGGAATACGAAAGAAACTAGGAGATCCAGGAATACCAACTATACCATGCTCCATTAAAAGAAACTATGTTAAAACTGCTTTGTGTGATTTGGGAGCCGGTCACTACTAGGGAAAAGCCTAGCAGTAGCGCGGGTTGATACGTCTCCAACGTAGCTATAATTTTTGATTGTTCCATGCTATTATATTATCTGTTTTGGATATTTTATATGCATTAATATGCTATTTTATATTATTTTTGGGACTAACCTATTAACCTAGAGCCCAGTGCCAGTTTCTGTTTTTCCTTGGTTTTTTAGCTTCGTGGAGAAGGAATACCAAACGGAGTCCAAACAGAATAAAATCTTCGCGATGATTTTTCTTGGACCAGAAGACACCCAGGAGACTTAGAGATGAAGTCGGAGGAGCCACGAGGCGGCCACAAGGGTGGAGGGTGCGCCCAGGGGGCTAGGGCGCGCCCCCCTGCCTTGTGGGCCCCCCGTGACCCTCCTGACCTAATTCTTTCGCCTATATATTCACATATGTTCCCAAACCACCAGAAGCATCCACGAAAACACTTTTCCACCGCCGCAACCTTCTGTACTTGGGAGATCCCATCTAGGGACCTTTTCCGGCACCCTGCCGGAGGGGGATTCGATCACGGAGGGCTTCTACATCAACCCTATTGCCCTTCCGATGAAGCCTGAGTAGTTTACCTCATACCTACGGGTCCATAGCAATTAGCTAGATGGCTTCTTCTCTCTCTTTGATTCTCAATACCATGTTCTCCTCTATGTTCTTGGAGATCTATTCGATGTAATACTTTTTTGCGGTGTGTTTGCCGAGATCCGATGAATTGTGGATTTATGATCAGATTATCTATGAATATTATTTGAATCTTCTCTGAATTCTTTTATGCATGATTTTATATCTTTGTAATTCTCTTCGAACTATCGGTTTGGTTTGGCCAACTAGATTGGTTTTTCTTGCAATGGGAGAAGTGCTTAGCTTTGGGTTCAATCTTGCGGTGTCCTTTCCCAGTGACAGTAGGGGCAGCAAGGCACGTATTGTATTGTTGCCGTCGAGGATAAAAAGATGGGGTTTACATCATATTGCTTGAGTTTATTCCTCTACATCATGTCATCTTACTTAATGCGTTACTCTGTTCTTCATGAACTTAATACTCTAGATGCAGGCAGGGGTCGGTCGATGTGTGGAGTAATAGTATTAGATGCAGAATCGTTTCGGTCTACTTGACACGGACGTGATGCCTATATTCATGATCATTGCCTTAGATATTGTCATAACTTTGTGCTTTTCTATCAATTGCTCAGCAGTAATTTGTTCACCCACCGTATTATTTGCTATCTTGAGAGAAGCCTCTAGTGAAACATATGGCCCCCGGGTCTATTTTCCATCATATAAGTTTTCGATCTACTATTTTCCATCATATAAGTTTCCGATCTACTATTTTGCAATCTTTTACTTTCTGATCTATAAACCAAAAATACCAAAAATATTTACTTTATCTTTTATTTAGTCTCATCTATATCTATCAGATCTCACTTTTGCAAGTAACCGTGAAGGGATTGACAACCCCTTTATCGTGTTGGGTGCAAGTTGTTTGATTGTTTGTGCAGGTATTCGGTGATTTGTGCGTTGTCTCCTACTGGATTGATACCTTGGTTCTAAAACTGAGGGAAATACTTATCTCTACTTTGCTGCATCACCCTTTCCTCTTCAAGGGAAAAACCAACAGAAGCTCAAGAAGTAGCAGGAAGAATTTCTGGCGCCGTTGCCGGGGAGATCTACGGCTAGTCAAGACATACCAAGTACCCATCATAAACTCTCATCTCTTGCATTACATTATTCTCCATTCGCCTCTCGTTTTCCTCTCTCCCACTTCTAAAATGATTTTCCACAAGATTTGCCTTTTTATTCGCCCTTCTTTCCGTTCGAACTTTTGTTTGCTTGTGTTACCATGTGCTTTCTTTTTGCTTGCATCTTCGCTTGCTAAAAGTTTATGGATCCTCATCCACTTGCTAATCTTTTTAAGAGATCCAATTATGATGAACCAATTTCTAGTGATTTGAGTGCACTAGATTATCTTTATGAAGTTTTGCTTGAAATTCGTGAATCTGAAAATTGTGATGAAGTGTTGAAAGAAGAAAATTATAAAGTGATTCACGATAGCTCCTTGAATGAAAAGCATGATTGCAATGATGTTATTATAAATTCCACTAATGTTAATTATGTTAATGATATGCAAAACCCTAAGCTTGGGGATGCTAATTTTGCTATGTCTACTACTTGTTGCAATGATCATGATTGGGGTGATTCTTCTTATGATCTTGAAATTTTATTTAAGCCCCGTGATGAATATGAGATTGATAATAATGTTTGCAATAATATTGAAAGTGGGTTTGAAAGAGTGTCAACTTTAGATCCCACATATTTGGAGAGTATTCAATGTTATGAATTTTTTGGTAAAAGTGGGTTTGGAGAAGTCATGACTTTATTTGATGATAATCCCACTATTTTGGAAGAGTGTCAACTTTGTATGCATGTGGATCATGAAGAGAATATTTTATGTGATAGTTATATTGTTGAATTTGATTATGATCCTACATGTAATTATTATGAGAAAGGAAAATATGGTCGTAGAAATTTTCATGTCACTAAATTACCTCTCGTTATGTTGAGATTGCTATTGTTTCTTTCTTCTTCCTTGCATATGCTAGGATTTGCTTGCCTTGATAATTTGTTTGCCTATAAGATGCCTATGCATAGGAAGTATGTTAGACTTAGATGTATTTGTCACGTGTTTTATGATGCTCTCTTTGTGCTTCAATTCTTCTCTTTTATGTGAGCATCATTGAAATTATCAATGCCTAACTAAGGGCATTAAACAACAGCGCTTGTTGGGAGGCAACCCAATTTTATTTTTGTTTTTGCTTTTTTTGTTCCTGTTTTGCTTTGAATAATTCATCTAGCCTCTGGTTAGATGTGGTTTTGTGTTTTAATTAGTGTTTGTGCCAAGTAAGACCTTTGGGATGGCTTACGGTGATAGTTGATTTGATCTTGCTGAAAAACAGATACTTTTGCGTCCAGTCACAGAATTTTAATAATTCACTGGAGCTTTTAAAAATCCTGAATTTATTATAAGATATTTATATACAACTTTCCTATGTTTTCCTAATTTTTAAGAATTTTTGGAGTTACATAAGTGTTATAACAAATCGGATATTCGCAGACTGTTCTGTTTTTGACAGATTCTGTTTTCTTTGTGTTGTTTGCTTATTTTGATGAATCTATGGGTAGTATCGGGGGGTATGAACCATGGAAAAGTTGGAATACAGTAGATATTACACCAATATAAATAAATAATGAGTTCACAACAGTACCAAAAGTGGGGATTTATTTTCTTATACTAACGGAGCTTATGAGATTTTCTGTTGAGTTTTGTGTTGTGAAGTTTTCAAGTTTTGGGTAAGGATTTGATGGACTATGGAATAAGGAGTGGCAAGAGCCTAAGCTTGGGGATGCCCAAGGCACCCCAAGTTAATATTCAAGGACAACCAAGAGCCTAAGCTTGGGGATGCCCCGGAAGGCATCCCCTCTTTCGTCTTCGTCTATCGGTAACTTTTCTTGAGGCTATATTTTTATTCACCACATGATATGTGTTTTGCTTGGAGCGTCTTGTATGATTTGAGTCTTTGATTTTTAGTTTGCCACAATCATCCTTGCTGTACACACCTTTTGAGAGGGACACGCATGAATCGTGATTCATTAGAATACTCTATGTGCTTCACTTATATCTTTTGAGCTAGGCAATTTTGCTCTAGTGCTTCACTTATATCTTTTTAGAGCACGGCGGTGATTTTATTTTATAGAAATTGTTGAACTCTCATTCTTCACTTATATTATTTTGAGAGTCTTTAAACAGCATGGTAATTTGCTTTGGTTATAAATTTAGTCCTAATATGATAGGCATCCAAGAGGGATATAATAAAAACTTTCATATAAAGTGCATTGAATACTATGAGAAGTTTGATTCCTTATGATTGTTTTGAGATATAGAGATGGTAATATTAGAGTCATGCTAGTGAGTAATTGTGAATTTGAGAAATACTTGTGTTAAAGTTTTTGATTCCCGTAGCATGCACGTATGTTGAACCGTTATGTGATGAAGTCGGAGCATGATTTATTTATTGTCTTCCTTATGAGTGGCGGTCGGGGACGAGCGATGGTCTTTTCCTACCAATCTATCCCCCTAGGAGCATGCGCGTAGTACTTCATTTCGATAACTAATAGATTTTTGCAATAAGTATGTGAGTTCTTTATGACTAATGTTTAGTCCATGGATTATATGCACTCTCACCCTTCCACCATTGCTAGCCTCTCTAGTGCCGCGCAACTTTCGCCGGTACCGTACACCCACCATATACCTTCCTCAAAACAGCCACCATACCTACCTATTATGGCATTTCCATAGCCATTCCGAGATTTATTGCCATGCAACTTTCCACCGTTCCGTTTATTATGACACACTTCATCATTGTCATATTGCTTTGCATTATCATGTAGTTGACATCGTATTTGTGGCAAAGCCACCGTTCATAATTCTTTCATACATGTCACTCTTGATTCATTGCACATCCTGGTACACCGCCGGAGGCATTCATATAGAGTCATATTTTGTCCTAAGTATCGAGTTGTAATTTTTGAGTTGTAAGTAAATAAAAGTGTGATGATCTTCATTATTAGAGCA
Source organism: Thinopyrum elongatum (assembly GCA_011799875.1). Classification (NCBI taxonomy): domain Eukaryota; kingdom Viridiplantae; phylum Streptophyta; class Magnoliopsida; order Poales; family Poaceae; genus Thinopyrum; species Thinopyrum elongatum. The sequence continues at coordinate 31,845,147 of CM022299.1, read as the reverse complement.
TTGTCCCATGTGAGGAAAGGATGATGGAGACTATGATTTCCCCACAAGTCGGGATGTGACTCCAGACAAAAAAAAAGAAGAGGCCAAAAAAAATGAGAAGGCCCAAATAAAAAAAATAAGAGAAAAGAGAGAAGGGACAATGTTACTATCATTTTACCACACTTGTGCTTCAAAGTAGCACCATGATCTTCATGATCGAGAGTCTCCTATATTGTCACTTTCATATACTAGTGGGAATTTTTCATTATAGAACTTGGCTTGTATATTCCAATGATGGGCTTCCTCAAATTGCCCTAGGTCTTCGTGAGCAAGCTAGTTGGATGCACACCCACTTAGTTTTCTTTTGAGCTTTCATAAACTTATAGCTCTAGTGCATCTGTTGCATGGCAATCCCTACTCACATTGATTTCTATTGATGGGCATCTCCATAGCCCGTTGATACGCCTAGTTGATGTGACACTATCTCCTTCTTTTTGTCTTCTCCACAACCACCATATTCTATTCCACCTATAGTGCTATGTCCATGGCTCATGCTCATGTATTGCGTGAAAGTTGAAAAAGTTTGAGAACATCAAAAGTATGAAACAATTGTTTGGCTTGTCATCGGGGTTGTGCATGATTTGAATATTTTGTGTGATGAAGATGGAGCATAGCCAAACTATATGATTTTGTAGGGATAAGCTTTCTTTGGCCATTTTATTTTGAGAAGACATGATTGCTTCATTAGTATGCTTGAAGTATTATTGTTTTTATGTCAATATTAAACTTTTGTTTTGAATCTTATGGATCTTAACATTCATGCCACAATAAAGAAAATTACATGGATAAGTATGTTAGGTAGCATTCCACATCAAAAATTCTGTTTTTATCATTTACCTACTCGAGGACGAGCAGGAATTAAGCTTGGGGATGCTTGATACGTCTCCAACGTATCTATAATTTTTGATTGTTCCATGCTATTATATTATCTGTTTTGGATGTATTATATGCATTAATATGCTATTTTATATTATTTTTGGGACTAAGCTATTAACCTAGAGCCCAGTGCCAGTTTCTATTTTTTCTGTGTTTTTTAGCTTCGTGGAGAAGGAATACCAAACAGAACAAAATCTTCGCGATGATTTTTCTTGGACTAGAAGACACCCAGGAGACTTGGAGATGAAGTCGGAGGAGCCACGAGGCGGCCACAAGGGTGGAGGGCGCGCCCCCTGCCTTGTGGGCCCCCCGTGACCCTCCTGACCTAATTCTTTCGCCTATATATTCACATATGTTCCCAAACCACCAGAAGCATCCACGAAAACACTTTTCCACCGCCGCAACCTTCCGTACCCGTGAGATCCCATCTAGGGACCTTTTCCGGCACCCTGCCGGAGGGGGATTCGATCACGAAGTGCTTCTACATCAACCCTATTGCCCTTCCGATGAAGCCTGAGTAGTTTACCTCATACCTACGGGTCCATAGCAATTAGCTAGATGGCTTCTTCTCTCTCTTTGATTCTCAATACCATGTTCTCCTCGATGTTCTTGGAGATCTATTCGATGTAATACTTTTTTGCGGTGTGTTTGCCGAGATCCGATGAGTTGTGGATTTATGATCAGATTATCTATGAATATTATTTGAATCTTCTCTGAATTCTTTTATGCATGATTTGATATCTTTGTAATTCTCTTCGAAGTATCGGTTTGGTTTGGCCAACTAGATTGGTTTTTATTGCAATGGGAGAAGTGCTTAGCTTTGGGTTCAATCTTGCGGTGTCCTTTCCCAGTGACAGTAGGGGCAGCAAGGCACGTATTGTATTGTTGCCATCGAGGATAAAAAGATGGGGTTTACATCATATTGCTTGAGTTTATTCCTCTACATCATGTCATCTTACTTAATGCATTACTCTGTTCTTCGTGAACTTAATACTCTAGATGCAGGCAGGAGTCGGTCGATGTGTGGAGTAATAGTACTAGATGCAGAATCGTTTCGGTCTACTTGACACGGACGTGATGCCTATATTCATGATCATTGCCTTAGATATCGTCATAACTTTGCGCTATTCTATCAATTGCTCTGAAGTAATTTGTTCACCCACCGTATTATTTGCTATCTTGAGAGAAGCCTCTAGTGAAACCTATGGCCCCCGGGTCTATTTTCCATCATATAAGTTTCTGATCTACTATTTTCCATCATATAAGTTTCCGATCTACTATTTTGCAATCTTTTACTTTCCGATCTATAAACCAAAAATACCAAAAATATTTACTTTATCTTTTATTTAGTCTCATCTATATCTATCAGATCTCACTTTTGCAAGTAACCGTGAAGGGATTGACAACCCCTTTATCGCGTTGGGTGCAAGTTGTTTGATTGTTTGTGCAGGTATTCGGTGATTTGTGTGTTGTCTCCTACTGGATTGATACCTTGGTTCTCAAATTGAGGGAAATACTTATCTCTACTTTGCTGCATCACTCTTTTCTCTTCACGGGAAAAACCAACGCAAGCTCAAGAAGTAGCACGGGTCTAAGGGCTATCAGTAGCGCGGCGAGCCGCGCTACTGATACGGCGCTACAGCTAACGTTTAGCAGTAGCGCGTTTTGACTAGCGCTACTGCTATACCTACTTAGCAGTAGCGCTGTCCATACCAGCGCTACTGCTAAGTGGCTTAGCAGTAGCGTTTTCCTGTCCAGCGGTAAAGAGCGCTACTACTATATTTTCACATATCTTTTTTTTGCTACGTATTTGTGATGTTTTTGTACAGGTTTTATATAGTATTCTAATCATATCATAAACATGCAATATGCTCATCATATCATAGACATAATAGTCTCATCATATCATCCAACACAAATCATGTCGTCACATCATAATCACGATATAGCGATACAAGTTAACTGACATGTCTCATCATACATAATGTAGTACTTCTTGAGGCGCCGGTTCGGATCACTCTCTCGCACTAGCGTGAACCTAAACTAACTATTTTCCGCTTCAGCTCTGCTATCGAACCCTCTCTGGCTGTCGCTCGTAAACCGGTACACCTGGGCCTGACGCTCAGGCCACTCTTCGTATACTCCTGGCGCAGCACTTCTTCGCCATCGATGATCTATGTACCTGCATCGTCACATGAGTCGATAATATGCAACATATATAGTTGAGCAACAAAAAGAGACATAGTTGGCAAAAATAGAAGCAACATATCATAAGCATAAATAACAAAGTTCATCGTACCCAAAATGCCCTAACTAGAGTGATCTTCGCTAGTTGAGGAGGACGGTTTAATTACATCACAAAGTTTCATCGTGCATAACTCAAAGTTTCATCATAGAGAAAGTATGGACTAAACGGACACATTGTCATATATCGTCAATCACTCCAACATGTCGTGCCATCCATCCAAATCAGGGAGATTGTCCCCGAGCGAAGTGAAAGGCTTTAGGTTGAGACGCTGAGCGGCTACGCGTGTTCTGACGTCTTCCCGCGACATTTGCCCTTCTTAGTAGAACAGCCCTGTTTTTTCGAGGACCTCCTTCATGATGATTTGGGCAAGTTCACGCTGGATGTGATAGAACTCAGCTCGGAGTCAATGATCTGGGACATCTCCTAGCTTCTTTGCCCATTGCAGAATATTAGCATCGCCGGATCTAGGTGACATGCGAAGGTTCTGGTGATCCTGTTTGTACTCCAGCATGTGGTGGAGGACATAGAATCCATCACTGAGAGTACCACTCGGTTGCTGGATGCAGCAGAAGTCGGTCTTATGGCCGAAGGCGGGCGCGCGGTTCCTTGTCTTCTTGAGCGTGATCTCTCCACCCTGATACGTCCATTTTGCATCATGTTTTCCTACTGTTATTCATGATGTTTTTATGCATAATAATGCTTTCTGGAGTAATTCAAATGCCTTTTCTCTCATACTATGCAAGGTTGACACAAAGAGGGAGAATTCCGGCAGCTGGAAATCTGGACCTGAAAAAGCTACGTCAGGCTACCTATTCTGCACAACTCCAAACGAGCTGAAATTTCGCGAGGAATTTTTATGGAATAAATAAGAATTATTGGAGCAAATAAGTACCAGAGGGGGCCCACCAGGTGGGCACAACCCACCTGGGCGCGCCAGGGAGCCCAGGCGCGCCCTGGTGGGTTGTGCCCTCCTCGGCCCACCTCTGGTGCCCCTCTTCTGGTATATAAGTCATTTTGACCTAGAAAAAATATGGGGAGGACTTTCGGGACGAAGCGCCGCCGTCTTGAGGCGGAACTTGGGCAGGAGTACTTTTGCCCTCCGGCGGAGCGATTCCGCCGGGGGAACTTCCATCCCGGAGGGGGAAATCATCGTCATCATCATCACCAACAACTCTCCCATCTTGGGGAGGGCAATCTCCATCAAAACCTTCAACAACACCATCTCCTTTCAAACCCTAGTTCATCTCTTGTGTTCAATCTTTGTACCGGAACTATAGATTGGTACTTGTGGGTGACTAGTAGTGTTGATTACATCTTGTAGTTGATTACTATATGGTTTATTTGGTGGAAGATTATATGTTCAGATCCATTATGCTATTTAATACCCCTCTGATCTTGAGCATGATTATCATTAGTGAGTAGTTACTTTTGTTCTTGAGGTCACGGGAGAAATCTTGTTGTAAGTAATCATATGAACTTGATATGTGTTCGATATTTTGATGATATGTATGTTGTGATTCCCTTAGTGGTGTCATGTGAACGTCGACTACATGGCACTTCACCTTATTAGGTCCTAAGGGAATGCATTGTGGAGTAGTTATTAGATGATGGGTTGCGAGAGTGACAGAAGCTTAAACCCTAGTTTATGCGCTATTCCGTAAGGGACTGATTTGGATCCAAAAGTTTAATGCTATGGTTAGATTTATTCTTAATACTTTTCTCGTAGTTGCGGATGCTTGCGAGGAGGTTAATCATAAGTAGGAGGTTTGTTCAAGTAAGAACAGCACCTAAGCACCGGTCCACCCACATATCAAATTATTTAAGTAGCGAACACATATCAAACCAACATGATGAAAGTGACTAGATGAAATTCCCGTGTACCCTCAAGAACGCTTTGCTTATCATAAGAGATCGTTTTGGCCTATCCTTTGCCTCAAAAGAATTGGGCTACCTTGCTGCACTTTTATTACCATTACCGTTACTTGCTCGTTACAAATTATCTTGCTACCAAACTACTCGTTACTTATAATTTCAGTGCTTGCAGACATTACCTTGCTGAAAACCGCTTGTCATTTCCTTCTGCTCCTCGTTGGGTTCGACACTCTTACTTATCGAAAGGACTATGATTGATCCCCTATACTTGTGGGTCATCAAGGATCTTTTCTTGCACCGTTGCCGAGGAGTGAAGCGCTCTTGGTAAGTGGAAATCGGTAAGGAAAAATTATTACTACGTGCTGAAATTTATTGTCACTTGCTACTATGGAGAACAATCCTTTGAGGGGTTTGTTCGGGGTATCTTCACCTCGACCGAAACCACAATTAGTTACCCCTCAACCTACTGCACCTACTGAAAATATTGGTTATGAAATTCCTTCGGGTATGATAGAACAACTGCTAGCTAATCCTTATGCAGGAGATGGAACCGAACATCCTGATATGCACTTGATATATGTGGATGAAATTTATGGATTATTTAAGCTTGCAGGTTTACCCAGAGATGAAGCTAAGAAGAAGGTTTTCCCTTTATTTTTGAAGGGAAAAGCATTGGCATGGTATAGGCTATGCGATGATATTGGATCTTGGAATTGGAATCGATTGAAATTGGAATTTCACCAAAATTTTTATCCTATGCATCTAGTTCATCGTGATCGGAATTACATATATAATTTTTGGCCTCGTGAAGGAGAAAGTATCGCTCTAGCTTGGGGAAGGCTTAAGTCAATGTTATATTCATGCCCCAATCATGAGCTCTCAAGAGAAATTATTATTTAAAAATTTTATGCTCGGCTTTCTCATGATGATCGATCCATGCTTGATACTCTTTGTACTGGTTCCTTTATGAAGAAGACTATTGACTTCCGGTGGGATCTTTTAGAAAGAATTAAATGCAACTCTGAAGATTGAGAACTTGATGAAGGTAAAGAGTCAGGTATTAAGCTCAAGTATGATTGTGCTAAATCTTTTATGAATACCGATGCTTTTCAAAAGTTTAGCACTAAATATGGACTTGACTTTGAGATAGTAGCCTCCTTTTGTGAATCATTTGCTACTCATGTTGATCTCCCTAAGGAGAAGTGGTTTAAATATCACCCACCTATCAAAGAAAAAATTAAAGAACCAGTAGTAGCTAAAGATGAAACTATTATTTACAATGTTGATCCAGTTGTGCCTTCTGCTTATATTTAAAAACCACCTTTCCCTGTTAGGATAAAGGAACATGCTAAAGTCTTAACTTTGGTCAACAAAAGTTATATTAGAACTTCCAAACCTGCTGAACAAATCAAAGTAGAACCTAGTGTTGCTATGGTTAAAGATCTCTTGGTTGAAAATATAGATGGGCATGTTATTTACTTCTGTGATGAAGCCGCTAGAATAGCCAAACCCGATGAAAAAGATAAACATAGACCCGTTGTTGGCATGCCTGTTGTCTCAGTTAAAATAGGAGATCACTGTTATCATGGTTTATGCGACATAGGTGCTAGCGTGAGTGCCATTCCTTTTACCTTATATCAAGAAATTATGCATGATATAGCACCCGCTAAAATAGAAGACATTGATGTTACTATTAAACTTGCTAATAGGGACACCATCACACCACTTGGGATTGTTAGAGATGTTGAAGTCTTGTGTGGGAAAATAAAATACCCTACTGATTTTCTTGTTCTTGGTTCCCCACAAGATGACTTTTGTCCCATTATCTTTGGTAGACCTTTCTTGAACACCGTCAATGCTAAAATAGATTGTGAGAAACAAACCGTCGGTGTTAGTTTTGGTAATGAGTCTCATGAGTTTAATTTTTCCAAGTTTAGTAGAAAACATCATAAGGAAGAATTGTCTAGTAAGGATGAAATAATTGGTCTTGCTTCTATTGCCGTGCCTCCTACCGATCCACTAGAACAATATTTGCTAGACCATGAAAATGATATGCATCTGCATGAAAGAAATGAAATAGATAAGATTTTCTTTGAACAACGTCCTCTGCTTAAACACAATTTGCCTATTGAAACTCTAGGAGGTCCTCCTCCACCTAAAGGTGATCCTGTGTTTGAATTAAAACAATTGCCAGACAATTTGAAATATGCTTATCTTGATGAGAAATTTTTTTATCCTGTTATTATTAGTGCTAACCTATCAGAACATGAAGAAGAAAGAATATTAACGGTTCTAAAGAAGCACCGAGCTGCCATTGGATATACTCTTGATGATTTAAAGGGCATTAGTCCCACTCTCTGTCAACATAAAATTAATATGGAGCCTGATGCTAAACCCGTTGTTGATCACCAACGACGTTTAAATCCTAAAATGAAAGAAGTGGTAAGAACAGAAATACTGAAGCTTCTGGAAGCAGGTATAATCTATCCCATAGCTGATAGTAGATGGGTAAGTCCCGTTCATTATGTCCCTAAAAAAGGAGGTATTACCGTTGTTCCTAATGATAAGAATGAACTTATTCCACAAAGAATTGTTACTGGCTACAGAATGGTAATTGATTTTAGAAAACTAAATAAAGCTACTAGAAAAGATCATTACCCTCTGCCTTTTATTGATCAAATGTTAGAAAGACTATCAAAGCACACACATTTTTGCTTTCTTGATGGATATTCTGGTTTTTTTGAAATACCTGTCTCACAACCTGATCAAGAGAAAACCACCTTTACTTGCCCTTTTGGAACTTATGCTTATAGACGTATGCCTTTTGGTTTATGCAATGCACCTGCTACTTTTCAAAGATGTATGACTGCTATATTCTCTGCTTTTTGTGAAAACATTGTTGAGGTTTTCATGGATGATTTCTCCGTTTACGGAACTTCTTTTGATGATTGCTTGAGCAACCTTGATCGAGTTTTGCAGAGATGCGAGCAAACTAATCTCGTCTTGAATTGGGAGAAGTGCCACTCTATGGTTAATGAAGGTATTGTCTTGGGACATAAAATTTCTGAATGAGGTATTGAGGTGGATAAAGCTAAAGTTGATGCAACTGAGAAAATGCCATGCCCTAAAGATATCAAAGGTATCCATAGTTTCCTCGGTCATGCTGGTTTCTATACGAGGTTTATTAAAGACTTCTCTAAAATTTCTAGGCCTCTTACAAATCTTTTACAAAAGGATGTTCCATTTGTTTTTTGATGATGATTGTGTAGAAGCCTTTGAAACACTTAAGAAAGCCTTGATTTCTGCACCTATTGTTCAACCACCTAATTGGAACTTGCCTTTTGAAATTATGTGTGATGCTAGTGATTATGCTATTGGTGCTGTTCTAAGACAAAGAGTAGATAAGAAATTAAATGTTATTCATTATGCTAGTAAAACTCTGGACAGTGCTCGATGAAATTATGCTACTACTGAAAAAGAATTTTTAGCAGCTGTGTTTGCTTGTGATAAATTTAGATCTTACATTGTTGATTCTAAAGTGACTGTTCACATAGATCATGCTACTATAAAATATCTTATGGAAAAGAAGGATGCTAAACCTAGACTCATTAGGTGGGTTCTTTTGTTACAAGAATTTGATTTACATATCACTGATAGAAAGGGAGCTGAGAACCCCGTGGCTGATAACTTGTCTAGGTTAGAAAATATTCTTGATGACCCACAACCTATTAATGATAGTTTTCCTGATGAACAATTAGCTGCAATAAATGTTTCTCATAACACTCCTTGGTATGCTGACTATGCCAATTATATTGTTGCTAAATATATACCACCTAGCTTCACATATCAACAAATGAAAAAATTCTTCTATGATTTAAGACATTACTTTTGGGATGACCCACATCTTTATAAAGAAGGAGTAGATGGTATTATTAGACGTTGTGTACCTGAGCATGAACAGGGACAATTCCTACGAAAATGTCACTCCGAAGTTTATGGAGGACATCATGCGGGAGATAGAACTGCTCACAAGGTATTGCAATCTGATTTTTATTGGCCTACTCTCTTCAAGGATGCCCATAAGTTTGTTTTATCTTGTGATGAATGTCAAAGAATTGGTAATATTGGTAAGCGTCAGGAAATGCCTATGAATTATTCTCTTGCTGTTGAACCATTTGATGTTTGGGGATTTGATTACATGGGACCTTTTCCTTCCTCTAATGGGTATACACATATTTTGGTTGCTGTTGATTATGTTACTAAGTGGGTAGAAGCTATTCCCACTACTAGTGCTGATCACAACACCTCTATTAAAATGCTTAAGGAAGTCATTTTCCCAAGGTTTGGAGTCCCTAGATATTTAATGACTGATGGTGGTTCACATTTTATTCATGGTGCTTTCCGTAAAATGCTTGCTAAATATGATGTTAACCATAGAATTGCATCACCTTATCATCCTCAGTCTAGTGGTCAAGTTGAACTTAGCAATAGAGAAATAAAATTAATATTACAAAAAACTGTCAATAGGTCCCGAAAGATTTGGTCTAAGAAGTTAGATGATGCACTTTGGGCTTATAGAACAGCATATAAAAATCCTATGGGTATGTCTCCGTATAAAATGGTTTATGGAAAAGCTTGTCATTTGCCTCTTGAGTTAGAACATAAAGCATATTGGGCAATTAAAGAACTCAACTATGACTTCAAACTTGCCAGTGAAAAGAGGTTATATGATATTAGCTCACTAGATGAATGGAGAACCCAAGCCTATGAAAATACCAAGTTATTTAAACAAAGGGTTTTTATCATTTATGCCACCGGTTGTGTCCCACTACTCAGTTTTGCCACTAGAAATTTCAACTGCTCAAAAATGCCATCGCTTCATTAGACACATGTTCAAAAATGCCACTGGACACCATTATTGTGATCTCAAATCTCTTTTGCCATGTTATAATGACATAAATACCTATGAACCAACATGCCAGCTCTCCCTCTATCTCACTACAATAAAGTGTGGGGCCCACTTGATCCCAACAATGTTCTTATTTTCCTGTAAAATTATTCGCTTGGTTACTCCTGACAAGTGGGGCCACACTTATCATTGTGAGATAGAGAGAACTGACATGTGGGTCTAGGCTTATTTTTGTCATATAACATGGTCAACGGGTTTGACGTGAAAATAACAATGTCTAATGGCATTTTTGAGCAAATATCTAACGGTACGATGACATTTTTGAGATATCTAATGGCATTTTTGAGCAAGCATCTCACGAATCGATGGCATTTTTGAGTAGTTGTAACTTCTAATGGCAAAACTGAGTAGTGGGACACAACCGGTGGCATAAGTGATAAAAACCCAACAAACAAAAAGGTTAAAAGATGGCATGACAAAAGAATCCAAAGGTGTGAGTTCAAAGTTGGAGAATATGTTCTTTTGTACAACTCTCATTTCAGATTCTTCGCAGGAAAACTCCTCTCCAAATGGGAAGGACCCTATGTTATCGAGGAGGTTTATCGATCCAGAGCCGTCAAGATAAATAATGCCGAAGGTACTAACCCGAAGGTTGTTAATGGGCAACGAATAAAACATTATATCTCAGGTACGCCCATTAATGTTGAAAGCAATATTATCCAAACTATGACACCGGAAGAACACATAAAGGAAACCTTCCGGAACACTCCAGAATAACTGAAAAAGGGGAGGTACGTGATACGGTAAGTAAACGGACTCCGAAAAATCCGCAAAAATATTTTCCGTCCGTTTTGGAATATAACAAAAATTAGGAAAATAAGAAACAACCAGGAACGCACCCCTGGTGGGCACAAGACACCAGGGCGCGCATGGCTTGCCAGGCGCGCCCAGTTGGGTTGTGCCCACCTCAGGTACCTTCCGAACTCCGTTTTTCTTCAGCTTGCTTGTTTCCCAAGATAAAAAATCTTTATATACCCCCCGAACCTATTGACCACCGTATCGCGGAGAAATCTTTTGTTTTCTTTTCCTTGCTGTTTTCTGACAGATCCAATCCAGCATGGCTGCTTCAAGCTCCTCCAAGGACAAGTTCTTCGAGAACGTCATCAACCCATATTTCCGGGAGGTGATGCAGCACCCTCAGGCTATCCAGATGCATGAGGGGGTGCTGCACATCCGCGATGTGCAAGGCCCCAAGGGGACGGGATCCATGGAGGCTAGGCTTGAAGCTATGGAGCAGGAAGTCTTCCGGTGCAAGAGGATGGTAGAACATGGACTCAATGCCAATCACCTCATGATCGCGGACTACACCCGTGATCTCAAGGTGGATGGCAAGTCCATGAAGGACATCATCTTCACCTTCTACGAGCAAATCAACTTCCTCCAAAGCCAGATCTATGATCTCCAAAACCAAGTCGTTGAATATGAGGCGAGGTTTAAAGGTATGAGTTTGGCTGCCAGTTGCAGGACCCGTGAGACTCACTCCTCCTCTTATGATGGTGAGCCCTTGCCATGGAAACCCGAGGATAAGATTGCCACTACTTCATCACCACCACCTCCTTCTTCATCACCAAAGGAAAATTGAGTAATTGGGCATGGGCACTCCCTTGGCTTGTGCCAAGCTTGGGGGAGGTGCCCCGGTATCGTATCACCTCCACTATCTTTTTCCTTTACTTATCTTAGTTCGATCCATAGTTATCTTTTGCTTTAGATGAATAAAAGTTTAGTTCGATCCTTTCTTTTCGAGTGTTTGCTTAGTGATCTATCTTTGTAATCATGTGCAAGATATATATATAATAAAGTTTAGTTTGAGTTTTGTTTTCTTTACTTTCATGTTCAATAAAAAGAAAGGAAACAAATGAAAAAGATCATATGCTAATTTTATGGTAAGTAATGACATCACATAAGGAAGAGTATAAGTAGAAAATTTTATTGGAGATTGACAAACATAGCATTGGTTAATGATGCAATTCATGAAAGAATTAATAAGGGAAGAGAGGATTCACATGCAAATATACTATCTTGGACATCTTTTGTGATTGTGAGCCCCCACCAAAATATTATATGCCAAAATTGTTGGCGTTGGACAAGGAAGACAACGTAATGATTTATGTTTGCTCATATTCACATAGAAGTTATATTGTCATAGATCCTTTAACATGTGGTGCTTGCCCCCATCTTTGCTAGCCAAAAATTCCGCACCAAGTAGAGATACTACTTGTGCATCCAAAAACCTTTAAACCCAAATCTTATTTTGAGAGTCCACCATACCTACCTATGGATTGAGTAAGATCCTTCAAGTAAGTTGTCATCGGTGCAAAAAGGGCAATAAAAATTGCTTCTAAAAGTGTTGGATCATTTAGTGTAAGAGAAAATTGAGCGTTGTACAAACTTGCGATGGTAAAGAATAAAAGCGACAGACTGCATAATAAAGGTTGCTATCACAAGGGGCAATATAACGTGACGTTCTTTTGCACTAAGAGATTGAGCATACAAACAAATAAGCGTATGGCAACCTCTGCTTCCCTCTGCGAAGGGCCTATCTTTTACTTTTATGTATTTACTTTTATGCAAGAGTCAAAGTTCTTCTCTCTATTCCTTTTTATTTTCTCTTTTGGCAAGCATCATGTGGTGAGGAAAGATCTAGGCACATATATCCAGTTGGATATGAGTAGCATGAGTTATTATTGTTGATATCATCCTCGAGGTGAGTATGTTGGGAGGCGAATCTATAAGCCCCTATCTTTCTATGTGTCCGGTTGAAACGTTTTGCTCATGTTTATGCGGTGAGTGTTAGCAATCATAGAAGACTATATGATGGTTGAGTATGTGGACTTGCCAAAAAGACTCCGATACGTGACCCTTCCTCAAAAGGTGATGAATTGTAGTTGCAAAGTTGACTGAAAACATAGTTTGTTGGTTTTCAATAGAATTTATGCTTTATACTTCAATGTTGTGATGAATTGTTACTTGTTCATGAGAAGTTATATGATAAAGTTATATGCTAAAGTTTGTTACTGTTATAATAATATACATGATGCTTCTATGTCCGTATTTTGTTTTTATCGACACCTCTCTCTAAGCATGTGGACATGTTTTTTTGATTTCGGTTTTCGCTTGAGGACAAGCGAGGTCTAAGCTTGGGGGAGTTGATACGTTCATTTTGCATCATGTTTTCCTACTATTATTTATGATGTTTTTATGCATAATAATGCTTTTTGGAATAATTCTAATTCCTTTTCTCTCATAATATGCAAGGTTCACACAAAGAGGGAGAATTCCGGCAGCTGGAAATCTAGACCTGAAAAAGCTACGTCAGGCTACCTATTTTGCACAACTCCAAATGAGCTGAAATTTCACAAGGAATTTTTATGGAATAAATAAGAATTATTGGAGCAAATAAGTACCAGAGGGGGCCCACCAGGTGGGCACAACCCACCTGGGCGCGCCAGGGAGCCCAGGCGCGCCCTCCTCTTCCCACCTCCGGTGCCCCTCTTCTGGTATATAAGTCATTTTGACCTAGAAAAAAAAGGGGAGGACTTTCAGGACGAAGCGCCGCCGTCTCGAGGCGGAACTTGGGCAGGAGCACTTTTGCCCTCCGGCGGAGCGATTCCGCCAGGGGAACTTCCCTCCCGGAGGGGGAAATCATCGTCATCATCATCACCAACAACTCTCCCATCTTGGGGAGGGCAATCTCCATCAACATCTTCAACAGCACCATCTCCTCTCAAACCCTAGTTCATCTCTTGTGTTCAATCTTTGTACCGGAACTATAGATTGGTACTTGTGGGTGACTAGTAGTGTTGATTACATCTTGTAGTTGATTACTATATGGTTTATTTGGTGGAAGATTATATGTTCAGATCCATTATGCTATTTAATACCCCTCTGATCTTGAGCATGATTATCATTAGTGAGTAGTTACTTTTGTTCTTGAGGTCACGGGAGAAATCTTGTTGCAAGTAATCATGTGAACTTGATATGTGTTCGATATTTTGATGATATGTATGTTGTGATTCCCTTAGTGGTGTCATGTGAACATCGACTACATGGCACTTCACCTTATTAGGGCCTAAGGGAATGCATTGTGGAGTAGTTATTAGATGATGGGTTGCGAGAGTGACAGAAGCTTAAACCCTAGTTTATGCGCTATTCCGTAAGGGACTGATTTGGATCCAAAAGTTTAATGCTATGGTTAGATTTATTCTTAATACTTTTCTCGTAGTTGCGGATGCTTGGGAGGGGGTTAATCATAATTAGGAGGTTTTGGCCTGTCCTTTGCCTCAAAAGGATTGGGCTACCTTGCTGCACTTTTATTACCATTACCGTTACTTGCTCGTTACAAATTATCTTGCTACCAAACAACTCGTTACTTATAATTTCAGGGCTTGCAGACATTATCTTGCTGAAAACCGCTTGTCATTTCCTTCTGCTCCTCGTTGGGTTCGACACTCTTACTTATCGAAAGGACTACGATTGATCCCCTATACTTGTGGGTCATCAAGGCTCTTTTCTGGCGCTGTTGCCGAGGAGTGAAGCGCTCTTGGTAAGTGGAAATCGGTAAGGAGCTGCTCCCGAAGAAGTTGGAAAGGGGAAAGTCCGCTGCCTCTTTATCTGGATTTTTCTTGCTCCAACTGACGATAGCCGAAATCAAGACACTATACGAAGCTGCCATTTCCTCTCTTGCGGCAGCTACCGCTGCTTTGACTGTCTCAGCTTATTTCTTATCAACCGCAATCTCAACCTTCTTGTCGATGTTTTCTTCGTTTAACCTCCGTCTTTCCTTTCTCTCCTCGGCGGTCTCACGGTAGTACTTCTTCCACATGGCGCCGTCTCCGACGCCGTGCACGCGTCCATACGACGGCCGAGTGTCCACCGGGAGTCCTTTCAATATGTTCAAGGCCCGGTTGAATGGGGTGTCCCACTTGGGCCTCGCCAATGCCTCAGACGGTGAGTCGCTTTCGGCCGCAATCCTGTGCTGCTCTTTCTGCAAAAGGAACGTGGATCGTTTACAAATGTGACTATACGTGCAGTCGAATTGATCAGATGCTAAAATTAGGGGGTTAATTAATAATTACCAACAGTCTCATGAACTCCTTCATGACCGCGTCTGTATCGAAAAGCTTCTTGACTCGGTCCCAACGGTACCAGGCCCTGATGATGTCACGCTCCTGCGGGACGGTGAACTCCGCCAAGGGGTCTGGGATCCCCAGACTTTCGCGTTCCGTGTCCTCCTTGGCCCATATGGGCCTCTTCCCCGCGTAACCACGGCTTCCGAGGTGGTGGCACCCCATGTTCCTCTCTTGAAGCCCCTTCATGTACTCTGACTTTTCTTTGGCAGCTTCAGCAATGCAAGCCTTCTTGAATATTTCAAACTGCTCTTCCGTAATTGTTGGATTATCCTTTACAATCTCGGAGTAGGGTTCCTCTTTGACAATGATCCGATGTTTCACCTTAACTTTCCAGGCGGACAACACGCCGCTAAACTTGCCCATGGCGCGTCTGTTTATCTTCTTCATTGCTAGGTCTTGCCACGGTCGAGTATATTTGATTTCATCCCGGCCCGGGAACAAGAATCCCTGGTGCAGCTTCCTTAGGAGGGAGTGCTCCATATTTGGTATCTTCTTTAATTTCTCATCATTGATGGTGGCGGTTGGCCGTAGGATGCAGCCTATTTGATTGCCGTAGCACGTGCGTGCTTCCGCAGGCTCTTTTGGCTCAAAATTGCTAGAGTCCACCTCCGTGACCACTAGTCTGGTAGTGTTGAGCTGGTTTGGGCACCGCATCCTCTTCGGTTTCGGTTCTATACCGGCTTCGCCGGTCTCGGCACCGGTGTCGGTCTCAGTGCCGGTCTCGGCGCCGGTCTTGATGTCGGTCTCAGTCTCGGATGTGATAGGTGGGCACTACAACAACTGTTGCTCCTCGAGATAGTTCAAAAAGGCGCCTGCCGCCTCGTAGACGTTGCAATCACCAGAACCCTGTCCTTCATAGTTGCTAGCCATGTTTCCTACGATTAAATCTAGTCAATTAATTCTAGACCTAATAAAATGAATAATGACATAAAAAAAGGCCTATGTTTTGCAGGAATGTTGATTCATGCCCGTTGTGGCAAATCCCAGGCACTCGATATGTCCTAGTTTGTAGCACAAGTCATGCCGAAATTCACGAAATTTTTTGGCATGACCTTTGCTACAAAGTGGACAAATCGAGCGCCTGAAATTTGCCGGAACGGAAATGAATCAACATTCCAGCAAAACATAGGCCACTCGGAATCATTCCCTGAAAACAACAATAGGCTACTTGGGCACAATCGAACCACTTCAATGTTGCATATAACAGGACCACTTAAGAACCTGTACATGAGCAACTAATAAAAAATATGTCCTAATAAAAATTATGAACCCTAGAGCTCAGTTTCTGTCCTAAATTTCAAATTATGAACCCTAGAACTCAATTCAAATTATTTCCTAAATTTCTGTCATAATAAAAAATCAGTAAAAATTAAGAACCTACTCGACTTATAGCACTAATAGAAATTTATATTTTTATATTGAATTTTTTCTCTAAACTAAACCCTACTGCCCTAATTAACATCTAATTCAAAAACTAAGTGTAGAAGAAAATTCAGTTAAGTACTAATAGAACAAAATTCTGTTAACTTTAGTGCTCTATATTGATGAAATGAAAAAAATTCAGTTAACTACTAATTTCATTCATTTAACTTCACCTAATTAACGTACTGTACCACTACTACTAGTAAAACCTTAGTGCCCTAACTAAAAAACATCTAATTAACATCTACTACTACCACTACTGCCCTAACCTAATTAACATCTACTAGTACCACTATATACTACTAGCAGCACTGCTGCAACATTTTCTTCAATTTGTTCTTTAAAAAAAACATCTATGAAAACAAAAACCACAATTAAACCCTACTGCCCTAGTTAAACCCAACTGCTCTAACTAAATTTTTGCTCTAAACCCTACTGCCCTAGTTAAACCCTACCGCCCTAACTAAATTTTTGCTCTAAACTAAATTTTTGCTCTAACCTAGCCAACCTAGTTAACCTAGCTACTTAACCTACTAGACTTGCAGCACTAATAGGAATTTATATTTTTATATTGATTTTTTCTCTAAACTAAACCCTACTGCCCTAATTAATATCTAGTTAAATCCTACTGCCCTAACATTTCTAGTTAAACCCTACTGCCCTAGTACTTAAGCAACTATACAACCCTAAAATATATTTAGTTAACTACTTAAGCATATACAAATTTGTCCTAAAAATTATATTTAGTTAACTACTTAAGCATATACAAATTTGTCCTAAAAATTATATTTAGTTAACTACATTGGGTGCACAACAACTATACAACTACTTAAGCATCTACAAGTACTAGCTAATTTGATGAACCCTAACTAATTAGATGAACCCTAGCTAATTTGATGAACCCTAAAATTTGATGAACCCTAGGAACCCTAGCTAGGCAGAGGTAGGGGTGGAGGAGGAGGAGGAGGTGTAGGCGTGCTCACCTCGGGCGCCGACGGAGTTAGGGAGCAGGAGGAGGCAGAGCGGCCGAGGGAGGGGGCGCGCAGCTTCGAGGTCGGGGTCGGGGCTTGGGCGCGCGGCGAGGGAGGGCACCAGATGGCAACGGAGGGCAGCAGACGGCGTGTGGAGGGCGACGGGAGGGCGCGCGCAGGATGACGGCGATGTAGGGCGACGACGGCGACAGTAGTGGGGATTT
The DNA here is from genome assembly GCA_011799875.1 of Thinopyrum elongatum. Classification (NCBI taxonomy): domain Eukaryota; kingdom Viridiplantae; phylum Streptophyta; class Magnoliopsida; order Poales; family Poaceae; genus Thinopyrum; species Thinopyrum elongatum. Next base: position 31,827,397 of record CM022299.1, on the reverse strand, counting down.
GGGGGAGAAGTGGCGGGGGGGAACCGAGCGGGGGGTTAAGTCAAACGTAGAAGCAGCGCTGGTCGGGAAAAGCGCTATAGCTAAGTTAGCTATAGCGCTGGTACATAAAACGCGCTACTGCTATAGGAAGCAGCTATAGCGCTTGTTGGGTACACACGCTACTGCTATGCCTTTCTCCTTTATTTTACGTTTTCTTTTCTTTTTCTTTAGATTTTCTTTTTTCCTTTCTACTTTTTCTATTTCTTTCATTTTCTATTTGTTTTTCATTTCATTTTATTTTCATTAGCAGTAGCGCTGTCCACAAAAACGCACTACTACAACGACCTTAGCGGCAGCGCGTTTTGCCCAACAACGCTACTACTATTCCTAGCCTGCCAGCAACAGTGTGGGAATTATAGTAGTAGCGCTCTTTCATCCTGACGCGCTACTGCTACGTGGATAGCAGTAGCGCCCTTCGAGAGAACGCGCTACTGCTAAGTAACAGTAGCACTTCTTTTTAACATGCGCTACTGGTAAGCTTCTGTGTATAAGGTTTTCCCTAGTAGTGGGTGTTAGTTTTATGCCCTTCTCTTTGTATCGTAGACTTGATTTGAATAAGTTGACACCTACTGAAATATCTTTGCAATGGCTGATAAATCAACTGCTATACCCATCGATATTTTTGAGGATGTGCCTGTCGTAGTTGCAAATGTTATTATTTTAACGGACTTTGTTATTCTTGATATACCCGAGGACGACAGTATGTCGATCATTCTTGGTAGACCCTTTTTTAATACTACAGGGGCTGTTATTGATTGCAATAAAGGCAATGCCACTTTTCATGTTAATGGTAATGAGCATACAGTACACTTTCCAAAGAAACTACCTCAAGTGAATAGTATCAATTCTACTGAAAAAAATTCAACAATTACTATTGGAGGTTTTGAATTTCCTATTCCTACTGTCAAAAAGACATATGATATTCTTATTGTTGGGGACATACATATTCCCGTTGAGGTAACCTAGTGGTATACGAAGATTCTCCGGTTTCATGTCATTCGGAAGAAGTTTGTTAATAAGACTTGATCAACCTTGTTAACGGATTCCTTTTGACGGGCATGAGATGGATGAATTTAGTAAACAAAACTTTTTGTACCCACTTTTACTTTCTGTTATTTAGAATTAATAAAGTAGAAATGCTATTATTTTTCTGTTTTCTTAATTATCCATGCAATAAAAAAATGACCAGAAAATAAAAGTTCTCCAAATGCCCTGAAAATTTAGTATGATTTTTAACGAATTATTTAAGAATTTTTGGCAATGAACACACCTTAGGGGGTGCACCAATGGGCCACAAGCCCGCAGGGCGTGCCTAGGAGGCTTGTGGGGCCCATGTGGGTCCCCTCACTTATTCCAGCCACCTATTCACTTCGACTTCCTCCAGAAAAAATCACACCATTGCTCAAACCTGTGTTCTTGCTCATTTTGCTGCCATTTTCGATCTCCTTGCTCAGAACTCCGTTTTCGAAACTGCTTCGAGTGGATTGTTCATCGGTACGTGACTCCTCCGTTGGTACAATTAGTTTTTGCTATAGTGCTTTATATATTGCATATTTTTGCTGTTGTGGTCACCATGTTCTTGAGCTTGCATGTCAAATTTATATGGTCCAAAGTGGTTTTGTTGCATGATATAGCCTCTAAACACTTGTAGGAGTAGTTGCTATCAATTTTGTTGAGTTTAGTTCACTTCTATTTTGAGTTACTAAAAATTTCAGAAATTTTTAGAGAAAAGAAAAAGCTATGAGGAGGTGGTTGAGAGGCTATTTGAGTCAGAATTCGGAAGGAAATGAAAATGAGGAGAAGAAGAACTTAGGCTAAAAGCCTAAGCTTGGGGGAGTACGTATTTCTCACAGATATTACTGTTGTCGGTGTTCATCCTTTTTCAATGTATAATCCATGTTAGTTTATTTTTCTTGCTTTCTTCTTGTGTGTTTGAAAAACTTTGATAAAATCCAAAAATATTTCTCGTTTCTTTTCATTTTTTCTTTCTAGTTTAATTAGTAGTATTATTAAAAGAAAACCCAAAAAGATTTCTCGTTCTTCTCATGCTTGTTGGGAGCTTTCCCGTGTAAATAGTTTTTCTCGTTTTCGTTTTTTTTCTTTCTTCAGAAAAACAAAAACTCCAAAAATATTTCAGTGTGTTTCTTTGAAATTCTTTTCTTTTCTTTGGGTCATAAGGAGAAGACCATGATGAAAATGTTGAGTGGATCTCATATGCATTATTGTTGATCTAACAAAGAGCCCATATTACCTTGTCTTCTGCTTTGAATAAATGTTTGCAGATTTCAGCTTAGTCCAATGCACTTGCACTCTTATTATTATTCACATTGTTCGGTCGTGCAAGTGAAAGGCAATAATGGCGATATATGATGAAATGATTGAGATGAAGAAAAGCTGGTATGAACTCAACCTATTTTGTTTCTGTAAATATGATTAGCTCATCGTTCCTAATTCAGCCCATTATGAATGAAACATGTTTTTAATGACAATTAGAGATTATAGTTACTCATGCCATGCTTAATTAGCTAGGAGTGGATAATGGTTTGTCTTGTGTGCCAGCATGCATTTAAAATGGTTATGATGTAGTGTGATAGGATGGTATCCTCCTTTGAATGATTCAAGTGGCTTGACTTGGCACATGTTCACGCATGTAGTTGAAATAAAAAACAACATAGCCTCCACAATATTTATGTTCATGGTGATTTATATCCTACTCATGCTTGCACCCAATGTTGATTAATCTCAATGCATGTTTATGACCGTTGTCGCTCTCTAGATGGTCGCTCCTCAATCTTTTGCTACCCTTCACTTGTACTAAGCGGGAATACTGCTTGTGCAACCACTTCTTAAACCCAAAGTTGTTCCATATGAGTCCACCATACCTACCTATATGCGGTATTGACCTGCCATTCCAAATAAATTTGCATGTGCCAAACTCTAAACCTTCAAATAATAATCTGTTTTGTATGCCCGAATCGCTCATGTAGCGACTGGGGGATGTCAGTATCTTTCGTGCTAGGTGGGTTATTCTCACGATGAGTGTTTGTTCACTTGTCATTCACGAGAAAGTGGTTGGTAATCGGGATGCCCAGTTCCATGCTCAAAATCAAATCAAAATATAATAATTAAACAAAACTCCCCCAGGACTGTTGTTGGTATGGACGGTACCCGTGGATTCGGCTAGCCGTGGAGTGTGATTGATGGTGGAGGGGGAGTAAAAACTTTACCATTCTATTTGGAAACCGCCTATAATGTGTCTAGCATGGAAGATAGCGAGATCTCTTGGTTGCTATATTGACAATGAAAGCATACCGCTCAAAATTATATTCATCTCTATTTTAAAAAGCCTCGAGCTCTGGCACCTCTGCAAATCCCTACTTCCCTCTGCAAAGGGCCTATCTATTTACTTTTATTGTTGATTCATCATCTTCTCATTAAAAGCACCAGCTGGAGAGCACCACTGTCATTTATATGCTTTGTTTTTAATTGATATTGAGTATGAATGGGACTGGATCTCTTTTGCCATGAATTATAATGTCTAGTCAGTCCTTGATCTTCAGGGGTGCTTTGCATATATGTTTTGCGGCCTCAAAAAGGGCTAGCGAGATACCATTTTGTCATATTATATCATGATTGTTTTGAAAAAATGTTGTCATCCGAGATATCTTATTATTACGCGCTAGTTTGTTATGCCATTGATATGAGTAAATCTGAGACCTAAGTGTTATTGTGAATATGGTCAGTTCATAATCTTTGCTTAAAACCTGAATATTGGCTAGACATATTTGCAACAACAAGATCAAACAGAGTTTGTAAAAGTTTTTCTTTATCACTTTCAGTTTGTCAACTGAATTGCTTGAGGACAAGCAATGGGTTAAGCTTGGGGGAGTTGATACGTCTCCATCGTATCTACTTTTCCAAACTCTTTTGCCCTTGTTTTGGACTCTAATTTGCATGATTTGAATGGAACTAACCCGGACTGACGCTGTTTTCAGCAGAATTGCCATGGTGTTATTTTTGTGCAGAAATCAAAGTTCTCGGATTGACCTGAAAATTTACGGAGAATTTTTGTGGAATATATAAAAATACTGGCGTAAAAAGATACCAGAGGGGGGCCACCCAGAGGCCACAAGCCCTGGGGGTGCGCCCTATGGGCTTGTGGCCCACCTGGACCGTCTCCGACCCTAATTCCAACGCTATATATACCTATTCAGGGAGAAAAAATCAAAGAGAAGGATTCATCGCGTTTTACGATGCGGAGCCGCCGCCGCCTCCTGATGACCCACAAGTATAGGGGATCTATCGTAGTCCTTTCGATAAGTAAGAGTGTCGAACCCAACGAGGAGCAGAAGGAAATGACAAGCGGTTTTCAGCAAGGTATTCTCTGCAAGCACTGAAATTAACGGTAACAGATAGTTGTGTGATAAGATAATTCGTAACGGGTAACAAGTAACAAAAGTAACTAAGGTGCAGCAAGGTGGCCCAATCCTTTTTGTAGCAAAGGACAAGCGTGGACGAACTCTTATATAAAGCAAAGAGCGCCCGAGGACACATGGGAATTGTTGTCAAGTTAGTTTTCATCATGCTCATATGATTCACGTTCGTTACTTTGATAATTTGATATGTGGGTGGATCGGTGCTTGGGTGCTGCCCTTCCTTGGACAAGCCTCCCACTTATGATTAACCCCTCTCACAAGCATCCGCAACTACGAAAGAAGAATTAAGATAAATCTAACCATAGCATGAAACATAAGGATCCAAATCAGCCCCTTAAGAAGCAACGCATAAACTAGGGTTTAAGCTTCTGTCACTCTAGCAACCCATCATCTACTTATTACTTCCCAATGCCTTCCCCTAGGCCCAAATCATGGTGAAGTGTCATGTAGTCGACATTAACATAACACCACTAGAGGAAAGACAACATACATCTCATCAAAATATCGAACGAATACCAAATTCACATGATTACTTATAACAAGACTTCTCCCATGTCCTCAGGAACAAACGTAACTACTCACAAAGCATATTCATGTTCATAATCAGAGGAGTATTAATTATCATTAAGGATCTGAACATATGATATTCCCCTGAATAAACCAACTAGCATAAACTACAAGGAGTAATCAACACTACTAGCAACCCACAAGTACCAATCTGAGGTTTTGAGACAAAGATCGGATACAAGAGATGAACTAGGGTTTGAGAGGAGATGGTGCTGGTGAAGATGTTGATGGAGATTGACCCCGTCTCGATGAGAGGATCGATGGTGATGACGATGGCGATGATTTCCCCCTCCCGGAGGGATGTTTCCCCGGCAGAACAGCTCCGCCGGAGCCCTAGATTGGTTCTGCTCAGGTTCCGCCTCAAGACGGCGGTGATTCGTCCTGAAAGCTTCTTCTTGATTTTTTCCAGGTCAAAACACACCATATAGCAGAAGATGGGCATCGGGGGCCTGCCAGGTGGTCCAAAAGGCAGGGGGGCGCGCCCAGGGGGTAGGGCGCGCCCTCCACCCTGGTGGATGGCTGGTGGCCCCCCTCTGGTGCTTTCTTCGCCCAATATTTTTTATTAATTCTAAAATGACTCTCCGTGAAGTTTCAAGACTTTTGGAGTTGTGCAGAATAGGTGTCTAATATTTGCTCCTTTTCCAGCCCAGAATTCCAGCTGCCGGCATTCTCCCTATTCATGTAAATCCTGTAAAATAAGAGAGAAAAGGCATAAGTATTGTGTCATAATGTGTAATAACAGCCCATAATGCAATAAATATCAACATCAAAGCATGATCCAAAATGGACGTATCACCTCCTGTTCTTCACCGGGAGGGCTGATCTGGAGTCCGTTCGGGGCTCCGGAGAGGGGAATCCGTCGCCATCATCATCATCATCAACCTTCCTCCATCACCAATTTCATGATGCTCACTGCCGGGAGTGAGTAATTCCATCATAGGCTTGCTGGACGGTGATGGGTTGGATGAGATTTTTCATGTAATCGAGTTAGTTTTGTTAGGGTTTGATCCCTAGTATCCACTATGTTCTGAGATTGATGTTGCTATGACTTTGCTATGCTTAATGCTTGTCACTAGGGCCCGATTGCCATGATTTCAGATCTGAACCTATTATGTTTTCATTAATATATTTGAGTTCTTGATCCTATCTTGCAAGTTGTAGACACCTATTACGAGTTATGATCCGCATACCCCAAGGTGACAATAATTGGGATTCTTTCCGGTGATTACCGTAATTTGAGGAGTTCATGTATTCACTAAGTGCTAATGCTTTGGTCCGGTTCTATATTAAAAGGAGGCCTTAATATCCCGTAGTTTCCATTAGGACCCCGCTGCCACGGGAGGGTAGGACAAAAGATGCCATGCAAGTTCTTTTCCATAAGCACGTATGACTATATACGAAATACATGCCTACATTATATTGATGAATTGGAGCTAGTTCTGTGTCACCCTAGGTTATGACTGCTACATGATGAATATTATCCAACACAATTATCATTGCTGATCCAATGTCTACGAGCTTTTCACATATTGATCTTTGATAAGTTACTTTTGTTGCTACTGCTGTTACAATCACTACAAAACTGCTACTGTTACTTTTGCCACCGTTATCGTTACTTCCATACTACTTTGCTACAAAATACTTTGCTGCAGATATTAAGTCTTTCAGGTGTGGTTGAATTGACAACTCAACTGCTAATACTCGTGAATATTCTTTGGCTCCCCTTGTGTCGAATCAATAAATTTGGGTTGAATACTCTACCCTCGAAAACTGTTTTGATGCCCTATGCTTCTGGGTTATCAACCATCAGTTTGTATAAAACCATATGCTTTGATCACCACATCAAAACGTATATTCCAACTCCGAGATGCTTGCACCAGTCCATAGATGGATCGCTGGAGCTTGCACACATTGTTAGCACCCTTAGGATCGACAAAACCTTCTGGTTGCATCATATACAACTCTTCCTTAAGAAACCTGTTAAGGAATGCAATTTTGACATCCATTTGCCAGATTTCAGAATCATAAAATGCGGCAATTGCTAACATGATTCTAACTCATCGTAGTCAACCCCTTAAACTTGTCAAAAACCTTTCGCGACAAGTCGAGCTTTGTAGACAGTGATATTACCATCAGTGTCTATCTTCCTCTTGAAGATCCATTTATTCTCAATGGCTTGCCGATCATCGCGCAAATCCATGAAAGTCCACACTTTGTTCTCATATATGGATCCTATTTCAGATTTCATGGCCTCTAGCGATTTGTCGGAATCTGGGCTCATCATAGCTTCTTCATAGTTCGTAGGTTCGCCGTTGTCTAACAACATGACTTCCAGGACAGGATTACCGTACCACTCTGGTGCGGTACGTGCTGTGGTCGATCTACGAGGTTCAGTAGTAACTTGATCCGAAGTTTCATGACTATTATCATTAGCTTCCTGTTCGATTGATGTAGGCATCACAGAAACGTTTTTCTCTAATGTGCTATTTTCCATTTCGAGAGAAGGTACAACTACCTCATCAAGTTCTACTTTCCTCCAACTCACTTCTTTCGAGAGAAATTCCTTCTCTAGAAAGGACCCATTCTTGGCAACAAAGATCTTGCCTTCGGATCTGTGGTAGAAGGTATACCCAATAGTTTATTTAGGGTATCCTATGAAGACGCACTTCTCCGCTTCGGGTTTGAGCTTATCAGGCTAAAGCCTTTTGACATAAGCGTCACATCCCCAAACTTTAAGAAATGATAGCTTAGGCTTATTGCCAAACCATAGTTCATACGGTGTTGTCTCAACGGATTTAGATGGTGCCCTATTTAACGTGAATGCGGCTGTCTCTAATGCATAACCCCAAAATGATAAAGGAAAATCGGTAAGAGATATCACAGAATGCACCATATCTAATAAAGTACGGTTACGACGTTCGGACACACCATTACGCTGTGGGGTTCTAGGTGGCGTGAGTTGTGAAACAATTCCACATTGTCTTAAATGAAGGCCAAACTCGTAACTCAAATATTCACCTCCGCGATCAGATCGTAGAAACTTTATTTTCTTGTTATGATGATTCTTCACTTCACTCTGAAATTCTCTAAACTTTTCAAATGTTTCAGACTTGTGTTTCATCAAGTAGATATACCCATAGCTACAGAAATCATCTGTGAAGGTTAGAAAGTAACGATACCTGCCGCATGCCTCAACACCCATCGGACCGCATACATCGGTATGTATTATTTCCAATAAGTCATCAGCTCGCTCCATTGTTCCAGAAAATGGAGTTTTAGTCATCTTCCCCATGAGGCATGGTTCGCAAGTATCAAATGATTCATAATCAAGTGATTCCAAAAGTCCATCCGCATGGAGTTCCTTCACGCACTTTACACCAATATGACCTAAACGGCAGTGCCACAAGTATGTTGCACTATCATTATCAAATTTGCATCTTTTGGTATCAATATTATGAATATGTGTATCACTACGATCAAGATTCAACAAGAATAGACCATTCATCAAAGGTGCATGACCATAAAAGATATTACTCATATAAATAGAACAACCGTTATTCTCTGACTTAAATGAATAACCGTCTCGCAATAAACAAGATCCATATATAATTTTCATGCTCAACGTTGGCACCAAATAACAATTATTGAGTTCTAAAACTAATCCCAAAGGTAGATGTAGAGGTAGCGTGCCGACGGCGATCACATCAACCTTGGAACCATTCCCGACGAGCATCGTCACCTTGTCCTTAGCCAATCTTCTTTTATTCCGCAGCTCTTGTTTCGAGTTACAAATATGAGCAACCGAACCAGTACCAAATACCCAGGTGCTACTATGAGCATTAGTAAGGAACACATCAATAACATGTATATCAAATATACCTTTGTTCACTTTGCCATCCTTCTTATCTGCCAAGTACTTGGGGCAGGTCCGCTTCCAGTGCCATTTCCTTCGTAGTAGAAGCACTCAGTTTCAGGCTTGGGTCCAGCTTTGGGCTTCTTCACGGGAGCGGCAACTTGCTTGCCATTCTTCTTAAAGTTCCCTTTCTTTCCCTTGCCCTTTTTCTTGAAACTAGTGGTATTGTTAACCATCAACACTTGATGCTCTTTCTTGATTTCTACATCCGTCGATTTCAACATCACGAAGAGCTCGGGAATCGTTTTTGTCATCCCTTGCATATTATAGTTCATCACGAAGCCTTTGTAGCTTGGTGGCAGTAACTGAAGAACTTTGTCAATAACACTCTCAACTGGAAGATCAATTCCCAGCTGAGTTAAGTGGTTATGGTACCCAGACATTTTTAGTATGTGTTCGCTGACAGAACTGTTCTCCTCCATCTTACAGCTATAGAACTTGTTGGAGACTTCATATCTCTCAACCCGGGCATTAGCTTGAAATATCAACTTCAGCTCTTGGAACATGTCATATGCTTCGTGGCATTCAAAACGTCTTTGAAGTCCCAGTTCTAAGACGTAAAGCATGGCCCACTTAACTATCGAGTAGGCATCAGATCGAGCATGCCAGACGTTCATAACATCTGCATCAGCTCCTGTAGCAAGTCTATCACCTAGCGGTGCATCAAGGACATAATTCTTCTATGCAGCAATGAGGATAATCCTCAAGTTACAGACCCAGTCCGTGTAGTTGCTACCATCATCTTTCAACTTAGCTTTCTCTAGGAACACATTAAAATTCAAGGGAACGGTAGCACAGGCCATTGATCTGCAACATAGATTTGCAAAGACTATTAGGACTAAGTTCATGATAAATTTTAGTTCAAATAATCAAATTACTAATGAACTCTGATAACACACAAGTATAGGGGAACCCAAATTTATAGATACGACACAAGGGGAGCCAAAGAATATTTGTAAGTATTAGCAGCTGAGTTGTCAATTCAACCACACCTGGAGATTAATTATCTATAGCAAAGTGATCAATAGCATAGTAATATGATAATTTTGATAGCAGTGATAATAGTAGCGATAATGGTAACAGTGATAGCAATGAGTTTGTAGCAAGTGTAACAGTAGCAACAACAGTAGTAACTTAGGAAGAACAATATGTGGAAAATTTGTAGGCATTAGATCGGTGAATTCGTTGGATGATATTCATCATATAACAGTCATAACCTAGGGCGATACAAACTAGCTCCAGTTCATAAATATATTGTAGGCATGTATTCCGTAAATAGTCATACGTGCTTATAGAAAGAACTTGCATGACATCTTTTGTCCTACCCTCCCTTGGCAGCGGGGTCCATAAAGAAACTAAGGGATATTAAGGCCTCCTTTTAATAGAGAACCGAAACAAAGCATTAACACATAGTGAATACATTAACTCCTCAAACTACAGTCATCACCGGAAAGTATCCCGATTATTGTCACCCCGGGGTTTACGGATCATCACATGTAATAGGTGAATATGACTTGCAAGATCGGATCTAGAACATAGATATAATGTGAAAACATAAACGGTTCAGATCTAAAATCATGGCACTCGGGCCCTAGTGACAAGCATTAAGCATGGCAAAGTCATAACAACATCAATCTCAGAACATAGTGGATACTAGGGATCAAGCCCTAACAAAACTAACTCTATTACATGATGAATCTCATCCAAGTCCTCCCCGACCAGCGAGCCTACGAAGGAATTACTCACTCCCAGCGGGGAGCATCATGAAATTGGCGATGGAGAAGGGTTGGTGATGACAAAAACCGAAGATCCCCCTCTCCAGAGCCCCAAACGGGCTCCAGATCTGGCCTCCTGATGAAGAACAGGAGGTGGCGGCGGCTCCGTATCGTGAAACGCGATGAAACTTTCTCCCTTATTTTTTCTCCAAAAATAGGATTTTATAGCGTCGGAATCAGGGTCTGCGGGGCCACCAGGTGGGCACAACCCACCTGGGCGCGCTTGGAGGGGGGCGCCCTGGTGGGTTGAGCTCAACCAAGGGCCCCCTCTGGTGGATCTTGGCTCTAGTATTTTTTATATATTCTGAAATAATTCTCCAAAAAAGTTTCGTTCCATTCCGAGAACTTTTATTTCTGCACAAAAACAACACCATGGTAGTTCTGCTGAAAACAGTGTCAGTCCGAGTTAGTTTCATTCAAATCATGCAAATTAGAGTCTAAAACAAGAGCAAAAGCATTAGGAAAAGTAGATACGACGGAGACGTATCAACTCCCCCAAGCTTAAACCCTTGCTTGTCCTCTAGTAATTCAGTTGACAAACTGAAAGTGAAAAACAAAAAAAATTATGAACTCTTTTGTTCTTGTTTACATAAATAAGCTTAAGTAGCCACCAGGTTTTTAGCAAAGATTACGACTAACTATGTCGACAATAACTCTAAGAAATTATATTAACTCATATCAATGGCATAAGCAACTAGCGAGCAATAATAAAATATCTCAAATGACAACAATTTGTCAAAACAACTGTGATATAATATGACAACAGTGGTATCTCGCTGGCCCTTTCTGAGACCGCAAAACATAAATGCGGAGCACCTCCAAAGTTCAAGCAGTGACTAAACATTGTAATTCATGGTAAAAAAAGATCCAGTCATGATGCATCCAACATTAACTATGCACAATGCATGAGGATGACAATAGTGCTCTCAAATCTGGTGCTTATTTGAGAAGCTGATGACTCAACATAAAAGTAAATAGATAGTCCCTTCGCAGAGGGAAGCAGGGATTTGCATTGGTGCCAGAGCTCAGAGTTTTTAAAACAGAGATAAATGAAATTTGGGAAATGCACCCTTCCTGTTTACTTCACGACCAAAAGCTATCAATATCTTCCATGCTAAACACATTAGTGGCGGTTCCCAAGCGATAAAAATAAATGTTTACTCCCCCTCCACCAACAAACACACTCCACGGCTAGCCGAATCCACGGGTACCGTCCATACCAACATCAGTCCTGGAGGAGTTTTGTTTAACTATTTGCAATTTATTTTTTTGGCTCTGGGAAATCCATATTACCGCCCCTCTCGTGCAAGGACGAGTGAATAAACACTCATCATGAGAATAACCCGCTTAGCGTGGACGATACTGACTACCCCTGTCGCTCTATGAACAATCCAGGCACACAAAAACAGAAGTTTATTTGAAGTTTTTTAGAGGTGGCACATGCAAATTTACTTGGAACGACAGGGTAATACCGCATATAGGTAGATATGGTGGACTCATCTGGAATAACTTGGGTTTTAGGATTTTGATGCACAAGCAGTATTCCCGCTTAGTACAGGCGAAGGCTAGCAAATAGGTTGAGAAGCAGCCAGCTAGAGAGCGAAAACGGTCATGAACATGTGTTATGCATAATTAACATTGAATACTAGCATGAGTAGGATATGAACACCATGAACATAAATATCGTAGAGGCTATGTTGGTTTTGATTCAACTACATGCATGAACATGTGCCAAGTGAAGCCACTTGAAACATTCAGAGGAGAATACCATATCATCATACTACATCACAATCATTTTAATGCATGTTGACATCCAAAATAAATCATTATCCACTCCTAGCTATTTAAGCATGGCATGAGAAACTATAATCTCTAATTGTCATTGCAAACATGTTTGATCACAATATGCTGAGTCATGGATACTAGGTTAAACATATTTACAAAAACAGAAAAAGTTGAGTTCATACCCGTTGTTCTCAGCCTCAGCCAGTTCATCAAATATCGTCATTATTGCCTTTCACTTGCACGACCGAATGATATGAAAATAATAATAGTGCAAGAGTGCCGTGGACTAAGCTGGAATCTGCAAACATTTTATTCAAAAGGAGAAGACAAGGTAATATAGGCTCTCCGTTAGATCAATATCAATGCATATGAGAGCCACTCAATATTTTCATCGTGGTCTTCTCCTTGGTACGACTCAATAAAAAGAAAAGAAATTCAGAGAAACACACTGAAATATTTTGGAGTTTTTAGTTTTTCTTGAAGAAAGCAAATTAATGAAAAAGAAAAACAGAAAACGAGAAAAACTATTTACACAGGAAAGCTCCCAACAAGCAAAAAAAAGAATAAGGAAATCTTTTTGGGTTTTCTTTTTAATACTACAACTAACTAAACTAGAAAGAAAAACCGAAAAAAAGCAGGAAACTTTTTTTTTATTTTCTCAAAGTTTTTCAAACACACAAGAAGAAAGCGATAAAATAAATCTAGCATGGATAATACAATGAAAAAGTGTGAACACCGACAACTGGAATGAAATCTGTGAACCTAAATGTAATGTCGATGGGAATACGTACTCCCCCAGGCTTAGGCTTTTGGCCTAGCTTGGTAATCACCACTCGTAGTACCCATCCGGTCCTATCTCGAAGTGCTACGGTGGCGGCACCTGAGCGACCCACTCCTGAGGCTCCTCCTCTGCCTCTGCCTGGGCGTTCCGGTAGGCAACAATGTCTGCTGGCATAACCCTGTATCCTCCCCTGGCAATAGAATCAAACAAAGCAGGTGCAGGCAATGGGATAACATCACGGGTTTCCACACTATAAACCAGGTTATAACGAATATTATTAAGGGAGTCAGCCTCATCAGTAAACTGGTGATCCACCATCGCCTAGTGATATAAATAAACCTTGGGTAGAGGATAATCATGTTGGCGAATCTGAACATTAAAGTCACTCGCTAAGCGAGTAGCATGAATACCGCCATGAAGTTTGCCCTTGGTTCTGTTAAAGTGCAGATGGCGTGCAATAATGACCCCGAGGCTAAAGGTGTTATCGCTGTATAGTGCACGTCGTAAGATGGCGAAGTCAGGAGCACTGAGTGCACCGACCTTCTCTCTATCAATTAAACACTTAGCAATGAATAGAGCAAAATAATGCACAGAAGGAAACTGCAAGCTAGTGGCGTTAACACTCGATATCCCTCTCTCATCTCCCACTATCAGAGTATGATAAAAGCCATCAAACTCTGTAGGTCTAGGCTCTCTAATTTCCCCATCAGAAGGGATCAAGAATACATCACAAAAATCAGCGAGTGGAATCTGACGGGTTTGAGCATATAAATTAAACTGCACCTCAGGGGGATTATTCCTACATAGGAAATGAAAATTTTGCACGAAGAAATTCATAAGGAGATGGTATTGTTCACACTCAGCTGCGATGAAGTTGGTTAGCCCGACATTTGCAGCGAATTGAGCGAAGTCTTGACGGATCCCGGCTCCATCCATTAAGGGGTTATGCGGCCATTCACACGGCCGCACCTTCGCCCTTCCCCGAGTATGGAGGTCATTGTCCGATGATTCCCCAATGACTCCCTTAGCATTTTTCTTCGAGGCAAACTTCCTAAAGAAACTCATCTTATTCCTACGAATAAATTTCTGAAAATTTTAATCCACAAAATTTTTGTCAACAAAACTTCACAAGATTGATAGAAACTACTCATAAGGAGGCATAGCGGCTATATTGAGCATTCAAACTACTTAGATGTCGTGGTGGGTGCACGGCAGATGCCAAAGGATGGCTAAAGAAAGGGACAGACTCGAGGGCACCGGTGGGCTCCAGAGGCGAGGTCGACATGAGCGAGCGAGGGACGCAAGACATACCCAGGTTCGGGGCTCTCTGGAGAGATAACACCCCTAGTCCTGCCGAGTGTGGTTTATATGTGGAGGATACAAGCTTGCTCCTGGAGCTATTTCGGGGAGGGTGGAAGACAGGCCCAAGCATAGGCTGTTCCTTCTCCTTGTATCTGTGTGTATTGTACTGATGGCCGACACTTTGCATGGAGGCCTCCTGGGGGGTTTTATAGGTCAACCCCCAGGGTTACAAAGGTTAAGTTACATGGCCGTGGGGCCGGGATGTCAGTGTATGGGAAGCCGGCACTGGGGCCCGCCGGGTACCAGGATATGCTGGGTTCTCCGGGCATGGGCCCCATGCTCCAGGGAACACTGTTCTCCATCTTGTCGTGCGTCACGAAGTGGGTGAGCCGGCTCGGCTACAGTGGCGCGTCGCCTGGTCACCATCGGCTTGCGTCAGCAGGAGGAGGGATGCACTGTAGCCATGCCAGCCCTGGTCAGCGGAGTAGGTGGGCCACTGTTGCCACGCTCCTGCCGGTCAGCGGGGTTGGTGGACCACTGTAGCCATGCTCATCCCTTCATGGGGACTTGTTCCGTCGTACGCCCCGGATGGGACGGGAGCTGACCCGTGGCCGGGTTAAGGGGCGCACCGTGGTTGCGCTTACTTGCTGAAGAAGTGTTTAGTTGCTAGGGCCGGCCGGCATGCGCCAGCGGGTCTGGCCGGGTTGCGGGCCTTGGCCAGGTTGAGGAACCCGACCAAGGACAAGCCGGATTGAGGGGCATTGCTAGCCCTGAAGTTTTTGAAAAGGATCCGGGTTCCGTTGCCTGCCCGGGGCTCATCCCCCCGACTGTAGTCCCCGAAGCTGTTAAGGCTCGCCGGCTTCAGGCAGGGGGGCCTTCGCAGTTTCACCCCCTGAGAAGGCAGGTAATGTTGATGAGGCTTGCGACCGCCGGGTTCGGCAACACCCATTGTGTGCTGGCTTCCAGAAGCCGGAGCGCGGCATCCCGGCATGGGCGGAAACCGAAGAGTGTGTCGAATCTTGAAGGGGAAGGGACGCGCCCCCTTGGTTTCGGCGTGGGCACCACGTGACGGATAGCAGCTGAAGAGGCCCTGACAGGCCACGCGCGTGACGGGACATAACAGCGGGCTGGGGCCCGCCACTCCACGCCCTCGGCCCCCGCGCGGGGATTTAATGTGGCGGCCGTGGTGGTTGCCCTTCTCGAGGCAGTTAATTCGCGCGTGGATCGTGCCTCCATAATGCGGGGAAGTGGAAAGGGCGGGCGTAACCGATCCCACTTCCCCACGTTCTGTGCGTGGTTATAAATCGGGGGGAGGGGGCGGCGGAATTCATTCACGCACGCGCCCCCTGCCTCCTTCTTCTTCCCTCGCCCTTGCTTCTGAGCTCGTCGGACGCTGCAGCGCCTTGCCGCCTACGAGCAGAGCACTGCCGCAGCTCTGCAGCGCCCAATAGCCGCTGCGACTCCCCGCTTTAGCTGACGCGTGTTTCTTCTCTTGCCGCACTCTGCCGATGGCGAGGCCCAAGGGCTCGTGGGAGGGTTCGGTGGTCACCATGGAGAATCTTCAGTATCTGCGCGACATGCGGTGGTTGCCACCGGCGGCGGAGGTGGCCATGCGCTTGCCAGACGGCGAGCTGGCGCCGCGGCCGGAGGGGACCAAGCGCGTGGTCTTCTTCTCCCACTTCAAGCGTGGGTTCGGCCTCCCTGCGAGTGACTTCTTCCGCTCGTTCCTGGACTTCTTCGGGCTTCAGCCGCATCACCTGGCGGCGAACGCGATGCTGCAGCTCTCGGGGTTCGTCACCCTGTGCGAGGGCTACCTGGGCATCGAGCCCAGCATTGATCTCTCGGTCCGCTTCTTCTTCTTGAAGTAGCAGGGGCCGGAGACGGGCGTGATGTCTGCCTGTGGGGCCGCCGTCATCTCGATCCGGCCGCATGGGGCATGCCCCAAAATGTCGCTGGAGGATTCTGCCAAGAAGTGGCAGAATTCTTTCTTCTATGTCCGCAACCTTTTCGCGGACCACATCAATCTGCCGCTCTTCGCCGACGTGACGCCGCACGCCAAGACCAACTGGACCTATGCAACCGGGTGATGGAGAGGACAACGCGCGAGGGGCACATCGGGACGGACCTCATCGTCGGCTTCGTCGCGCGCCGGGTGCTGCCGCTGCAGCGTCGGGCGCACATCATCGGCCAGATGACTGGCCTCTAGGACCCCAACCGGATGTCATCCCGGCGGCTGACGCAGGAACAGATTGCCTGCCGGGTCAACGACATCTCGAAGGCCGGGATGCCGGAGGTGTGGAACTTTGGGAAGGTGCCCTATAGTCACGGGAACCCGGCGCCGGCGGTGAGTCCTTGGTCTCCATATTTTGCCATGTGCCATCTCTTTCTTCGTCCTGATGCGACAAGGGAGGTGCTGCTGAACGCCATCCAGCATCCATATGACGGAACGACGACGCAGGTAGCGGCCACCCAGCAAGCCGGCTCGGAGGAGGTGGAGATCCTCACCGAGGTCCCGGAGACGGTCGACGCCGAAGCCGGCGAGGCGCGCCGTACGGGTAAGTTTTCGCATCCCGATCCCTTGCGAGATTGGTTGAAAGTCGACATCAAGGTTTTGACGCATGTTGATGATGCAGCACCGCCGAGGGGAGGAGGCGGCAACACCGGCTCCCCAAGACGGTCAACGAAAACGGCCGTGGCCGGGTCATCCCGCGCGCCGGCCGCGGCTAGCCGGCCGCACGGGAATTAGGACGTGATGCCGAGGAAGCCGGCCGTGAAGTGCACGGCGGACCCAGTCGCAGGTGGCAAGCCGGTCGCCAAGAAGAGGCACCGCGCCATCCCGGCGGTGCCGGCGAGACCGACCATCCCGACGGCGATCGGGTACGTTATTTTTGCTGACTCCGGCGAGCCGCCGAGTCGTTCCTTTCTCATGTTTCTCTTGTTGGGGTCCACGTCGCCGCTGGAGCTGGCGCTGGCGGCAACGGATGCCGCATCTGGAGGCGGCTTCATGTTTCGGAAGTCCCAGAGCAGCGCCATCGACCTGCCCGAGGGTTCGGCCGCGGAGGACCTCGGTTTGGATCCGGCGAACACGGAGCGCTGCGCCTGGCGGGACCGAAATAAGGCCGAAGAGGAGGAGGCGGCGGCCATCAGGGCCGCGGAGGAGGCTTCGACCCAGGCATGGGCGAGGGCCACCGGGGCGAGCGGGCAAGCCTCCGCGGAGCAGGCGTGGCCGAAAATGCCGGCGGGCCTCGAGCCGGCGGAGACGGTCGTCGTGCCGCCGGCGGAAGAGGGGCGCGACCCGGACGGCCGGGTGGAGATGGCAGTGGACAACCGGGAGGTCGTGGAGATTGACGACGACACCCCACCCCGAACCGACGTGGTCGAGCGGGTGGAGGTAGGAGAAGGGGCCGCCCCGGAGGGAACGCCGCAGGTGACGCTGGACGGGGCGCCGCAGGGGACACCAGTTGGGGCGCCGCAAGGGACACCGGTTGGTGCACCGGAGCCGAGGCAGGCCGCAGAGGAGATGGCAGGCGGCCAGCATGCCTTGGTGATCAGGCAGCCGCAAGTGGCGTCGGGAGGCCGCCCCGCAGCCGGGTCGCAGTCGGTGCAGGCCGGTTCCAGCCGGGCCGTCTTCGGGCCGCTGACGCGGGAGGAGGCATCGATGGACGCCGTGCGTCGGCATCTCCGCGGGTGCGCAGAGCGGGTTCAGGCCTTTACCCAGGCCAAGACGGAGCGGGCGCGGGAGCTAGAGCGCTCCGTGTTTGTGAGTCTTTCTTTCTCTGGCTTTTTCTGTGTAGCCGGTTAGTGGGGGCTCGCTAGCGCACCCACTGGGTGTAGCCCCCGAGATTCGGGCCAACTACGTAGTAGTTGGGTCGAATCTTCAGTAAGTGTCTTGTGTTGATTCTTGCTTTTTCGCAGCAACTGGATGCTTTCCGGGTCGGCGTCTACAACCGGTTTCTGGAGAAGCACCAGCAGATCATGGCGCGGCTCACCGCCAAGGAGGAGGCACTCCGCCTTGCTGAAGGTACGTCTTGCGTGCTCTTAGTGGGGGCGCGCTAGCGCACCCACTGGGTGTAGCCCTTGAGATTCGGGCCAACTACGTAGTAGTTCGGTTGAATCTTGAAATGTTGTCTTTAACTTTTCTTCCATCATCCTGACTTCAAGTCTTTGTCGTGCAGCCGCCGCGGCCGAGGTGCCGAACCTGCGAAGCCGGCCAACAGCGTGATGGGGCGATCGCCGACGCCGGCCAGCTCCGGACCGAGGTTGAGCGGTTGAGGGCAGAAGCCGCCAAGATGGCGGAGGCCCAGCAGGCGCTTGCCGAAGCCGGCCAGCAGCGCGACCAGCTGGCCGGCGACAAGAGCCAGCTCCAGGCCGAAGTGGAGCGCTGAAGGTGGAGGCGGCCAAAGTGGCGGAGGCCCAGCAGGCGCTCGCCGAAGCCGGCCAGCAGCGTGACCAGCTGGCCGGTGACAAGAGCCAGCTCCAGGTCGAAGTGGAGCGCCTGAAGGCGGAGGCGGCCAAAGTGGCGGAGGCTTAGTAGGCGCTCGCCGAAGCCGGCCAGCAGCGTGACCCGCTGGCCGGCGACAAGAGCCAGCCCCTGGCCGAGGTGGAGCGCCTGAAGGCGGAGGCCGTCAAGGCGGCGGACGCCCACCATGCGGAGCTTCTCTGCCACAAGGGGGAGTACGAGGAGGCGACCGTCGCTAAGGGCGACGAGCTGAAGGCGGCCGTTGACAAGTGCGCCGAGCTGGAGAAGGCGCTCGAAGCGCGCGACCGTGCCGGATACTTGGAGCGGCATGGTACGTTGCTCGAAGTGCAGCACCTGGATGAGGCCTTCGCCAGTAAGTGTTTCTTCGTTGGTGTTGCCGGGTTGGAAGTCGGCTGGTTTATTTTGTTGCTAACTGTCTTGCTTCTTTTCTTGACAGGGCACTTCCCGGAGACGGAGGGAATGACGGACGAGGTCGTGCTTGCTCACCGGTCGACCCAGGCGGACGCGGGCACCGGGCTTGACCCGAATGTCGCCTGGAGTTTCCCGAAAATCATGCACGCCGCCGAGGCTCGCCTGCAGTTCCTGGGTATGCAGATGGCACGGGTGTCAGCAGCCGGAGTGGGGCTGACAGCGGCCCTCTGGCCCGACGCCATTGCGCCCGACAGCTTCACGCGGCTGGCGCGGTGGCTGGAAGCCGGGCCGGTGCGGCTTCACGCATGGCGCGTTTCTGCCGCTTGTGCCAGCGCTGACCTGGCGCTGAGGTTTGTCATGTCTTGGTATCCAGATTTGAACCTGGACCGGCTGGCAGCCCAGCGAGCCGGCGCGGAGCCCCAGCTGCGGGCCGGATCGCCTTGCGGGCCAGCTACCTGGCCTCATTTGCATCCATGACGAGTTCTAGGTAGAGCGGACTGACGACGGCGGGGTGGTGCCACCTGATAACTTCGGCTTGCTGCTCGACGACCCGAAGGGCAGTTCCGATGACTCGGGCACCTATGCGGACGACGAGGCCGGGTTGGACGATACCGGCACCTCGGTGAACCTGGAGGCCACCGCTGGGAACCGGCAGCTACACAACCCGACGCGGGAGCCATCTGAAGCCGCCCTGTTTTATCTTTCTCGCACTTTTGTTAAGTAGCAGGTCCAACCACCCATTGGGGTGTACTGGTGAATGTAATGAACTCTGGCCTTGGGGCCATATTTCTAGAATGTAAATACTCTCGCGAGTGTTTTACGCCTTTGCTCCTTGTTCTCCGAGCCTTTTTTCTCGCTTGCCCCTTCTTTTGGGCTCCCCCCACTCCCCCCCCCCCCCCCGCGAGTCGAACAGCTAGGTTCCGGTCTGTGACAAGGATTTCGGTCCTTGGAAAGAGCGCGCGGTACTTAGGCCTTTCGAACGTTGAGCGCGAGCAAAACACCCACTGGGCCGGCTAGCGAGCAGCCGGTCGTGCGGCAACTTAGTGCGGTGAGGCCGGATTGGCCGATCCAGCGGATCCAACTTAGTGATTTTTGGCGTGCCGGCACTTTGACCCTTAGTTCTTACCGGCCAGGAGCCGAAGCCGGACTGCGGCTTAGGGCGAAGTGAGGGGCCTTGGCAACTCGGACGTGCCGGGATGCACTAAGGGGGATGGCGGGTTGCGGTCAAGCCGGCTAGCCCCCGAGCTCCCGGGTTGGGCGAGCCAACCCGGTGGCGGGGTTTTTAAGAAAAATTTACAGGGATGTGTGAGACGCAGCAACTTGATAGGGAAAGGGTAGCCCCCGAATGTCGTTCGGGGGTCCCGTTGTCTTTCATTAAAGTACAAAAGGCAGCGATACATACATGCATACGACTAACTGTAAAATGGGCGGAGGAGCTCTGCATTCCAGAGCCGGCTTGTTTCTTTGCCGGCAGTGTCTCTCTTGCGTTTGTTCGACTTGCGAGCGTCGATGAGGTAGTAGGCATTGCGGTCACACAGGGCTCTGCTGACGATGGAGGGGCCCTCCCATGGGGAGGCCAACTTGTGCTGGCTGGCTTGCTACTGGACAAGCCGGAGGACGAGGTCTCCTTCGCGGAACGCGAGGGGCTTGATCTTTTTGTTGTGGTAGTGCCTCAGTCCTTGCTGATAGATAGCCGACCAACTGAGGGTCAAAAGGCGTGCCTCTTCAAGTAGGTCAACGCCGTCTTCGCGGGCTTCCTTGGCTTGGGCTTCTGTGTACACTATGACTCGTGGTGAGTCAAACTCGATGTCGGTCGGGATGACGGCTTCTGCTCCCTAGACGAGGAAGAATGGGGTGAACCCAGTCGACCAGTTTGGCGTTGTCCGGAGACTCGAGAGGACGGCCGGCAGCTCGTCAGGCCAGCTGCCGGGTGAGCGGATGAGGGGCTCGACGAGTCGCAGCTTGATGCCGGACAGAATCAGCCCATTGGCCCGCTCGACCTGGCCATTGGATTGGGGATGGGTGACGGAGGCCAGGTCAAGCCGGATGCCGAAGACTGAGCAATATTGCGCCAGAGCGCCTTTGGCAAAGTTGGTGCCGTTATGAGTGATGATGCTGTGTGGGACGCTGTAGCGTACCGCGATGTCTTTGACGAACCGGACGGCCGTTGGCCCATCCAGTTTCTTGATCGGTCGCGCCTCGATCCACTTGGTGAACTTGTCAACCGCCACCAGCAAGTGCGTCATGCCGCCCTGAGCGGTTTTGAAGGGTCCTACCATGTCGAGCCCCCAGACTGCGAAGGGCCAAGTGATCGGGATGGTTTGTAGGGCCGAAGCCGGCTGGTGGCTGCGCTTGCTGAAGCATTGGCAACCCTCGCACTTGAGGACGAGCGACTAGGCGTCTTTGAGGGCCGTGGGCCAGTAGAAACCATGGCGGAAAGCCTTGGCCACCAGGGACCTGGAGGCGGCGTGGTGCCCACACTCGCCCTGATGTATGCCGAGGAGGATCTCTATGCCCTTGTCTTGCTCGACGCAGCGCAGGAACACGCCTATCGCGCTGCGCTTAACGAGCTTGTTGTTGATGACGCTATAGGCGGACGCCCGGAGTTGCACTTGCCGGGCCTCAGTCTTGTCCATGGGGAGCTCTCCGCTCTCCAGGAAGGCCAGGATCAACTGGGCCCATGACGGAGCCATCACCACGGTGAAGACGGCCGCTAAGACGGGCTTTGGGGCGGCAGTCCCCAAGCCGGGGTCGGCAGCCCCCGGGTCAGGGACGGCGGCGGCCGGGTTGAGCACGGCAGCCCCCGTGCCGGGTTCAGCAGCCCCCGGACCGGGGTCGAGGGTCGCCGGGGTCGAGAAGGCAGCCCCCGGGCCGGGATCCGTAGCCCCCCGGAACTGTCCTGGGGACGGCAGCCCATGAGCTTGGGCTGGCAGTCCCTATGTTCGGGTTGGGGAGGGGCACTGCAGGGTCATCCGGGATGAAGATGGACTCTGAATCTGGAGACGGCTTGACGGACGGGTTGCACAAGTACTCGAGGGAGACGCCGGATGGTATGGCCTGCCGGGATGAGCCAATCTTGGCTAGCGTGTCGGTGGCTTCATTTTCTGCGCGCGGGACATGTAGGAACTCGCAACCGTCGATGTTGCCGAAGAGCTGCTGGACCAGGAAACGGTAGCTGGCCATGTTGGCATCACGGGCGTCCTACTCGCTGGAACACTGCTGCACCACCAGATCCGAGTCGCCATAGCATAAGATGCGCCGGACGCCAAGTTCCTTGGCAAGCCGGAGGTCATGCACAAGGGCTTCATACTCGGCGACGTTGCTGGAGGCGGTGAAGTGGATCTGGAGTGCGTACCGCAGCCGGTCGCCCTTTGGGGAAGACAGCACGATGCTGGCTCCCAAGCCGGTGCGCATCTTGGAGCCATTGAAGTGCATGCGCCAGTGCGTCGAATCCGGCGGCGGCGGCAGGTAGTGGGTCTCTGTCCAGTCGACGAGGAAATCGGCTAGGGCCTGGGACTTGATTGTGATGTGGGGCTCGTAGAGGATGGTGTGGCTGGCCAGCTCGATGGCCCATTTGGCAACCCGGCCAGAGGCATCCCGGCAGCCGATGATCTCGCTGATGGGGGCCGTGCTGACCACGGTGACGGCATGCTCTTGAAAGTACTGCTTCAGCTTCTTGGCGGTAAAGTACACGCCGTAACACATCTTCTGGTAATGCGGGTAGTTCTGTTTGGAGGCGGAAAGCACCTCGCTCAGGTAGTAGACCAGGCACTGGACAGACTGGATCTTGCCCTTCTCTGGTCGCCCGACCACTAGTACCGTGCTGACCGACCACGAGGTGGTGGCAATGTATAGCAACAGCGGCTCCTTGTCAGCCGGCGTGGCCAGGACAGGTGCGGTGGAGAGCATGCGCTTGAGATCCCGGAACGCTTCGTCCGCCTAGTCGTTCCACTCGAACGGCGTCGTCTTCTTCATCAGCTGATATAGGGGCAAGGCCCTCTCGCCCAGCCGGCTGAGAAACCGGCTGACCGAGGCCAAGCAGCCGGTGAACTTTTGGACATCTCGCAGCCGGGTTGGCTTGCGCATGCGCTCGATGGCCTTGATCTTTTCCGGGTTTGCCTCAATGCCGCGCTCCAAGACGAGGAAACCGAGCAGCTTCCCGGTCGACACGCCGAAGACGCACTTGTCCGGGTTGAGCTTGATCTGGTACTCACGCAGATTGGCGAAGGTCTCCTTCAGGTCGTCAAGAAGCGTGAGGTGCTGCTTGGTCTTCACCATGATGTCATCGACGTAGACGTGAATGTTGCGGCCGAGTTGCTTCAGCAGGCATTTCTGCATGCAGCGCTGGAAGGTGGCGCCGGCATTCTTCAAGCCAAACGACATGGTGATGTAGCAGTACGCCCCGAAGGGCGTGATGAAGGACGTTTTTAGGGCGTCGGCCGGGTCCAGCTTGATCTGATGATAGCCGAAGTAAGCATCCAGGAAGGACAGGCGCTCGCAGCCGGCGGTGGAGTCGATCACTTGATCAATCCGCGGGAGGGCGAAAGGATCCTTGGGGCAGGCCTTTTTTAGGCTGGTGTAGTCTATGCACACACGCCAGGTGTTGTTTTTCTTCAATACGAGGGCCGGGTTGGCCAGCCACTCGGGGTGAAACACTTCCATGATGAAGCCGGCCGCGAGCAGCTTGGCGACCTCTTCACCGATGGTTCTTCTCTTCTCTTCTGAAAATCAACGTAACGGTTGATGGATAGGCTAGGCGTCCTTGCGGACGTGTAGTTTGTGCTCGGCGTACTTCCTCGGAATTCCCGACATGTCCTTTGGGGTCCATGCAAAGATATCCCGATTCTCACGGAGGAAGTCGACGAGCTCGCCTTCCTATTTGCTGTCGAGGCGGGTGCCTATGACGATGTACTTGCTGCAACTGGGGTCTTTCGGGATCAGCTTGACCTTCTTGGTCTCCTTGGATGGCTGGAACGAGGCCTCGCCGGCCAGCTCTTTGGCTGAAGCTGGCATGGCCGGCTCCTCGCTGGCCAGCGCCACGATCCGGTCGAGCTGGCGCCGCTCCTCGGCTATGATCAGCGACTCTGCCAGCTTGGCGCCGGCTTGAGCGCACTCCAAAGATTTCCTGTAGTGGCCGATGATGGTGACGAGGCCCTTGGGACCCGGCAGCTTCATTTTCAGGTAGGCGTAGTGGGGGACCGCCATGAACTTGGCGAGCGCAGGTCCGCCCAGCAACGCGTGGTACGAGCTGGACAGGTCCACCACTTCGAACGAGATAGGCTCGCGCCGGAAGTGATCGCTCGTGCCAAAAAGGACATCAAGCCGGATCCGGCCGATGGGGGAGCAGGACAAACCCGGCACGATGCCGTGGAACATCGTCCGAGATGGCTCCAACTGCTTGGCCTCGATGCCGAGCTTAGTAATGGTGTCGCGGTAGAGGATGTTGATGCTCCTGCCGCCATCGGTGAGGACCCGCGAAAACTTGCAAGTGCGCGTGGCGGCGACGACGGTGGTGTCGAGGACGAGGGCGTAGCCACCCAGGTTGGGCATGATGGCCGGGTGGTCCTACCGGGTCCAGCTGATGCTGGCATGGCCGGGACGACGGTGTTCACTTCCTGCCGGAGCAGGCGCTCGCTACGCTTGTCGTCGCCAAGGCTGGTGAAGACGATGTAGCTCGCGTTCTGGTTGGGGAAAACATCATCGCGCATCGCACCATTTGCCGTGGGAGGGGGAGGAGGCGGAGGCGGCTGCCCCGCACCCAGAGCCGGAGTCAGAGGCGGCGGGATGTCGCCCCTCATGATGCGCTTGGTGATGGCGCACTGCCGAAGCGTGTGCGTGGACGGCCTTGCGCCGCTGTGGTGCTTGCAGGGAGCGTCGAGCATCTCCTCGAAGCTAATGGCGGGTTGCCATGCCGTCCTGCCGGTTTGCCGGCGCTTGCCGGCCGGCTCGGCTGCGGGCGCCTGCTCGGCGGCCGCGACGAGGCGACTGTCGTAGCGGGGGGTGACTGTGTCCTGGACTAGGGAGTACTCACCACGTCGTCTCCCGACTAGCTGGATCTGGCCAAGGACCCCCATGACGGTTCACTCATGGGCCACTTCGGGCAGCCCATGAGGTATACAAGGAGGTTTCCACAAGACTTGGCGCACAAGCCGAGGACTCTCCTAAAACCCTAGGCCTCCGGTGTGTTATATAAACCGAGGCCAGGCTAGTTAGTAGATGATCTAATATTTGTTAGAACAATCTCATGGCAGATACATGTACTCTGTACTATCTCCCATATGAATAAAATCAAAAGCAGGATGTAGGGTTTTACCTCCATCAAGAGGGCCCGAACCTGGGTAAAACATGTGTCCATGTTACCATCGCTCCAAGACTTCTAGTTTAGGACCCCTACTACGAGATATGCCAGATACAGAACCGACATTGGTGCTTTCATTGAGAGCCAGCTGGGTGTACCTAATCCCAACTGTACAATACTAGCGGTCCTCTTGCCCGTGCTCCGGCATTTGCAGTCTACCTAATCCCAACTGTACTGCAAATTCAAGCGGTCCTCTTGCCCGTGGTCCGGAAAACTACTGTGCCTGCGCCGGCATCGTCGTGTTGTCGTTTCTTCCAGGTCGTCCATCATGCCGACCAACTCCGACACTTCGGCTGACATGGCGGCTCCAGCGTTACCGCGCCGACTTGCTTTGTCAGCTTGGCTAGACCAGGGGCTCTGCCTCGCCACAATGGCCGAGCTGTGTCGCCACTTCGGAGTGCCGAGCTCCTAGCTCGGCCACCTCGGGACCGGCTTGGGGGCTGGGACCTCGACCCGCGTCATCAACACCGAGCGCACTAACCAGCTAAGTTGCTTTCATGCTCAACTTTTTCAATTTTTCAATTTATTTTCGGTTCGACCAAGCTTCATATTTGTGTTTAAAAAAGAGTTGTTTGTTAAAAACGGTATCTGTTAATAACAACTTTCTTTGCCTAGGTTAACTGGGGGCTCTTAAAATTTATATGAGCCATTTTATAATAAACATTTTTTATTCTAAGTCATTGGAAAGTCTTTTTCTATCACTCCTTTTTCTACTCGAGTGTATGGTCAATAGCCGGATAGCACTGATTTCGCTCTAAAGCCACTCTAGTTTAGTTCGCTAAACTGGCCTCGGAGAAGCACTCCGCCTTCGGGGTAAGGAGGTTGAAGCCAAAGGCTGACCTACTTGAAGTTTAGAGATCGGATGTGTCATGTTAAAGCACGACAGAAGCACAAAAAAATTAAAGACCGATTTCGGATTGGCTCCAAAAACTTGATTTAGTTCGGACGTGAAGTTTTTACTGAAGTTTTTTTGATTTTCCAAGCTTATGGCACTTTTAACCTATTTGTGTGTCTCCAGCATAAGTCACGCAGTACAACGCCGGACACCTTTAAAGCTTCAGCAATACCAATGCGGGGCTACGACTAGAGCCGAACCCACCAAAAGCCAAGGTGCTCCGAGGAGTCCTCGGCAAAAAGTTCTCGGATATTGCTTTATATGCATCGGTTTCGAATTGTGTCTTCGGTCAATAGTTGGGTTTCCCGACTCCTATGATTGCCCCCTACGTTCCGCTTTGTTCGGCTAGGTGCGCAAAGGGAGAACCACTGTGATTGTGCTTCCAGCTCGAATGGTTAAGTGCCTCAGTGGAGAAAGCCGAAAACTGACTGGCACAATGAGCGTAAACTGGTCAGTGATCCGATGACAGTGTCAAGTTATAGATCGATAGAGGTTACCCCATGTTAAACGATGAGCCTTCAATAAATTAAATTGGCCGAAGTGTTAATGGCAAGACCTCGGTCGGCGCCGAACACTAACCGGGGGCTCGTAACGAGCCTCCCCAATTTAAGTTCCTATTACTAAGTGAAAGTTATAAAGCCCGCATATCTGATTGCCTCGTTTCCGCTGACACAACCGCCTCCGGGCACCGATACGTTGGCTAAGGGTTGTCTTGTTAGTACGGAAACTCCCTGCGTAGCATCTACAAAGCGGTAGAAGCCGACGATGGGACACTTTCAGATTATAAACGGTTGCAACTGAGTCAAAATAAACATATATTATTAGCATTTGTATTCAATATACAAGCACTGCCTTCCGTAATTATCGTTATAAAGCCATAAATATGCATCAATTTGACTTAAGATTTTGGCCAAGCTGGGTTGCCTGGTTCCTGTGCTTACCCCCTACGTTCCCGATTGTTCGGCTAGGGGGTAAAGGGAGCACCTCTGTGATTGTTACTTCCGGGTCATCCGGTTTAGTACCTCAGACTGGTGAAGCCGAAAGCTGGCTATCTTAGAGAATATAATTGGTCGGCAACGACGAAAGTGAAAATTTCGGTCCATTCTGACCATAGAGTTCGGGAACTTTCCCCGAACTAAATCCTCACTAGTTTCCTCCCACATTAATCGGAGGTGAGGTTTCATGATCATGGTCAGCATGACAACTCAAAGAAAGGAACCGATAGCGGGACTATTTTCTTTGAAAGATGTTTCTTACGTTAATAGTAATATAACATATCTCTCTGCGTACCGTTGTTTATAAAACCGTATGGCCGGATTGCCTTGTTTGCCGTAAATCTTTGCCCTCATAAAGGCTTTATAAAGTAGGACAAACAATCCTTGGCTACTGGCTGAGGAGGTTGAAGCCAATGGTCGGTCAACAAAGTTTTGAGCAATGCGGATCCGAGCATTAATGATGTAAAGTACTTGGATACATAGAATCATTACATATAAATTGTGAGTAAGTCAATTTACTGCAGCCCATCTTTTAAAGAGTGAAGGGCACAATCTCGCTGAGACAACCGCGCAGCTGACATAATGCTCTCATAATTCCGTATTGGCATTGATTTCCTATCTATTAAGCCCCTTGGGGCCGACCTTGGCGAGCTCGGCTTTTGCTAGCTCTAGCTTCTTTAATAGACCCTTCTTCTCTTTTCGAGAAGTTTGTGTTAAACACAACAAAATTTTCTGTCAAACGGATATCGATCCTTAATTCGGCCACCGGTGCCCACATTAAGGCTCGGGGGTTACTGGGCTTCTGGCTTATCATTTACAAATATTAAAGGGGTATATCGATCCCCTGATCTGGTGTTGCCACTCGACCAGTGGCTCAGGGGCTACTGCATTTCCTATTCAATGCAGAAAATTCAAAGTGCTCAGTGTTCGGCTTGACTGAGCTATGGATAAACGCATCTTCGGACAACAATAGGTACCGTCTGCGACTTATCTGGCATTGGAGCTCGGATACAGTCCGGCATTGGAGCTCAGATACAGTCCGCATTGGAGCTCCGATGCAATCTGGCGTTGGAGCTTGGATGTAGTTCGGCGTTGGAGCTCGACTGCAAAAAGACACCTCGGATGCTGTCCGGCGTTGGAGCTCGGACGCCAGGGGACACCACCGCACGGGAAACACTTCGAACCCAAGGTGTGGCGTAAAATAACAAGGCATCGATAAAGGCCGAAGACTTAAAGGGCTTCTCAGATACCCGACGTGTAAACTCTTTAGATTCTCTTCGACAATCCTCAGGATGGAAGATCGGAAGACTTGTTGAACCAGTTTTCAAGACCGACGACCGAAGATGAAGAACAGTTCGGAAGAATCGAGGAGCGTCCCCAACTTGAAGACCGGTTCAGGGGGCTATTAATGGTGTCCTGGACTAGGGGGTACTCACCACGTCGTCTCTCGACCAGCTGGATCGAGCCGAGGACCCCCATGACAGTTCACTCATGGGCCACTTCGGGCAGCCCATGAGGTATACAAGGAGGTTTCCACAAGACTTGGCGCACAAACCGAGGACTCTCCTAAAACCCTAGGCCTCCGGTGTGTTATATAAACCGAGGCCAGGCTAGTTAGTAGATGATCTAATATTCGTTAGAACAATCTCGTGGTAGACACATGTACTCTGTACTATCCCCCATATGAATACAATCAAAAGCAGGACGTAGGGTTTTACCTCCATCAAGAGGGCCCGAACCTTGGTAAAACCTGTGTCCATGTTACCATCGCTCCAAGACTCCTAGTTTAGGACCCCTACTACGAGATATGCCGGATACATAACCGACAGGGGGCCTACTGGTCGGCCTTGCGTTTGTTGTTCTGTTGGTTCTGCTGGCGGCTACTCTCGCCAGCCGGCTTGGAGGGGGATGCCGGCAACACCTTGCCGGCTTCGTCCAGCACCACGTGGACTTTCATGGCGGAGTTGGCGTTGGCGTACTTGTCCGCTGTGACCATGAGCGCAGCCATGGTGGTCGGCTCGAAGCGCAGGAGCTTGTGCTTGAGGAGGGTGCCATCCCGGCAACCGCTCACGAAGTACTGAATGGCTTGGATATCGTGGACGCCCTCGCAGCTGTTTTGGAGCTCGGTCCAGCGTGCGAGGTACTTGCGGCCAGTTTCCATTGGCCCCAGCACGCACATGGTGAGCTGGCTGGGGCGTCCGGGGCGCTTGTAGGTGCTGGTGAAGTTGCTGACGAACGCCTGCTTGAAATCAACCCACGCGTTGATGCTGCCGGCCGGCAGGCTGTTCAACCACTTGCGGGCCAATCCTTGGAGCACGAGCGGGGCGTAGCGCACGGTGAGACGGTGGTTGCCGCCCGCGATGCTGATGGCGGTGGTGTAGTCGATGAGCCAGTCCTCCGGCTTGACGATCCCGTTATACTTGGGGGTGTCACGGGGCAGCGTGAACCCGTTGTGGAAGGGCTCATCCGGGATGCGCGGACCGAAGCAAGCCGGCCCCACGGTGTTGTCTTCCTCTAGCTCAAGGGAGAGGGCGAGCCGATCGAGGCGGTGGCGGGCGTCGGTGTCATCGATGGCACGCGGGCCTAGCTGGCTTGTGACCGGGCCGCGGGGGGCCGGGTCGACCGAAGCTGCTCGGGCACGTCGGCCGGATTGCGGGGGGGGGGGGGGGATCTTGCCGGCGCTGCTCCTCCGGAGCCAGCTTGTCGCCCTGGTCGTCATCGGCCGTTAGAGCGCTGTCGCATCGGGTTCGGGTCCGGCCGGAATGGGCTTCGCTAGGGGGGGCGGGGAAGACGCCGTGTTCCGCTCCTCGGGGTCCTTGGAGCGGCGCAAGGCGGACATGGCGGGATGGTCGAGGCGGTCTTGCTGCGTGTTCGCAACGCTGAGAAGCTCGTTCATGTGCCGCAGTCGCTCCTGTAGCTCCTCACCCTGCAGCTGCTCCAAACTGACGGCGGCTGCTTGCGTGGCACGCATGTTCTTGATGGTGGTGTCGTAGACGGGCGGGATCGCGCCCAGTGCGCGGCCGATGGCGGCTCCACGGTTCCGCACCTCGCCAACCCGGCTGGGTTCGGCACTGGCCGGCGTGAAGACATACGCGGCGTCGCGTTCCCGCTGGGTGGAGTCCAACCGATGCTGCATAGCAGCAAGCGTCGCGGCCTCGTCCAGCAGGCGCTTGCGCCCTTCCTAGAGCTGGGCCAGGGCCTCCGCGGCGTTGGTGGCGTTGACATCGCTGGCGATGGGGACGCTGAGGTTCTGCATCGTGGCACGCAGCGGGTCGGTCGCGCCGGTTAGCCCCTCTACGACCCTGGCGGCGGCGGCATTCTTCGCAGCGCTAGATGAAGAGGAGCCGGAGCCGGTGGTGAGCACCTCCACCCAAACGCAGGGATCTGCCACCCTGGCGGAGGCGTCGCCGAGGGGGACAGGCGAGTCGATGACGTCGAGAAACACGCTGGGGTACTCATCGGCCGCGGACGCATCGGAGATGTGCAGCGCGCCGAAGGATGCGGTGAGCGAGTCAATGAATTCAGCCGCGAGTGCGCCGGGCGCGGGGAACGCGCAATGCGCCATGTGCTCACCGGAGTCGATGAAGGGCCCCGTCTGGAACGTGTCTCCGGCCGGGACCTCGAGCTGCCCCACGGTGGGCGCCAACTGTCGTGGTGGGCGCACGTCAGATGCCAAAGGATGGCTAAAGAGAGGGACAGGCTCGAGGGCACCGCTGGGCTCCAGAGGCGAGGTCGGCATGAGCGAGCGAGGGACACAAGACATACCCAAGTTCGGGGCTCTCCGGAGAGATAACACCCCTACTCCTGCCGAGTGTGGTTTATATGTGGAGGATAGAAGCTTGCGCCTGGAGCTGTTTCGGGGTGGGAGGAAGACATGCCCAAGCATAGGCTGTTCCTTCTCCTCATATCTGTGTGTATTCTACTGATGGCCGACCCTTTGCATGGAGGCGTCCTAGGGGGTTTCATAGGTCAACCCCCAGGGTTACAAAGGTAAAGTTACATGGCCGCGGGGCCGGGATGTCAGTGTCTGGGAAGCCGGCGCTGGGGCCCGCCGGGTACCAGGATACGTTGGGTTCTCTGGGCACGGGCCCCGTGCTCCAGGGGACACTGTTGTCCATCTTGTCATGCGTGACAGAGTGGGTGAGCCGGCTCGGCTACAGTGGCGCGTCGCCTGGTCGCCATCGGCTTGCGTCAGCAGGACGAGGGATGCACTGTAGCCATGTCGGCCCTGGTCAGCGGGGTAGGTGGGCCATTGTTGCCACGCTCCTGCCGGTCAGCGGGGTTGGTGGAACACTATAGCCATGCTCATCCCTTCATGGGGACTTGTTCCGTCGTACGCCCCGGATGGGACGGGAGCTGACCCATGGCCGGGTTGAGGGGCGCACCGTGGTTGCGCTTACTTGCCGGGGCCGGCCGGCATGCGCCAGCGGGTCTGGCCGGGTTGCGGGCCTTGGCCGGATTGAGGAACCCGGCCAAGGACAAGCAGGATTGAGGGGCGTTGCTAGCCCTGAAGTTTTTGAAAAGTATTCGGGTTCCGTTGCCTGCCCGGGGCTCATCCCCCCGACATTAGAACTCTAAGAATTCAACATCCAAGCTCATCTACAGCAGCACTAACAGTAGCTAATTATTCAAAATATAATCCACTAAGCAAAAACTAATTGGAGCAATGGAGGAGTCACATACCAAGTAGCAATCCCTCAAAACAGTTTCAAAAATGGAACTACGAGCAAAGAGATTGAAATCCGTGGGTTTGAGAGCAAGAACACGAGAGAGAGAGAGAGAGAGAGAGAGCAATGGTGATTTTTTTCTGGAGGTAGGACATGACATGGGCTAAAGAGATAAGTGAGGGGTGATACGTCTCCAACGTATCTATAATTTTTGCTTGTTCCATGCTGTTATATTATCATTCTTGGATGTTTTACAATTATTTTATAGCAACTTTATATCATTTTTTGGGACTAACCTATTGACATAGTGCCCAGGGCCAGTTGCTATTTTTTGCTTGTTTTTTACTTTGCAGAAAATCAATACCAAACGGAGTCCAAATGCAGCGAAACTTTTTGGAGAGTTTTTCTGGACCAGAAGACACCTGTTGGGCCAAAGAAGTACCAGAGGGGGCTCCGAGGGGAGCACAACCCACCTGGGCGCGCCAGGGGGCCCAGGCGCGCCCTGGTGGGTTGTGCCCACCTCGGCCGCCTCCCGCACCGCCTCTTTGCTCTATAAATACCCCGAAAATCCAAAAACCCTAGGGGAGTCGACGAAACACAATTCCAGCCACCGCAAGTTCCAGAACCATCAGATCGAATCTAGACACCATCACGGAGGGGTTCATCATCCTCATTGGTGCCTCTCCGATGATACGTGAGTAGTTCATTGTAGACCCACGGGTCCGTAGTTAGTAGCTAGATGGCTTCCTCTCTCTCTTTTGATTCTCAATACAATGGTCTCTTGGAGATCTATCTGATGTAACTCTTTTTGCGTTGTGTTTGTTGGGATCCGATGAACTTTGAGTTTATGATTAGACCTAGTTATCCATGAAAGTTATTTTAGTTTCTTTGATCTTTTATATGCATGATTAGTTATAGCCTCAGATTTCTTCTTTGAATCTTTGGTTTAGTTAGGCCAACTAGATCAATTTTTCTTGCCATGGGAAGAGGTGCTTTGTGATGGGTTCAGTCGTGCGGTGTTCTTTCCCAGTGACAGAAGGGGCAGCAAGACACGTATTGATCGTTGCTATTAAGGATAACAAGATGGGGTCTATTCCTACATGAATAGATCTTGTCTACATCATGTCATCGTTCTTATTGCATTACTCCGTTTTTCCAAGAACTTAATACACTAGATGCATGCTGGATAGCGGTCAATGTGTGGAGTAATAGTAGTAGATGCAGGCAGGAGTCGGTCTACTAATCTTGGACGTGATGCCTATATAATGATCATTGTCTGGATATCGTCATAATTATTTCAAGTTCTATCAATTGCCCAACAGTAATTTGTTTACCCGCCGTATGCTATTTTCTCGAGATAAGCCACTAGTGAAATCTACGGCCCTCGAGTCTATTCTTTATTATATTTTCCGTGAGATCTATTTTTATTTGCTTTTGTTTTCAGATCTATTATTCTAAAAACCCAAAAATACCTTGCTGCACTTTTTCTTTCTTTATTTTATTTTTCTTTATCAGGAGATCTATTTATCCAAAATCATACAAACCAATCTATCTTTTACCCAAGAGGGATTGACAACCCCTCTTACGCGTCGGGTTGCAAGTATTTGTTCTTTGTGTGCCGGTACCGTTTACATAGTGTTGCTTGGTTCTCCTACTGGTTCGATAACCTTGGTTTCATCACTGAGGGAAATACCTACCATAGCTGTGCTGCATCATCCCTTCCTCTTCGGGAAAAAACTGACGCAGACACGAACCATCAAGAAAGGATTTCTGGTGCCGTTGCCGGGGAGACATCATCAATATCTATTAGGTTCCTAATCCCAAATCTCATCTCCTTGCAATTTACATTATTTGCCATTTGTCTCTCATTTTCATCTCCCCCACTTCACAAAAATTTGCCGTTTTATTCGCCCTCTTTTTCATTTGCCGTTTTCTCGTCAGATCTATCTTTTTGTGTGCAATATTGTTTGTGTAGTCACGATGACTCAAGAAAACACCAAGTTGTGTGATTTTTCCAATACCAATAATATTGATTTTATTAGCACTCCAATTGCTCCTCCCGCCACTAGTGCGGAATCTTGTGATATTAATGCCGCTTTGTTGAATCTTGTTATGAAAGATCAATTTTCTGGTACTCCTAATGAGGATGATGTGTCCCATCTAAACACATTCGTGGAATTATGCGATATGCAAAAGAAAAAAGATGTGGACAATGATATTGTTAAGTTGAAATTATTTCCGTTTTCTCTGTGAGATCGCGCAAAAATTTGGTTTTCTTCTTTGCCTCGCAATAGTATCGATTCTTGGGATAAATGCAAAGATGCTTCCATTACTAAGTATTTTTCGCCCGAAAAAATTATTTCTCTTAGAACTCAAATCATGAATTTTAAGCAACTTGAGCATGAACATGTTGCACAATCTTGGGAAAGAATGAAATTGATGCTAAGAAATTGTCCTACTCATGGTTTAAATCTTTGGATGATCATACAAATTTTTTATGCGGGATTGAATTTTGTTTCTAGAAATCTTTTAGATTCCGCCGCGGGTGGTACTTTTATGGAAATTACTTTGGCTGAAGCTACTAAATTGCTTGATAATACTATGGCAAATTATTCACAATGGCGTACCGAAAGGGCTCCTACTAGTAAAAAAGTCAATTCGGTTGAAGAAATAAATTCTTTGAGTGAAAAAGTTTATGCTCTTATGAAATTGGTTGCTAATAAAAGTGCTCCTATTGATCTTAATGATGTCCCTTTTTCTACTTTGATTGAGCAAAATAGTGATTCCGTAGATGTGAATTTTGTCTCGCGAAACAATTTTAATAACAATGCTTATAGAGGTAATTTCAATCCTAGGCATTTTCCTAGAAATTCCTCTAATAATTATGGTAATTCCTATGGTGATCCTTCTTATAATAATAATAGGAACACCTCTGATCTTGAGAATAATATTAAAGAATTTATCAATGCTCAATTTTTTTTTAAATAATACGATAGAAGAAAAGTTGAATAAGATTGATGATATGTCCAGAAGCATTGATAGGATTTCTCACGATGTAGAAAATCTCAAGTTGAAATTTTTTGTGCCCAAGGTTTAGGAATCAATTAAAGCTTTATATGTTTCTATGGATGAAAGTAAGAAAAGAACCGCTATGCTTAGAGCTAAAAGAGAATTTTTAGAAAGGGCATTTTCTACTGATTGCTTTCATAAAAATGATGAAGATCTTAAAGTGATTGGTGTTTCTTCTATTGATTCCTTGTTTAGTAAAATTAAAATTGATGATAAGGGACTGAAGAAGAGTCAACTTTAGCTAGAAGGCGTCCCGATAATTTGGAGGGTGAAAATATTGATGAAAAAATTGATAAAAGTGGGTTTGGAGAGGTCAAAACTTTAACTAGTGATGTGCCCACTCTTTTGGATTACAAAGACTTTAATTATGATAGTTGCTCCTTGATTGATTGTATTTCTTTGTTGCAATCCATGATAAATTCACCGCATGCTTATGAACAAAATAAAGCTTTTACTAAACATATTGTTGATGCTATGATGAAAGCTTTTGAAGAAAAGTTGGAATTAGAGATCTCGATTCCTAGAAAATTACATTATGAATGGGAACCCACCATCAAAGTCAAGATTAAACATTATGAGTGTTTTGCTTTATGTGATTTGGGTGCCAGTGTTTCCACAATTCCGAAATATTTAGGTGATGTGCTTGGTCTTACCAATATTGAAAAGTATTCTTTAAATTTGCACTTGGCGGATTCTACTATTAAAAGGCCTTTGGGAAGAATTAATGATGTTCTTATTCTTGCAAATAGGAATTATGTGCCCATAGATTTTAATGTTCTTGATATTGATTGCAATCCGTCTTGTCCAATTATACTTGGTACACCGTTTTTACGTACTATTGGTGCCGTGATTGATATGAAAGAAGGCAATATTAAATTCAAATTTCCACTAAGAAAGGGTATGGAACACTTCCCTAGAACAAGAATTAAGCCACCATATGAATCAATCATGAGGGCATCCTATGGATCTAGAACTAAAGATGACAATTCTTAGATCTATGCTTTATGCCTAGCTAGGGGCGTAAAACGATAGCGCTTGTTCGGAGACAACCCAATGAATAATATTTATTTTTGCCGTTTTGTTTCTGTTCTTGAGTGTTTGCACAATTATGCCTCTGTTTTGATTGTGTTTTTTATGTTTTAATTAGTGTTTGTGCCAAGTGAAGCCTTTGGGATAGCTTTGGTGATAGTTGATTTGATCTTGTTGAAAAACAGAAACTTTCGCGTCAAGTAAAATAATTTTCTAGATTCACAAAAGTGACAAAAAATTCTGAATTGTTTACACAAGATTGATATACAAGTTGCCTCTGTTTTCCTTATTTTTCAGAATTTTTGGAGTTACAGAAGTATCAGAACAATTCGCATCTTTATAGACTGTTCTGTTTTTGACAGATTTTGTTTTCTTTGCATTGTGTGCTTATTTTGATGATTCTATGGATTGTATCGGGGGGTATAAGCCATGGCAAAGTTAGAATACAGTAGATATAATGCAATAACAAAATTTGAATGGGTTTTCTACAGTACTTAAAGTAAAGATTGGTTTTCTTTGCATTGTGTGCTTATTTTGTTTTCTTATACGAATGGGTTTTCAAGTTTTGGGTGAGATCACGATAGATGAAGGAATAAGGAGTAAGAAGAGCCTAAACTTGGGGATGCCCCATGGGCCATGGCATCCCAAGGCAATATTCAAGGAGAAACAAGCAACTAAGCTTGGGGATGCCCTGAGTGGCATCCCCTCTTTCTTCTAACGACCATCAGTATTTTATTTGGAGCTATATTTTTATTCGTCACATATCATGAGTTTTGCTTGGAGCGTCTTGTATTATATGAATCTTTTCTTGTTTTGCTTTTTATTTTGTGTCAAGTATCCTTGCTGAACACACCTATTTGAGAGATCCAAAATTATGTTATGATTTGTTAGAATTGCTCTTTATGCTTCACTTAATTTTTTTGAGCTATGGAATTGCTCTAGTGCTTCACTTATATCTTTTTGAGCATGGTGTGCTTTAATATTTTTGAAGAAATGCTCACATGCTTCACTTAGATTTATTTGAGAGTTAGTAATTTTGAAGAAATTCTCTCATGCTTCACATATATTATTTTGAGAGATGAAATTTTTTATGCTCATGTTCTTCACTTAGATTTGTTTGAGCTATCAAAAGCAACATATGAAATTAGTCCCAAAGTGATAGATATTCAAGAGGGATATAATAATAACTTTCATGAAGACCATTGGACAAAATAAACTTGATTCTTTGTAATAGTTTTGAGATATGATGATAGTGATATGTGAGTCATGTTGGTGAGTAATTGTGCTCTTGTAAGAATATTGGTGTTAAGGTTTGTGATTCCCTATGCAAGCACGAAAGTCAATAGTTACGCAATGAAATTACATCCTACTTGTGGTGCATTATTCGGTGTTAGTTATGCTCAATGCTTGCTTATGTGATTTTTCGTTTCTTGGTTGGATGCTTCTCAATATTTTTGCTAGCCTTCCCTTGTGCTAAGTAGGAATACTACTTGTGCATCCAAAATCCTTAAACCCAATTTTGCCATATGAGTCCACCATACCTACCTATATGCGGTATTTCCATGCCGTTCTAAGCAAATTTGTATGTGCCATCTATAATTTTCAAAATAATTTCCTTTTTGTGTGCTCGTACCGCTCATGAAACGGTAGGGGGTGGCTGATATTTTTCCATGCCAGATGTGTTATTCTCAAGATGAGTGTTTATTCACTTCTCATTGCACGAGAGTACGGCAAAGTTATTAGGGATGCCCAGTCCCGAAATGAAAAATGAATTTACTTTATGTTGTCAAATAATAAATTCCTTGGAAAGTGTTGGTATGGACGGCACCCGTGGATACGACTAGCCGTGGAATGTGAAAGTATGGTGGAAAAAGGAATAACCTTTATTTTCTGTTTGGGAACCGCCTATGATATATCTAGCATGGAAAGTATTGGGAACTACTCGATCGTTTTCATTGAAAGGAAAAGCATGCCACCCAAAATATTTTATCTCTATTTTTTTTCTTTGAGCTCTGGCACCTCTACAAATCCCTAATTCCCTCTGCGAAGGGCCTTTCTATTTACTTTTACAATTTTTATTTTTATTTGAGTCTCCATCTTCTCTTATAAAGCACCAACTAAGAGGCACTATGATCGTACTTGAGCATTGGATGTAGCTAATATGCGAGTGTGTTTCATGAATGGATCAATGATTGCGCATGATGGGCTAGGGATAAATTGCTTTAGTGTTGATATTTTGAAAGACATGGTTGCTTGTTAATATGCTTGAGTATTGAAATCTTCATGTTAAAACTAGACTATTGCTTTGAATCATATAAAAGTCCAAATGTCCATGCTACAAAAGAAAAGAATATGTGATGAACATGTTAGGCAGCATTCCACATCAAAAATTCTGTTTTTATCATTTACCTACTCGAGGACGAGTAGGAATGGGGATGCTGATACGTCTCAAACGTATCTATAATTTTTGCTTGTTCCATGCTGTTATATTATCATTCTAGGATGTTTTACAATCATTTTATAGCAACTTTATATCATTTTTTGGGACTAACCTATTGACATAGTGCCCAGTGCCAGTTGTTGTTTTTTGCTTGTTTTTTACTTCGCAGAGAATCAATACCAAATGGAGTCCAAACGCAGCGAAACTTTTTGGAGATTTTTTCTAGACCAGAAGACACCTGTTGGGCCAAAGAAGTACCAGAGGGGGGCTCCGAGTGGAGCACAACCCACCTGGGTGCGCCTCGGGGTCCAGGCGCGCCCTGGTGGGTGATGTCTACTACGCAACTTTATTCTTGTAGACTCGTGTTGGGCCTCCAAGCGCCAAGTTTTGTAGGACAGTAGCAATTTTCCCTCAAGTGGATGACCTAAGTTTTATCAATCCGTGGGAGGCGTAGGATGAAGATGGTCTCTCTCAAACAACCCTGCAACCAAATAACAAAAAGTCTCTTGTGTCCCCAACACACCCAGTACAATGGCAAATTGTATAGGTGCACTAGTTTGGCGAAGAGATGGTGATAAACGTGTAATATGGATGGTAGAAATATATTTTTATAATTTGAAAAAATAAAAACAGCAAGGTAGCAAGTGATAAAACGGATCACAAACGGTATTGCAATGCTTGAAAACAAGGTCTAGGGTCCGTACTTTCACTAGTGCAATCTCTCAACAATCCTAATCTAATTGGATCATATAACCATCCCTCAACGTGTGATGAAGAATCACTCCAAAGTTCTTATCTAGCGGAGAACATAATAAGAAATTGTTTGTAGGGTACGAAACCACCTTAAAGTTATTCTTTCCATTCGATCTATTCAAAAGTTCGTACTAAAATAACGCAAAGTTATTCTTTCCGTTCGATCTATCCAAGAGTTCGTACTAAAATAACACCATATGATACGCATCAACAAACTCTAATGTCACCTAGATACTCCAATGTCACCACAAGTATCCATGAGTTAATTATACGATACGCATCAAACAATTTTAGATTCATAATACTCGATCCAACACAAAGAACCTCAAAGAGTGCCCCAAGATTTCTACCGGAGAAACAAGGACGAAAACGTGCATCAACCCCTATGCATAGATTACCCCAATGTCACCTCGGGAATCTGCGAGTTGAGAGCCAAAACATATATCAAGTGAATCAACATAATACCCCATTGTCACCACGGGTATTCATATGCAAGACATATATCAAGTGCTTTCAAATCCATAAAAGTATTCAATCCAATAAAACGAAATCTCAAAGGGAAAACTCAATGCACAACAAGATAGAGAGGGGAAAACACCATATGATCCAACTATATTAACAATGCCTATGATACATCAAGATTGTGACATCTCAAGAACACGAGAGAGAGAGAGAGAGATTAAACACATAGGTACTGGTACAAACCCTCAGCCCCGAGGGTGGACTACTCCCTCCTCATCATGGTGGCCGCCAGGATGATGAAGATGGCCACCGGTGATTATTTCCCCCTCCGACGGAGTGCCAGAATGGGGTCTAGATTGGTTTTTTGTGGCAACAGAGGCTTG
Organism: Thinopyrum elongatum; assembly: GCA_011799875.1. NCBI lineage: Eukaryota > Viridiplantae > Streptophyta > Magnoliopsida > Poales > Poaceae > Thinopyrum > Thinopyrum elongatum. The sequence goes on along the minus strand of CM022299.1, from coordinate 31,786,857 downwards.
CGGTGGCGGAACTTCCGATCTAGGGTTATCGCGAGGGTTTTTGGAATATTGGGAATTTTCGTGGCCCCCAGGCGCGCCCAGGTGGGTTGTGCCCACCTCGGTGGCCTCCCGCACCGCCTCTTCGCCCTATAAATTCCCAAATATTTGGGTTGTGCTCTCCTCGGAGCTCCCCTCTGGTACTTCTTTGGCCCACCGGGTGTCTTCTGGTCCATAAAAAATCTCCAAAAAGTTTCGCCGCATTTGGAATCCATTTGGTATTGATTTTTTGCGATGTAAAAAACAAGCAAAAAACAGCAACTGGCACTGGGCACTATGTCAATAGGTTAGTCCCAAAAAATGATATAAAGTTGCTATAAAATGATTGTAAAACATCCAAGAATGATAATATAACGGCATGAATACTTCATAAATTATAGATACGTTGGAGACGTATCAGTGGGTTGTGCCCACCTCGGCTGCCTCCCACACCACCTCTTTGCTCTATAAATACCCTGAAATTCCAAAAACCCTAGGGGAGTCAATGAAACACATTTCCAGCCGCCGCAAGTTCCAAAACCACCAGATCCAATCTAGACACCATCACGGAGGGGTTCATCATCCTCATTGGTGTCTCTCCGATGATGCGCGAGTAGTTCATTATAGACCTACGGGTCCGTAGTTAGTAGCTAGATGGCTTCCTCTCTCTCTTTTGATTCTCAATACAATGGTCTCTTGGAGATCTATTTGATGTAACTCTTTTGGCGGTGTGTTTGTTGGGATCCGATGAACTTTGAGTTTATGATCAGATCTATTTATCTATGAAAGTTATTTGAGTTTCTTTGATCTCATATATGCATGATTAATTATAGCCTCGTAGTTCTTCTTCGAATCTTTGCTTTAGTTAGGCCAACTAAATCGATTTTTCTTGCAATGGGAAGAGGTGCTTTGTGATGGGTTCAGTCGTGCGGTGTTCTTTCCCAGTGACAGAAGGGGCAGCAAGACACGTATTGATCGTTGCTATTAAGGATAACAAGATGGGGTCTATTCCTACATGAATAGATCTTGTCTACATCATGTCATCATTCTTGTTGCATTACTCCGTTTTTCCATGAACTTAATACACTAGATGCATGCTGGATAGCGGTCGATGTGTGGAGTAATAGTAGTAGATGCAGGCAGGAGTCGGTCTACTAATCTTGAACGTGACGCTTATATAATGATCATTGCCTGGATATCGTCATAATTATTTGAAGTTCTATCAATTGCCCAACAGTAATTTGTTTACCCGTCATATGCTATTTTCTTGAGACAAGCCACTAGTGAAATCTACGGCCCCCGGGTCTATTCTTTATCATATTTGCCTTTAGATCTATTTTTATTTGCTTTTTTTTAGATCTATTATTCTAACAACCCAAAAATACCTTGCTGCGTTTTTTCTTTATTTATTTTATTTTGCTTTATCGGGAGATCTATTTATCCAAAATCATACAAACCAATCTATCTTTTACGCGAGAGGGATTGGCAACCCCTCTTACGCGTCGGGTTGCAAGTATTTGTTCTTTGTGTGCAGGTACCGTTTACATAGTGTTGCTTGGTTCTCCTACTGGTTCGATAACCTCGGTTTCATCACTGAGGGAAATACCTACCGTAGCTGTGCTGCATCATCCCTTCCTCTTCGGGGAAAAACTGACGCGGAGACGAGCCATCAAGGGGGCCCACGTGGGGACCACAACCCACCAGGGCACGCGTGGGGCTGCTAGCGCGCCCAGGTGGGTTGTGCTCACCTGGTGCACCCCCTCTGATGTTATTTGTACTAAAAATTCAGAAATATTCAGAGAAAACCGTATTAAATTTTCAGGGCATTCCGAGAACTTTTATTTTTGGGTCATTTTTTATTGCATGGGAAATTCAGAAAACAGACAAAACAAGGCATTTTATTTTATTTAACTAACAAAAACATGAAATAAAAGTTGGGAGCAGAAGGTTGTGCTTACTAAATTCATCAACTTCATACCTCTCAAAAATGATCCATTAATAAGGTTGATCAAGTCTTATTAACAACCACCATCGATTAGCATGAAACCTAAGAACTTCCGTAAAACACTAAGTTACCTCAACGGGGATATGCATGTCTCCAACAATACGCATTTCATATTTCTTTTTGGTAGTAGGTAGAGGTAGTTGAAAACTTCCAATAGTGAGTGTCAGAGATTTTTCAATAACATTAATACCATTCACTTGGAATTGTTTCTTCGGAAAGTGCACCATATTTTCGTTACCATTGATATGAAAAGTGACCTTGCTTTTATTGCAATCAATAACAACCCCTGCAGTATTAAAAAAGGGTCTACCAAGGATAATCGACATGTTGTCGTCCTCGGGCATCTCAAGTATAACAAAATTAGTTAAGATAGTAACATTTGCAACAACAATGGGCACATCCTCACAAATACCGATAGGTATGGCAGTTGATTTGTCAGCCATTTGCAAATATATTTTAGTATGTGTGAGTTTATTCAAATCAAGTCTTTTATTTAAAGAGAAAGACATAACACTAACACCAGCTCCTAGATCACACAAAGCAGTTTTAACATAATTTCTAATGATGGAACAAGGTATAGTTGGTATTCGTGGATCTCCAAGTTTTTTAGGTACTCCGTCCTTAAAAGAATAATTAGAAAGCATGGTGGAGATTTCAGCTTCAGGTATTTTTCTAATATTAGTGATGATGTCTTTCATATATTTTGCATAAGGGGCCATCTTTAAAATATCAGTCAAGCGAGTGCGCAAAAAGACTGGCATTAGCATTTTAGCAAAGCATTCAAATTATTCATCATCCTTTTTCTTAGTTGATTTAGGTGGAAAGTGTGTGGGTTTTTGAACCCATGGTTCTCTTTCTCTTCCATGTTTTCTAGCAACAAAGTCTCTTTTATCATATCTTTTATTTTAGGTTGTGGGTTATCAAGATCAACAGCTGGTTCTATTTCAACATCATTATCCAGTGGTTTATCATTGTCTGGTTGAGTGTCCTCATGAACATCATCATTATCTTTTTCATTATCACTAGATGAATGTTCATTACCAGATTGAGTTTCAACATCAGAAATAGAAATATCATTATTATTATCAGGAGGTTTTTCTACTTCAGTTCACTAGAGGTATGCAAAGTCCTATCATTTTTCTTTTTCTTTATTCTTTTTAGAAGGACTAGGTGCATCAATATTAATTCTTTGAGAGTCTTGTTCAATTCTTTTAGGGTGTCCCTCAGGATAAAGTGGTTCCTGAGTCATTTTACCTCCTCTAGTTGCTACTCTAACAGCAAAGTCATTCATATTATTATTCATTTCACTAAGCAACTCTCTCTGAGATTTAGCAACTTGTTCTACTTGAGTTTGAACCATAGAAGCAGCATTTCCTACACCTCTTACATCATTAGTAATTCGGAATAACAAGTCACTCAAGCGAGCAATCATATTGGAGTTGTATTTCAATTGTTTCATAACATTTTCATTGAAGTGATCTTGTTTTCTAATGTATTTGTCAAACTCATAAAGGCATTGACTACGATGTTTATTGCAAGAAATATCACTTTCATCAAATTTCATTAAAGAATTTACGTCTACCACCTTTGGTGTGGTGGTGTGTCAAGTCCATGTATTTCTTCAATAGGAGGTAAATTTTTAACATCCTCTGCTTTAATACCCTTTTCCTTCATACTTTTTTTTGCTTCTTGCATATCTTCAGGACTGACATATAAGATACCCCTCTTATTTGGAGTGGGTTTAGGCGGTGGTTCAGGAAGAGTCCAATCATCATAATTTTTCAATATATTATTCAATAATTCCTCAGCTTGTTCAACAGTTCGTTCCCACAAAACACAACCAGCACAACTATCTAGGAAGTCCCTAGAAGCATCGGTTAGTCCATTATAGAAGATATCAAGTATTTCATTTTTCTTAAGAGGATGATCAGGCAAAGCATTAAGCAATTGGAGAAGCCTCCCCCAAGCATGTGGGAGACTCTCTTCTTCAATTTGCACAAAATTAAATATTTCCTGTAAGGCAGCTTGTTTCTTATGAGCAGGAAAATATTTTTCAGAGAAGTAACACTACAAGAAATATGTCAACTTGTGACCTTTTGTCAGTGACCCTGAAAGAATTGGTCATAAATCTACGACCATTTGAGACCAATTGGTCAAAAGCTGTTCGGGGGGCTCCAAACGCTAAACTATAACGACCATTTTGGTCAAAAAGGTCGTAATTTCCTTACACGAAATGGTCGTAAAGCAAACATCACTGATCCGCTGCCTTATTTCTAGCTGATAACGACCAATATAGATGGTCATAGCCTTGTAAATTGTGGTGCATTGCTATGACTAGGCGCCACCTCATCAGTTTTGCCTATGTGTCATGTCTATGTGTCAATTTTTTCCCTAGGTTGTGAAGCAACCTATATTTCTGTCATTCCCAAAATTCCCAAAAAAATTGGGCATTCTTTACTATCCAAATCATTGCCTCATGACAATATTCAGCTCCATTTGCCTGGTAAATCTTCCTCGGCAATTTTCCAAAGTTTCTGTTCAGCTAGAACCGTTGTATAGAAAGCACTAGCTAGGCATATCCTAATGAGCTGAATTTTTGCCACATCTTCTATATTCCCAAATCATATCTCTCCACAAAATTTTAGCCCCATCTAACAATCCATGTGAGCTCACCATCCAATCTTTGTTTCTGGTAATATTTTCAGTTTGTGAAGCAGCTATATTTTATGTTAATTTATAATTGCTGAAAATTTACCAGGACATGACCTTACCCATACCACCTCCCTCCACCAAATTTTAGCTCATTTAATCAATCCAATTTCCCTCAACATTTTTCCCAATTTTCTGTTCAGTGGAGAGCACTATGAAGGAAGTACCATTTTTATTTATCCAAATGGAATGAAATTTTTACAGTGCCTTCATATGCCCAAATTATCATCCTCCTCCAAACTTCAGATGAATTCATTCATTCATTTGAGTCTAGCTTCAGCATTCATATTTTTGTCTAGTGTGGTACTTTGCAAAGCAAGTGATGCCTAGGCTCCTCCATTTGAGCTGCAAATTTTCCAAGAAAGTGTCCTTAGTAGATGATCATCCTCGGCCAAACCTCAGGCCCATTGGCCATGTGCATTTTCCCTACCACTAATCAAACACTTGGCTGCTAATTCATGTTTGAGCTTAGTTCAGTCTCCTCGTGAGATTCTTCCTAACACCTACCGGGGGAGTGCCCAACCCACTAGACATGCCTAGGCCGCCCAGAACGCGTGGCAACGCCACGGTCACGCGGTGACCACGCGGCGGGCATGCGAGTTTACGTGCTCTGGAGTTGGGGCCCTTGGCCACCATCCAAACCTCAATGTATCACCACCAAACCATGTATTTCTGATTAAATAGATACTTATGTACCTATAAATGATTTTTGGAAAAAATAAAGAGCAAACTATGAGGCAGCTGCAGTTCAAATTTGAGCCGCTTCCTACTGAATCGGCGGAAATTTGTCTTTTCACCAGTGGTGGATCAAAACTTTTGACACCCAACCATTTTGTTAATTGTGCATTAAATATGGCCTAGTATTTTAGAAATTTGATTTGATCCAATTTTGCAACAAATATATGGTAGGTCCTTCACAAAAAAACTCATTTTGGGCACTCAAAAAATGGAAAATTGATTTTTCGTCCAAAGAAAATGAAAACTCCCTTAGGCATCATTGTTTGCCATTCCAAGATGCACCCTTGTGCACAATATGAGATCATTTAAACAAACTATGCCATGAATGTGGCCATAAGATTGATCATTTGGCTTGAAAGCCATGAATCTTCACACATGATAGCTCATTTCTCATAACACTTTTTTTTAGAGAATTGCCTTATTACAAGTTTATTATTTTTCCTGGTAACTTGGTCACATATAATGATACAATGCAAAGGTTTTCCAATTTTTTGATTTTTTTTTGAATTTTTATGCCCGTTTCATAATGCGGTCAAAACAGCGGGCATGGCCGTTCCTAGCTAGTGGTTGAATCTTGGAAAACTTTTGGTGTTTCTCTGATTAAATAGATACTTATGTGCCTATAAATGATTTTTGGAAAAAAATAAAGAGAAAACTATGAGGCAGCTGCAGTTCAAATTTGACTCGCTTCCTACTAAATCGGTGGAAATTTGTCTTTTTCACCAGAGGTGGATCAAATCTTTTGACACCCAACCATTTGGTCAATTGTGCATTAAATATGTCCTAGTATTTTAGAAAACTGATTTGGTCCAATTTTGCAACAAATATATGGTAGGTCCTTCACAAAAAAACTCATTTTGGGCACTCGAAAATGGAAAATTGATTTTTCGTCCAAAGAAAATGAAAACTCCCTTAGGCAACATTGTTTGCCATTCTAAGATGCTCCCTTGTGCACAATATGAGATCATTTGAACAAACTATGCCATGAATGTGGCCATAAGATTGGTCATTTGGCTTGAAAGCCATGAATCTTCACACATGATAGCTCATTTTTTAGAACACTTTTTAAAACTAATTGCCGTATTACAAGTTTATTATTTTTCCTGGGAACTTGGTCGCATATAATGACACAATGCGAAGGTTTTCCCATTTTTTGATTTTTTTTTTTGAATTTTTTATGCCCGTTTCAAAATGCTGTCAAAACAGCGGGCATGATCGTTCCTAGCTAGTGGTTGAATCTTGGAAAAAATTTGGTGTTTCTCTGATTAAGTAGATACTTATGTGCCTATAAATGATTTTTGGAAAAAATAAAGAGCAAACTATGAGGCAGCTGCAGTTCAAATTTGACCCGCTTCCTAGTGAATCGGTGGAAATTTGTCTTTTTCACCAGTGGTGGATCAAATCTTTTGACACCCAACCATTTGGTCAATTGTGCATTAAATATGGCCTAGTATTTTAGAAAATTGATTTGATCCAATTTTGCAACAAATATATGGTATGTCCTTCACAAAAAAACTCATTTTAGGCACTCGAAAAATGGAAAATTGATTTTTCGTCCAAAGAAAATGAAAACTCCCTTAGGCAACATTGTTTGCCATTCCAATATGCACCCTTGTGCACAATATGAGATCGTTTGAACAAACTATGCCATGAATGTGGCCATAAGATTGATCATTTGGCTTGAAAGCCATGAATCTTCACACATGATAGCTCATTTCTCATAACACTTTTTTTAAAGAATTGCCTTATTACAAGTTTATTATTTTTCCTGGTAACTAGGTCACATATAATGACATAATGCAAAGGTTTTCCAATTTTTTGATTTTTCTTAATTTTTTATGCCCGTTTCAAAATGCGGTCAAAATAGCGGGCATGACCGTTCCTAGCTAGTGGTTGAATCTTGGAAAACTTTAGGTGTTTCTCTGATTAAATAGATACTTATGTGCCTATAAATGATTTTTGGAAAAAATAAAGAGCAAACTATGAGGCAGCTGCAGTTTAAATTTGACCCGCTTCCTACTGAATCGGCGGAAATTTGTCTTTTTCACCAGAGGTGGATCAAATCTTTTAACAGCCAACCATTTGGTCAATTGTGCATTAAATATGGCGTAGTATTTTACAAAATTGATTTGGTCCAATTTTGCAACAAATATATGGTAGGTCCTTCACAAAAAAAACTCATTTTGGGCACTCAAAAAATGGAAAATTGATTTTTCGTCCAAAGAAAATGAAAACTCCCTTAGGCAACATTGTTTGCCATTCCAAGATGCACCCTTGTGCACAATGTGAGACCATTTTTTTGATTTTTTTTTTCATGTGTAAAAGTAGAAGAAAAACAAAAGAAAAAAACACAATCACATATACTCTATTCCCATTGGTGGAGTTAGTTTGACACGGATCGATGACATGGCGCCCATCCATCCATCGATCATCCCACATCCATCCATCCATCTATCTATAGAAAACAAAAAAGAAAAAAGAAAATGAAAAGGGGAAACCCCACGGCCCCACCCACCCCGATCCCATCCCTCCCTCTCGTCTCCCACCCACCCCGATCCTATCCCACCCTCGCCTCCCACACCGCCGCCGCCTCGTCCCTCCCAAACCCTACCCGCCGCCGCGCTGCCCACCGATTGCCTCGTTGAAAGTGCAATCATGCCCTTAATCTTATTTTGATGTTGATGACAACATATATTTTGGGACTAATCTTGTTTATCAAGTATATCTCAGGATTATGTCTCAAGGACTATGTGTGTGGATCATGACCTCAACCAAATAGGTATATATCACTCAAGAGCGGAGAAACAAGACAATTGCTTTGGCTCTTTTTCGGTTTGTTCTTGAGTATAGGGATCCCGCACTATTAAGAGGGGATCGATGGATTTCGTGAAAGACTTGCTCAAAACCCACAAAATATCCTCTCCATCATCTCTAAGTTTTCACCATGTGTGCACGAACCTGTGTGATCTTGAGTTAGTAGGCTCAGCGTTCTCCGGACGTCCGTTGTGTTCCGGACGTCCGACGACTCACAGCTGACCGGGCATCCGGCTCCCTCCAGATGTTCGGTACTTCTCTACAGAACCAATATTAACGGAAGTCCGGTCCCACCGGACGACCGGTCGCCGGATGTCCGGTCTTCTCCGGACGTCCGGTACATCTCAACAGAATGAATATTAGCGGATTTCCGGTCCCACCGGACGTCCGGTCAGCGGACGACCGGCACTCTCCGGACGACCGCTGCCTGTGTAGTTTTCGTGGTCTGATATGTGTTCCAGCGAGCGGACGACCGGCGGCCCAGCCGGACGTCCGGTCCTATCTGTGCCACCGGACGTCCGGTACCCACCGGACGTCCGGAAGCTCCAGTGCTCTAAGTGGCCAAATGGCTAGCTTTTCACTACCACTATATATAGCCTTCTCCCTCCCACGGGATAAGGTTGACCATTCACTTTTTGAGCATACACAAGAACACATTTCCACTCACTCTCTCTCTCATACACCAAATCTTAGATCCCAAGGGGATTTGAGAGCATTTGAGAGAAGTTGTCCAATCAAGTGATAGATCCACTCCTTCCCCTTCTTCTCACCAAAGGTATTCGTGATTTGAGCAAGTCTTGAGCTTTTCCCCATTGTTCTTGTTACTCTTGGAGGTTGGAGACTCCTAGGCGGTAGGAGTCGTTCGGAGAGGAATCAACCATTGTGATCACCCCAGGGAAGTTTGTGAGGGTTCGGAGACCACCCCAAGGTCTACCGCTAGTGGTTGAGAAACGCCTTCGTGGTGTTGTCTCAAAGAGAGAATAGGGTGAGCCTTCGTGGCGTTGGTGTGCCTTCGTGGTAACATCCACCTCTCTAAACGGTGACGTAGCTTCCCTCCAAGGAAGTGAACATCGGCATACATCCTCGTCTCTCGAAGTTGCGGTTATCCCTAACCCTAACTTCTCACTTGTGGTTACTTGTCTCTTAGTTTTTACTTATATCATATTGTGCTCGTTTACTCTCATACTTGGGTTACTTGTTTACATTGCTTAGCTCTTAGCTTCATACTTGCAATTGTTAGGCTCACTCTCATATTCCGCATTATAGCCTAAAACTGCTAAGTAACATTTAAAATTTGTAATTGTACCTATTCACCCCCCCCTCTAGGTCCATCTTGATCCTTTCACTCGTCCCCCGCCCCGCCTCATCCCCCACCCCGCCCCAGCGCCGCCGTCCATGGCCTCCCCCATGCCCTCCTCCTCTCGCCCCTCAGCTCCACCAGTGAGCCCCAAAGCGAAGCGAACCCACCACCCACCCCCGTGCCATTCACAGCGCCGCCGTCACCAAGCGCCCCTGTCTCCCTCACCTCGCCACCGGCCATGACCTCGGCTCTACCCTCCCCTCCCCTCATCAGAAGAGATCCAAGAGGGAGGGAGATAGAGTGAGCCATGGCGCGCCAAGATCCGATCCGCTTTTCCACCTGGAGTGGAGGCTGGAGCTCCATCCCCACGATGGCCTCCTCTGCTCCTAGCAACCACGACCTCGGACCCCTTCTCCGCATCCACGCACCGGCAGAGGAGCTCCGACGAGCAGCCGTAGCCATGGAACGTTTGCAGCTCCTCAATGTTCCTCACACGCAGACCACTGGGACGCGGAGGCCATGGAACTTGTCTAGGTATCACCCCCCCCCCTCTGCTCTTTCTTCCCCTCTGTAGATTTTCTCCCTACATCCATCGCTTGCGTATGACTTACTCCTCGTCATGTCCTCTAGATCTGATGAACTGCTGCTTGCTGGTGCTCGTCGTGGCCGGCTAATAAATCCTGTCCATTTTGCTACTGGCCGGCCATGTTTAAATTAATTGAATTAGTAGTATGTTTGTGTCTGTATGTCATGCCATGCCATGCCTATTGTTTGTGTTCATGTGAATATCATCATGCCGTCATGTGGTAATTTCGTAGCGTATCGTTGTGTCGGATGATGGATCAATCTCTCGCTCGCAATGACGGTGCTGCTCATGTTGCTTGTAGGTTCACCTCTCTCGTTCGCTGCTGCGCTGTCGTGGTGCACCTCTTTATTTTCATCACAAGTTTGTGGAATTTGAACAAAGTATATGGTCGGTGGCTGAGTAGTTACTGCGGGTGGACCATATATTTGTTAGCTCACAGTAAATAGCTAGTGGACCATATATTTGAACAAAATGTACTGTGAACCTCGCGACCATAAATTTTGCAAATCAGAGTAGTGGACTAGCAAGTTTGTGTGTTCGATGGCTGATGCTATTTGTTCTTTTTCGCATTGGTGTGAAGGCCTGCTCCTCTTTTATTTTCATCACAAGTTCATGACTTCACCTGAATTCGATTCGGCTAGGGATCCTTGATTCCTTACCTCCCACTGTACATAACTAGTTGTGAAGAAAGCCCCGAGTCAGTTGTGCTGCTCAGCAACAGCAAATTGTATTTCTTGCGGGGAATAATCAAGTGCCGAAGTGTAAATAAAGCATCCACCATGCTAGTTTGAGTAAACCACTGGTTATACCAGTGCTTAAGTTGTCGTCCTTTATGGATCAAAAATCATAGGAAGCTCTGTATCTTGTTAGTACTCTTGCCTTAATTGTATTCCACTCAGGTTCATCGTGTCTGTGTGTTTGTCTGTCTGACTGTCCGAGATCTGCTATGCTTTCCAGCTGCTGGACGGCCTTCTGGGTGTTCGCGGGGGCTAACGTGGTGCTGCTGTTGTTGGTGTCGGCGATCACGGCGCCAGTGTCGCCGGCGGCCGGCGGGTCGAGGATCCCGGAGGTGAAGGCGTACCTCAACGGCGTGGACGGCCCCAACATCTTCTCGCTCAAGACCCTCGTTGTCAAGGTGACCACTTCTAGTCCACATCCTCATCCACCTCAGTATATTGCATGCCTCGGCGTGATAGCCAAGTCCCAGCGGAAGATTCGTGCATTTTGGCGAGCGTTTGACATTTCTCTGAAACCAGCCCTGTGTGCTTAATTAAACCAGCCCTGTGTACATTTTGGCGCACCCGGGTTGCATCACCTCACCACCCCCCTGCAGCTCGGCCGACACGGCCTACACCGGCCCAACCTGTGGCTACTCGCAATTGTGTGGTTCGGTGCTCGGTACTCTGATTACTGGAGGAGCGGCTTTAGCTTGACTGGCTCACTTACTAGATGTTTCAGGCTGGATCCGTCATGTCATTTTGCACGACGGGTTAATTGACTAGATGTGTTAGTTCATGTCCTGTAAAGTTTGGAATGAAATGTGCTGCTTCAGATGGCTGGTGCTAGTAGGCATGGATAGGTCCATGGTTTTATTGTAGCAACACAATGTCTAGGGCGTGCAGGCTTAAATATGTGACCTACTGCCCAACATACATTGCGCTGTTTGAGCTATGTATATATATACTACTACAGCAGCCAGAAACAATCCATTTTATTAAATGAATTCTGGTTATGATTTGGTCATGGCATGACCTTCCTGTTTTGTTTTCTTTAAATCTGGTTGCAAGTTTACTATTTTTCCAGAACCATCGTCTTACATTTTCTTGTTTCATGTACAGCTTGCCAAAAATGGCTAACTCTGGACCTATTCGCCCCACTGTGCAATGCCAGACTGTTAAGTACAACATGAATGCCAGGGCTGGTAGATGATTTACACTTGAGGAGCCCAAGGTGATAATTTTTCCCCTTCATTTTGCTTCCTCCATCTTTGAATTACCCATGTGGGATGTTGTATCATCGGAGTGATCATTTGGTATACATCCTGACATGTACTAATAAAATAATATGTTGCTTTACAAGATAATAGAATCCACTTGATTACATGCCTTGTATGTTTAATTAATATCTGCATGCCATATCTGCGTGCGTTTTTTTGCAGGTTCATGAAGAGGGACAATCTAGTTTTGTGATGGAAGGGGCCAGCCATGGAGAAGATCCTGCGGGCATCATATTGTCCATGGCGGCCTAGGAGGAGCAGCACCACCTCAGGTTCGTCACTTGCTCCTCCCCTTCTATTCTCTTCTTCTTCTCCATCTCCGCATCTGATCCATCCATGCAAATTTTTGCAGGTTGCTCGGATCTAGTTGTGTGAAGGGAAACAAGCAAGGCCATTCTACTGCTGCTGCTGTGCTCCTCTTGAGCGATCTGGTGAAGGACAAGTTGGTCCATAGGTCCTCTTCCCCTGCTATCTCTCTCTGCTGCATACATAGGTTCAGTTTTCTTTTGTTCTCATTCTAGTCTAAGCATTTGCAGATTCCAGTAAGTGTCTATGTATGTGGATCAGAAGTCGGAACATTCTAGTTTCACCTCATTCTAATGTGTATTTGCCGTGTGTGTGGTTATATACACATGTTTATGTTGTGTGTCTATGCTGTTGTGATACCTGATAGCATTGTCTGGTGTATCAATTTGTTGTTAATGGAAATGTTAAGAAAGCATGAAATTTCTGTCCATGGAGAATGCTTCATATGCAGTCTGAAATTTTTGTCAACTAATTTACTTTTAAGCCACTATACAAATTTTCTGTTTCGGTGCGAGCCTTGTAATTGTATCTCTGTGGTTTCTAACATGATTGTTGTAGGCTACAAGATATATCTCTCTTGGTTCATCTTACTGTAGAATATGCCCCTATTCATTCATTTATGTGTATTGCTATTTGCCTCTAATGACATGTGAGAAGCACTCATCTATATGTTTATATTTTGAGCAGCTGGGTACAACTACTGTTGCAAAATCATCCAGCCAAATTTTGGGAGGATGGCATAAAAGATTACACAACCCATGGTTTTGAAATCATGGTAAGCTTCACAAGCTTGTAAGGTGTTTTCTATTTTCAAGCGACTTTACATCAAGTTACTATTTCTCAACAGAAATTCTAGACTGTATAGCTCTTTATTGTTCTCTCCACTTATTTGTACAGCCAAGGATGCTTACTTAACTGTATAGCTCTTTATTGTTCTTTTCCAGGTATTCTATTTATGCTCCATCCCGAAATCTATTGTGCACTGCCAAGTCCATGAGGCGAAGCGCTCACTACTTGACCATTTCTTTACTGAATTGGGAGCAACAGAGGCAAGATATTCGAAACAAGCTGAAGTCCTTTCGATTCTTGATTTCTAGCATACACATGCAACCTGATTGGTGATGTTACTGTAGATATGATGTAGGTTCAGTGCTTACTATTTTTTGATGTGATGCATGTTACCTTCGTTTCTGTCTATGCCTTCTTTAGTGTTTTGCCAGCTAACTAGTCTATTGGGCGTTTTGAAATATGAAGATGCATGAAAGCACTGTTGCTGGCAATCTGGCATATCATATCAGTCTTATCCCTTGTTCTGTCACTAGCATACACTACAGTTTTAGATAAAAAGGGGGCATATCATTTGCTCTATAAAATGGATTGTTTATTAATTTATTTGGACTTGCACACATTAGGTAAGAAAGGATCGCCAATCTGGGTGTCCAAATGATAGTAAAACCTAGGCTCTTGCACGGTTCTTGGATTTATTGTTAGCATATATTACCCATATTGAGACTGAACATGTGGCTTTTCTTCTCATCTACAGGAGAGTTATATGCTGATTTTTTTGAAGAAGTTGGAAGTCCAAGTCAACGACTTGCTTTATATGTTTGTTGTAATGCCAAATTTTCCGGGAATTTGGATGTATTGTTGATCTTGCTGAGAATTTGGTGTATATTTGCTTGCTGAACTTATTATTCAAATGCTAGGATATATGTACAAATCCTTGGAATATTATTCTATGTTTACTTGAAATGTATTCTTGGATTGAAAGTGGTCAAAAAGAGAATATATTGGTATTGAATTTGGGTTGATTCTATGTTTGTGCTGTAAATTGTATTTGAAATAAAGAGGCGTGGCCCAAATTAAAAACTGGCTGAAATGTCTATTGGACCAAATGAAAAACTTGTTAAAATGGCAACAGCCCAAAAAGAATTGGATTGCAAAGAGGCCAAGGACCAAAAATTAAATGCACTGTAAAAATCCTGAGGCCCAAATTTAAAATGGACCGCAAAAAGCCCAAAGTAGCTGACCAGAATTGGCAGGAAAAAAAAATAAATGGTCTGAATTAATGGGCTTGTCCCATATAGACACCGAACTGGACCGGGCTGATTCTTATCAACGACCTTTTCATTTGGTTGCAATTTTGCCACGTTGGATCCGACGTGGCCTGGGCAGACAGCTAGCGACCAAAACAGAAGGTCGTAGGATCAACGACCTTTTGTTTTGGTCGTTGCCTTCAACGACCTTATCACAAAGAAGGTCGTTAATTTCCATTAAAGACGGCCAGCTTTTGACCATCTATTTTTTGTCACAAAAAGGTCGCAAATGAAAAACAATGACCATTCAGCACCAATAGTGATGGTCGCAAGTTGACATATTTCTTGTGGTGTAATAAATCATATCCTAGGGACTACGCACACAACCATGAGCAAGAGTATTGTACCATATCTTAGCATCACCCTTTAATGAGACGGAAATAATTTGAGAGTATAGCAGTAGCGAATCTTCTCATCATGAGCAAATAGGGTGGCTATATCATTTAATTTAGTAAGGTGTGCCACAATAGTTTCAGATTCATAGCCATGGAAAGGATCAGATTCAACCAAAGTAATTAACTCTGGGCCGAAGAGAATTCATAATCCTTATCATCAACAAAGATAGGTGAAGTAGCAAACTTAGGATCACATTTCATTCTAGCATTCAAAGATTTTTCTTTCAATTTGCATAGTAATTTCTTAAGATCATCTCTATCATTGCAAGCAATAAAATATCTACCTGTCTCCTCATCCATAACATAACCTTCAGGTATCTTAGGCAATTCATGTCTAGGAGAGCTAGGCCTAATAGGTGTTTCAAGATTTTCAGTTTCAATAATTTCATCAGTTTCAGCATTCTCAATATCTTTAGCTCTAGCAATTTGTTCATCAAGAAATTCACCTAGTGGCATATTATCATCAAGCAAGGTACTAGCATCATCATGAGAATCACTCATAGCAGAAGTAGCATCATCAATAACTTGCGACATATCAAGATTAATAGCATGTGGTGGTGTTGCAAGTCTACTCAAAACAGAAGGTGAATCAAGTGCAGAGTGTGATGGCAGTTCCTTACCTCCCCTCGTCCTAGAGGGAACGATATTGGTTTTTGTATCCTTCAGATTCTTCATAGTGATAAATAGATAATAATCCCAAGTGACTCAACAAATATAGCTATGCTCCCCGGCAACGGCGCCAGAAAAAGGTCTTGATAACCCACAAGTATAGGGGATCGGAACAGTTTTCGAGGGTAGAGTATTCAACCCAAATTTATAGATTCGACACAAAGGGGAGCCAAAGAATATTTGTAAGTATTAGCAGCTGAGTTGTCAATTCAACCACACCTGGAGATTAATTATTTGCGGCAAAGTGATCAGTAGCATAGTAATATGATAGTTTTGATAGCAGTGATAATAGTACCAGTAACGGTAACAGTGATAGCAATGATTTTGTAGCAAGTGTAACAGTAGCAACATCAGTAGTAACTTAGCAAGAACAATATGTGGAAAATTCGTAGGCATTGGATCGGTGAATTCGTTGGATGATATTCATCATATAACAATCATAACCTAGGGCGATACAAAACTAGCTCCAGTTCATAAATATAATGTAGGCATGTATTCCGTAAATAGTCACATGTGCTTATGGAAAGAACTTGCATGCCATCTTTTGTCCTACCCTCCCGTGGCAGCGGGGTCCATAAGGAAACTAAGGGATATTAAGGCCTTCTTTTAATAGAGAACCGAAACAAAGCATTAACACATAGTGAATACATGAACTCCTCAAACTACGGTCATCACCGGAAAGTATCCCGATTATTGTCACCCCGGGGTTTACGGATCATAACACGTAATAGGTGAATATGACTTGCAAGATCGGATCTAGAACATAGATATAATGGTGAAAACATAAACGGTACAGATCTGAAATAATGGCACTCGGGCCCTAGTTACAAGCATTAAGCATGGCAAGTCATAACAACATCAATCTCAGAACATAGTGGATACTAGGGATCAAGCCCTAACAAAACTAACTCGATTACATGATGAATCTCATCCAACTCCTCACCGACCAGCGAGCCTACGAAGGAATTACTCACTCCCGGCGGGGAGCATCATGGAATTGGTGATGGAGAAGGGTTGGTGATGACGAAGACCGAAGATCCCCCTCTCCGGAGGTGGCGGCGGCTCCGTATTGTGAAACACGATGAAACTTTCTCCCTGATTTTTTTCTCCAAAAATAGGATTTTATAGCGTCGGAATTAGGGTTTGCAAGACCACCAGGTGGGCACAAACCACCTGGGCGCGCCCTGAGGGGGGGCGCCTTGGTGGGTTGAGCTCAACCAGGGACCCCCTCCGGTGGTTTTTGGCTCCAATATTCTTTATATATTCTGAAATAATTCTCCAAAAAGTTTCGTTCCATTCCAAGAACTTTTATTTCCGCACAAAAACAACACCATGGTAGTTCTGCTGAAAAAAACATCAGTTCGGGTTAGTTTCATTCAAATCATGCAAATTAAAGTCCAAAACAAGAGCAAAAGCGTTAGGAAAAGTAGATACGATGGAGACGTATCAAACTACCACTTAAATCAACATCCCTCAAGTTGTCTAAGTGATACGTGATCCAAATCAACTAACCTATGTCCGATCATCACGTGAAATGGGGTAGTTTTCAATTGTGAACATCTCTATGTTGATCATATCTACTATATGACTCACGTTCGACCATGTCTGTACATGCTAGGTTCGTCAAGTTTAACACAAGTATTCTGCATGTGCAAAACTGGCTTACACCCGTTGTATGTGAACGTAGAGTCTATCACACCCGATCATTACCAGGTGCTTCGAAATGACGAACTTTAGCAACGGTGCATACTCGGGGAGAACACTTTTATCTTGAAATTAAGTGAAGGGATCATCTTATAATGCTACCGTCGTTCTAAGCAAAATAAGATGCATAAAGGATAAACATCACACGCAATCAAATATGTGACATGATATGGCCATCATTATCTTGTGCTTTTGATCTCCATCTCCAAAGAATCGGCATGATCTCCATCATCACCGGCGTGACACCTTGGTCTCCATCATTGCGTCGGGGTCGTCTCGCCAACTATTGCTTCCATAACTATTGCTAACGTATAGCGATAAAGTAAAGCAATTACATGGCGCTTAGTGATTGACACGCAGGTCATACAATAATTAAAGACAACCCTAAGGCTCCTACCGGTTGTCGTACTCATCGACATGCAAGTCGTGAACTTATTACAAAACATGATCATCTCATACATCAACATATATCACATCACATCTTGACGATATCACATCACATCATGCCCTGCAAAAACAAGTTAGACGTCCTCTACTTTGTTGTTGCAAGTTTTACGTGGCTGCTACGGGCAACTGGCAAGAACCGTTCTTACCTACGCAAAACCACAACGGTGGTTATCAAGTTGCTATTTAAGCTTCTGCAAGGAATGTCGTTGGTCAAATCCGATTCAACTAAAGTAGGAGAAACAGACACGCGCCAGCCAGCTTTATGCACAACAAGTTGCATGTCAGTCGGTGGAACTGGTCTCATGTGCGTGGACATGTAAGGTAGGTCCGGGCCGCTTCATCCCACAATGCCGCCGAATCAAAATAAGACATTGGTGGGAAGCAATATGAACATCACCGCCCACAACTCCTTTGTGTTCTACTCATGCATATCATCTACGCATAGACCTGGCTCATGATGCCACTGTTGGGGAACGTTGCATGGAAAACAAAAAAAATTCTACGCACACGCAAGATCTATCCATGGAGATGTATAGCTACGAGAGGGGGAGAGCATCTACATACCCTTGTAGATCGCTAAGCGGAAGCGTTTATCAATGAGGTTGATGTAGTCGTACACCTTCACGATCCGTCCCGATCAAGTACCGAACGTACGGCACCTTCGTGTTCAGCACACATTCTGGTCGATGACGTCCTCGCCTTCTCGATCCAGCAAGAGAGGCGAAGTGGTAGATGAGTTCCGGTAGCACGACGGCATCGTGACGGTGGTGGTGAAACTATTTATGCAGGGCTTCACCAAGCATAACGGATTTAGGACTGAGGACGAACTAGAGGGAGAGGGGGCATCGGCACACGGCTTGGTGAATCGTGGTGTCCCCTAGGGGCTAGCCCTGCTCCTCTATTTATATGTTGAGCCCTGGGGTCGTTTCTTGGAGAAAGAGCCTCCTCAAAGTCGGTTTGGAACGCAAGGAAGAGTCCTTCTCGATTTCCAGTACCAGACGCCACGGTCCTTGGCGTCTGGCCCAGACGCCAGGGTCCCTGGCGTCTGGTCCCTGACCTTCGCAAAACTTCCTTTTGCACCGACCTAAAGCCCCGTGGGCCTTACCCCTTGGCCCAACCATATCATCCTATATATCAATCTTTACCTCCTGACCATTCCGGAGCTCCTCGTCATATCCGTGATCTCATCCGGGACTCCGAACAACATTCGGTCACCAACATACATAACTCATATAATGCTATATCATCAAAGAACGTTAAGCGTGCGGACCCTACGGGTTCGAGAATGATGTAGACATGACCGAGACGCTTCTCCGGTCAATAACCAATAGTGGGACCTGGATGCCCACATTGGTTCCTACATATTCTACGAAGATCTTTATCGGTCGAACCTTTATGACAAATACCTAGTTCCCTTTGTCCGTCGGTATGTTACTTGCCCAAGATTTGATCGTCGATATCTTCATACCTAGTTCAATCTCATACCGGTAAGTCTCTTTACTCGTTCTGTAATACATCATCTTGTAACTAACTCCTTAGTCACTTTGCTTGCAAGCTTCTTGTGATGATGTATTACCGAGAGGGCCCAGAGATACCTCTTCGTCATACGGAGTGACAAATCCCAATCTCGATTCACGCCAACTCAACAGACACCTTCGGAGATACCTGTAGAGCATCTTTATGATCACCCAGTTACGTTGTGGCATTTGATAGCACACAAGGTATTCCTCCGGTATCCGGGAATTGCATGATCTCATGGTCGAAGGAATATGTATTTGACATTTAAGAAAGCAGTAGCAATAAACTGAACGATCATATGCTAAGCTAACGGATGGGTCTTGTCCATCACATCATTCTCCTAATGATGTGATCCCGTTATCAAATAACAACTCATGTCTATGGTCAGGAAACCTTAACCATCTTTTGATCAACGAGCTAGTCTAGTAGAGGCATACTAGGGACGTGGTATTTCCTTATGTATTCACACATGTATTTAAGTTTCCAATCAATACAATTCTAGCATGAATAATAAACCTTTATCATGATTAAGGAAATATAATAATAACCACTTTATTATTGCCTCTAGGGCATATTTCTAACAATCTACCGTGCGCTACTCATCCTCGCTGCCGGCGGCACCCACGGACGTGCCAGCTTCTTCGTGGTCGTGGCGCCGGGGCGCGACCTCCTCCTCATCGGTCTCGCCGAACAACGCCTCGCCCTCCTTGCCGCGGTCGCCACCTCCGCCACCCGCTGCTAGTACAGCCAGCGGGCGAGGCGGATCTCACAGGCGGAGCGGTAGGACTCGAGTAGCGCCTCCTGCTTCGCCAGGTCCGTGTCCGGCGTGACCGCCCTGCTGGCGGCGACCTGCTCCTCCGCCTGTAGATGCTCCTGGAGGAGGTTGTGGTTGCAGTTGGTGTCGGCCTACGCCTCCCAAAACTGGTCCTCCTACTCCTCCCGCACCATGTCCATATAATGGGCACGGGTCTCACCGATGGTCATGGTGCAATGCACAAGCGAGGGTGGAGCAGAGGAGGAGGGTGCCGCGGAGAAAGAAGAGGGTGGCGCTGGCTCGTCGTCAGAGGTGTCCTCCATTTGCACGTCGTCGTAAAAGGCATCCTCCGGCTCCCTGCCGGCCTGCCAGTCGACAGTAATGGCGGCCATTGCCTTGTTTTGCTCCGACGTCAGCCCGTTCCAAAGAGCTTTGGCAGCGGAGGGATCCATGGCAGGGAGTGGTGCGGAGAGGCATGACTGTGGCTACGGCGGGGGCACCGGGGCAGCGGTTTATATAGCAGCGGTGGGCGGCAGAGGGACGGACTGGTGGCGTCGAAAGAGATGCCTCGGCAACCGTGTGCCATCAATGCGGGTGGCAGAAGGACGGACGGGCGGCCGTCGTGTCGTTTGAACGTGCGGCAGTCGCCTGCACCGGGAAGTGGCGCGGGCAGCGCTCTCTCGGCCGGCGCGCCGTTTCAATGCCGATGCCAGTGAGCGGTCACGCCCGCTCTGGCTGAGCATGAATGAGGGCACTGACGCTCTTGAGCGGCGCTGACCGAAAATGCGCGGAGGAGGAAGGAGTTTTTGGTGGGCTCAGAAGCGTGCTTAGGATCGGTTTGGACTCCCGCAAACCTCTCCCACTTTTGTCTCCGGTTTGCGGGAGAAATCATGTCCGGACTGTGCCGCAGACCGATACAGGACCACGTTGGATGGCTTCCGCGGTCCGGACCGCGCGGTACGAACGGTTGCGGGAGGTTTGCGTGTCGGCATGTGAGACGCCCTCAACATAATTTTCCACGACAAATATTATATATATATATATATATATATATATATATATATATATATATATATATATATATATATATATATATATATATAGGACAGAGCTATTCTGTTACTAGTAACATAATATTATTCTGTTACCCCTCGGCGCTATAAGGGCCCAATGGTGATTCCCTGAACTGAAAAAACAAAAGAAACCCACGACCCCGCCTCTTCTTCCCCTCAAACCAGATCCCCTCCCACGCGCCACGCCCCCCACCTCCTGCTTCCGGCGTGGGCCACGCACCGCGCCTCCCACCCACGGCGGCGCACCTTGCCCCCCGACTCCCACCTCCGGCGTCGGGCACGCCCCTTGCCTCCCACCCACGGCGGCGCGCCTCTCCCCCGACTCCCACCTCTGACGTTGCCACACCCCCCGCCTCCCATGCGCGGCGGCACGCCACGCCCCCGCCCCCACCTCCGGGCACGCCATGCCCCCCGCTTCCACCTCCGGTCGCGCCACGCCCTCGCCTCCACCTCCGTCGACGCGCCATGGCTCCTACTACCACCTCCCACGACACGCTGCAGGGGCGGTCGCCGGCGGAGGGCGGAGTGTCGGCAACAACCGCCTCTACCCTGTTCTGCTCCTTCTCATCGCGTGACGGTCACCGTGGCCGCGCTGCACCTCCGACGTCGAGCACTGCCCTCCCATGAGAGATCGGACGGACAAGGCGCTCCTGCAACCTTCTTCCCCGTGGATCCAGCGCCTGTTCGCCTGCCACATTTCACTTGGCATGCTTTCTGGATGTGGTATTACATGATATCAGTCCCCAAAAAGTATAAATTTCTTCTATTGTCAGTTCAATTTTCTCTAGTATGTATGTTCTGAAGATGATGAGAGAATGGTCTGGTGGAGATGATGCATGTTTGTTTGCTTTTATCATGATATATAAAAAGATGCTGGTATCTCTAGTACCTATACTACAACAGTCCATTGACAAAAACTATATCAGTTCAATACATGCTTGGAAAAACAGTTCAATCTAAGTGTTCTCAGCCTATCCTTACATTAGCTAGTCTTCACCATGTCCAAATAGTTCCTAGAAGAAGTGAAGATAAGAAAGGATCTCTGTATTGATGTTTCATGTTTCCACTGGAGATCTTCATTCTTCCTTGTGTCGTGTTTTATTAATACTTGCAGGGCACAACATCTGGAAGTTGTTCAAGGATGATTTCATCTTAAAAAAAAGAAGAATCAGAAGCTTCACTCCAGGTCTCTGCAAAAGAGGGCACATGAGGCGAAGCAGAAGGGCGACCATAGTGGCTACAAAGTTGCAGCTACAAACCATAGCCATGGCCCTTTTCTGCTCGAGGGAGCCTGGGACTGCCGCTGACTGTGCCACTGCTTCAGCGTCCACCATCAGTGGCATTGGCCGCCCTCTGGTATGTTGCTATACTACATCTCTGCATGTATTTTATTTGGGATGTAAGTCTCTCTATAGATCATGTTATGAGTAATGCAATTGGACGAGGTTGCTAGGAAGATTTTTAGTTCACCTTTAATGTGATTTGCACTTCATCTTTACAGAGGCAAATCCTGGCACGCCCAGCCGCTACTCGTGAACCCCGCCTCCATCGGCTCCACTTCACCGGAGCCGTGAGTCCGTAGGAGTAGGGGTAGCGGATCCCCCTATAGCGGCCAAATCCCGGTGCGCCCAGCCGCTGCTCGTGAACCCCGCCTCCATCAGCTCCACTTCACTGGAGCCGTCAGTCCACATGAGTAGGGGTAGCAAGTTCACCCGACGTTCGACGCCTTCTTCCATCTCCAAATATCTTTTTTTTTAGTTCAGTTCTTCGTCACATGTTTCACTAGCTGAAATTGCATGGTGTTCTGAAATTGCTTGACAAACAGAGCAAAAGGTTGTATCTTCATCTACTATTTTTCAGATATTCGTCATATGCACGAGCACGACTATATTTGCTTGTTATGATCTAGTGGGCACCATTAACATTTTGATAGTCTTTCTGCAGGGCCCAAACCCACTATCGTGCAAGAAAAAGAAAGCAAAGCCCCAACCATCAGCTGCTCAATCATCAGGTAATTAAATCAGCACTAAACATACGTGTCTAATCCAATGTTGCGAAAGCAAGCTTGGAGTTGCCTGACTTATCTTGAGGTGTAGAACTGATAGTAACACGGAGAAGAGATAATGCAACAAAAATCTTAGATAGGGCAGTGAAGTCCATTGCGCATTCTGATTTGTTGTAGCTCCTGACATCACGGTTTATGTGTGCTGTAGGATTTATTTTTGTTTGCTTGTAATAGTAGTATCCTAATTCTGTTCATGGAGGACACTTGAGTGGGTTGTCTATTTGATGATTTCAGTTACTGCTCAACACCTGAATTCATAAACTGTCAATTTATTTTGAATTTAATTGATGTTGCTCTTGATTCAGACCTGAGGGGAGAAGACGGAACTAAAATGATTCAGTTCATCATTGGCACCCCTGTAAACCAAACAGTGAAGAACACACCCCCTGTACTTTTGCTCTTGTTCTTTCTATCTCCCGAATTCCACGCTTTGTGTGATGAGCATGCTTGGTACTATATAGATACAGCTGTAGTAGTTCTAATACAATATATTACAAGAATTCATTGACAAAAAAGGTGTCGGTTCATATATGTATGCAGCAGCTGTTCTGATACTGCTTCAGTAACCAGAAAAACACAAAAGTTCAACTATACTTATACAAAATAGTTCAATATTTTATTCTATGACAGTCAAGAAAAACAGAAAAAAAAGAGGTTCATTGTGTGATGAACAATAGTCCCAACAAGTGTGCTAGAGATGCAAAAAATTGATAGCATAGTCGATGCTATTTTTCAATCACTTTCTGAAGAAAACTGAAGTTGATCAGAGTAACTGAAGAATAATCTGTTAGTTCTCGAGTATGTGTAATGCTGCCATTTTACTGTGCATTTGATTCCTTCGTGATGGATGTATTACAAGATATGGTTGTATTATAAGTATTCCTGGACTAAGAACTCGATGAACTCCTAGACTTGTTCATAAAGTATTGTTGGAGAACTGTCGGTAGTTCTAGTATTATAGTTTGTGTTTTGAACTAAGAGATATACTCTATGAACTTTCTGTACTTTCTGGACTTGAAGCATTTTGTTCTCATATATAAAATCAAGTGCGTATATGAAATCTTGAACAAAATGCTGTATGGACTCTTGGACTGCATTGTTGGAGAACTGTTGTTTGGTACCTAATGGAATTTGCACATGAAGCATTTTGTGGTCAGTTTTTTTGGTGAAAGTTTGCTTCCTATTGCATAGCTGCTGCAGTAGACCTTCTATGCATGGCAATGTAAACATACAAAATGTATATGCTACTCGAAGGGCTGCTGTAGTGAACAATTTTCTACCATGACAATTTTCCTGAAAGGGCTGCTGTAGTGAACATGGTGCCAACTTGTTGCTAGTTATATTGAAAGTCCACCTTGCAAAACAACATCAGTTCTCTCATGAACATGCGTCGGTTCAAGGGGTGGACATGCATCGGTTCAAGGGTTTACAAAGTAAAGCAATGTATACACACACCCCATAACAATGTTTCCTTCTGTAAAAAATATTTAACTAGGTAATGCAAGGTATTGCACCGGTTCAATATAGTCAGAAAAAAACCCTAATAGTTCAGCCGAGGCCATTGGGAGGTTCATTGAATACAATATGACGGTTAGAAAAAAGATAGCATGTTTTATAAAAAAATGTGCTTTGGTCCGTGAAAACACGCTCTGTACAAATCCATGCGGAGATCAGTTTGGGTACTTTATTTTCGAAACGAAAAAAAACACGAACGGTTTCACCGTATTCAAAATACTCTACGAAAAATACCTCAGTACAAACAAACACATAAATCAGTACGAGTACTCTGTTTTTCAGACGGGAAAACAACAAAATTCGTCTTGCCGTATTCAAAATTACTCTTAAGCGGTTGCCAATTTGAGAAAATGTTCAACATGACTAAGTTTTGCATTTTCGATAGCTTTCCAACGGTATATTATTTGCCCCATTTCGACAAACTTTAAAAAAAATCGCGTTCAAAATCAAATTTGACCATATTCGAATTCGTATTAAAACTGTAAGGAATTAGGAAAAACTTTCTATACGAAAAAGTTGCGCATTTTCCATAGCTTTCCAACGCCGTATCATTTGCGTCAATCCGACAAACCGTTTGCAAAAAATCGAAAAAATACGTTTCGCCCAGAATTTCACCATTTTTAAATTACTTTTAAATCATATAGAATCTGAAAAAACATTAGATATATGGAAGAAGCGGATTTTCACCAGCTTTCTAACGCCATCTTATTTGCTCAATTCCGACAAACCGTTTAAAAATTAAGTCCAAAATACGATTCGCGTTTTCGGTTTTGAAAAAAATGTTTTTTCAAATCTGCTCTTAAACCATAATGATTTTGCAAAAACGTTCAATATACTTGTAATTTAGATCTCAAGAGCTTTCCAACGATATATTACAAGCCCCGTTCCGACCAAAATAAATTGCAAATTTTTTTGGAACTAAAGAAGACGATTTTCAACGAAAATGAAAGTATCAATTCAGCCGCTCGAATTCATCAATTCAACCGCTCGAATTCATCCGTTCAATAATGATAACAGAATAATATTCTGTTACGCGAAACAGAATAGCCCATATATATATATATATATATATATATATATATATATATATAGACACACACACACTTGTATAATTTGCCCATGGTTGACAGCACCCGGTCAAAGCCCGAGGTGAACTTTGCTCTGATCAATCCATCGATCGCTACACATAATAGTATTTTTTCCAAAAAGAAAATTACAGACAGGTTGTCCAAATCAAGCCACACAGTTAAAGACACGTGCTCGGGCAGAAAGAGGTCGAATTGAAAGCTGTGTAAAAGTAGATCCAGGCCAGGACGCCAGGTAGGTACTCGATCGAGTTGCACTTGTCACGGAGATTTTTGACAGCGTCTGACGAGTGCTAGCTGACAGTCGACATGGTAAGCTCCGCCCGTTTTCTCAACGTTTTCCTGGCGATCAGTAGCGGCAGGCTGTGTGTGTGTGTCTGCAGCGCCGCGTCCAGTGCAGTGGAGGTCGCCGTTGCATACGCCACTGAGCTCGTGCCTCGTGACACTGATGACCATACACATGAGATATACGATAGCCTGCAAAGTTGGAGAAACGACGGAGGAAATAAGGGGCCGCACCGGGTAATTATTGGCGTATTTTATCCCTCGTGGAATCAATCATTCGTGGCTGAGGAGGTTTCCGGCCAGTTTGTGGAGTACGATGTCACCTCAGCTCCTGTCATGAAATCGTTGATTCTTTGTTTGACTCGGGGTTTGTCAGCGTAGTAGGTGACTGCTAGGTGGTTTGCTTTGCTTCCACTCCAAAGTCCAGTCCACTGTGCAATGTCGAGATGCATGCAAGCGGTGCTTTTGGGAAAAGATCAACACTAATGTTGCATGATTGAGAGGGTGGCTAGGACATTTCCAACAGTGACCCTGAAATTTGCTCCGACATCCCTTCGAGGATAGAGGTATCAGGCCGCGGATACCATGGGAGCCAGCCATCCAACGCTATCCACATATATCTAACCTCATTTTTTTTAATAAATCTGCACGCGCAAATAGCCGCATATATAGTACAAAATAGTTCAAATGTTTAAATAGAACAATAGTTTAAATTTTAAAAAGTTCAAATATTACAGTCTAACATTGTTGTGACCTCTTAACCGGCCACATATGCTCAATTAGATACTCCTGCAGTTGTTTGTAAGTTGCTCGATACCGAATTTTTTTATGCATTTGAACAAACTTTTCAAATGTGGCCGGATTTTGGTGGGAAGTTGTGTTCTCAAATTCAAGACCCGGCAACATCCTCACCTTCATCCTCGGTGTTCGGATCCCATTGTTTAGCAGGTCCAAGAACAACTGCAAAACATGCCTGCGAAACTCCAAAAGCCCTCTCAACATCGTTTCTAGATGCTTCTTGTTTTTGAGCAAAGTGAGACTTTTCCTGACCAATTGGGTTAGAGATGGTGTTCAGAAAGGTAGCCCAAGGAGAATAGATACCGTCAACTAGATAGTAGCTCATGTAGTACTCATGCCCGTTGATAGTATAGTGGCAAGGAGGAGCTTTCCTTCAGTCAGCTTAGCAAACAATGGTGGATGTCATTGTGAGACCCAGGCATGCCAAACCAAAGATCATGTGATGCAACTGTTTCAAGAATGATGGTGAGTTTTTTAACATGACCCTGATATTGCCCTTGTAAAGTTTTCGGGCAGCTTTCTCATTTCCAATGCATGCAGTGAAGGTCCGAGCAAACCTGGCCACACTCTTATTTTTATTTCAGTTTTCTTTTCCTTTTTTCTTTTTATTATTTTTCCTTTTCCTTTTCATTTTCTTTTCTATTCCTTTCCTTTCTCTTTTCATTTCCTTTCCTTTTTGTTTTTCTTTTTCTTAGTGCATAACATATACGAAGGGAGGGGAATGGCGAGTGTGTGTGTGTCTATTTTCGATGCACACTTAGCCGTTATCGGTCAAATGGCGAATGGTTTCTCAGCTTCGATGACGTTTCAGAGTGAGCTTCTTTCCTTTCTTGTTCGGTGTCGAATAATTGAGCCCCTCGTTGTGAATTTTCCTTTTTCATAGAGTACAATCTTTCTTAGGTAATGTAGTCTTGATTCTTCTTTTTTGACGTATGCTTCATCGTCATCGTCATCTTCCCTCATCGGGTCATCGTACTGGTCGTAGTCTTCCTCGCTGGCGACTCCATCCATTCCGACAATGCTCCTTTTGCCTCTCCTCACAATAGCACGGTTGCGATTGCTCGGGGCGGTTATGAAGAAGCATTGTGTCATGTGCTTAGCGTGTACCCATCGCTCATTTTTGGCGATGACGTTCACGGTAGCGCTCTTGGCGTTGGGTATAGACATGGTAGTGAAATACCGGTTTTATCTTTGTACGTTCTTAGCCCATCTGACACGAAACATCGTCGCATTGCGCAGTCCAGAGTAATCAAGGTCCCAAATCTCTTCGACCCTTCTGTAGAATGTTTCAGTTGCGCTGTTGTCGATGGTCATGCATTCCATCGTCATCGCTGAATTATGGTAATCACTCTTTATATCTTTTGCCTCCGTATAGAACGTGTATCCGTTGATATCGTATGTCTGATAGGTCGTGAGGTTGGCCGCGGGGCCATGTGCTAAGGCGTATATGAGCAATCCGTCCGTAGAGCCCTCTTCCAGGGGATTAGCAAGAACTCGTTCTTTGAACCACGTCAAGAAAGTTGAGTTGTGCTCTCTAATAACTTCGGCGTCCGTCTTGCGGATCCTCCGATCACAGTCATTTTCTGTGATGCTTTCTTTGTGTAGTGTCATGAAATGATCTGGCATGTGTAGGTGTTGTAGCACTACTAAGTTTGCTCTGTCAAAGTTGTTGCGTCGGCCCGAGTGGTCCATATGCAATTCCCTCAGGACGTTCATGTGACCTTCTCCTCCAAGCCTCCCAACGTGCTTGTTGACGGGCAAACCAACAACAGGGTCTACGATGCTTAGAAAATTCTCGTAGAACGAGATGCATTCTTGGGTCAGATAGCCCTAGACGATTCTTCCATCCGGACGGGACATGTTACCAACGAATCCTTTGATGACCCCATTCATCTTCTCGAATGGCATCATGCTGTGCAGGAATGTCGGCCCGAGGTCGATGATGTCGTCCACAATGTGGAAACACAGATGCACCATGACATCAAAGAACGCGGGTGGGAAGTACATCTCAAGCTCATTTAGTATGACAACGATCTCTTCCTGTAGCCTTCGGAGCTGCTTCACACTGATCAACTTTCGAGAGATAACGTCGAAAAAGTTGCAGAGACCAGTAAGCGTGTCACGGACGTGCTTGTCCATTATCACTCTAAGGGCAACCAGGAGTATCTACGTCATCATCACGTGACAGTCATGAGATTTCATCCCGCTAAACCTTTTGTTCTTGGTGTCTAGAAATTTGCTTATCTTCCCACATGACGGTGTCCTCGACTAGGAGGTACTAACCTAGTCGGCCCATGTTCCTCGAATTGGGATAGTGGGCCCTTATTCTTCTTAATATGGACTCCAGAGGCTGCACGATGGGGCGTGATCAAGACTGCATCTGCCGAATACTTGTCGTGTACTCCAAGACTTCTCCTACCGCCTCCGCGCCAAGATACCGACCTTGTAACCCTAGATACGCTACCTGGCGTGTATATAAGCCAAAGGGTTTAGCCCGTTGAGAGGACATCAACGCAATCTCATTCACCTAGCCTTAGAGTTAGACCACATCTTACAATCTCGAGGCAGATCAACCCTGTACTCGATACATCTATATCAAGATAAACATAAACAAGAGCAGGACGTAGGGTTTTACCTCCATGAAGAGGGCCCGAACCTGGGTAAAACATCGTCTCCCTATTCATGTTACCATATTTCTGAGATCCACAGCTCGGGACCGCCTGCCCCGAGGTCTGTCGGTTTTCACACCGACACTGGTGCTTTCATTGAGAGTTCCACCATGAGATCGAAACAAGGATCAATGGCTCATCTGCAGATCAACTGCGGCAACGGCCTCGGGAACGTTTACGTCCCCGACCAACTTATTGTGTTCGGCAGCATGATCTTCTGCGCCGATTCGACTGGCCATCTGGCCTCCATCGAGAATTACGCCCCAGGTCAGATCGTGACCTTTGGAGGCCCAGAATAAACCGCGGGTTCTCACGGCGAACTCATCTTATCAGGCTGGACACCCGGCCGAGTTGAGGATCTGTCCGTTGCCGGAGGTTCGACTATGGAACCGATCTCCTTCGAGGACGACGGATCAGACTCCCCGGCATCACCGGAGACCCCCGGCGTCACAGCTCGGGGCAATCTCCCCCTGACCACTTGTCCGGGATCGGACTCAACCCCTATATCTGAAACTGTGTCGGACTTAGAGTCGGCCTCGGCGCGGGATCTAGGTTCTCCCTTGGATCCTCTCCACGCCGAAGACGTACCAAGCTATATGCCAGGCCATGAATGCCAAAGAACTCTCTCACCTAAATGAGATGCCCGACCGTATCCAGAGTATGTCTATCTCAGACGGTAGTTTACGACAAGATCGGACTTAAAGCCGACGGAAATTAACATCCCACCCACCACCCACCTAGTCGCCACGATCGATGACTTAGCCGACATGTCGGACTATGATACGTCTCCAACGTATCTATAATTTTTTATTGTTCCATGCTATTATATTATCAATCTTGGATGTTTTATATACATTTACAAGCAACTTTATATCATTTTTGGGACTAACCTACTAACTTAGTGCCTAGTGCCAGTTGTTGTTTTTTGCTTGTTTTTTGCTTTGCAGAATATCAGTGCCAAACGAAGTCCAAATGCCACGAAACTTTTTGGAGATTTTTTTCTGGTGATAAGAGACCTTGGAAGCTTCTGGAAGCCACAAGAAGATGGAGGAGTGGCCCACTAGGCACCAGGGCGCGCCAGGGGCCTCTGGCGCGCCTTGGTGGGTAGTGGGGCCCATAGCCCTCCGTTTGACCTACCTCCGCCTATATAAATACTCTAAAATCTCAAAACCTACAGGGAAGTCCAAGAAATACTTTTTCCGCTGTCGCAAGTTCCAGAACCATGAGATCCAATCTAGAGGCCTTTTTCGGCACTCTGTTGGAGGGGAAAACGATCACGGAGGGGTTCTTCATCATCCTTGCTGCCCGTCCAATGATGTGTGAGTAGTTTACCATAGACCTACGGGTCCGTAGTTAGTAGCTAGATGGCTTCTTCTCTCATTTTGATCTTCAATACAATGTTCTCCTCGGTGTTCTTGGAGATCTATTTGATGTAATGACTTTTTGCAGTGTGTTTGTTGGGATTTGATTGGTTGTGAGTTTATGATCAGATCTATCCAAGAATATTATTTGGGTTTTCTCTTAACTCTTTCATGCATGATTATTATAGCTTCCTATTTCTTCTCCGATTTATTTGTTTGGTTTGGCCAACTAGAATGATTTATCTTGCCATGGGTAGAGGTGCTTTGTAATGGGTTCGATCTTGCGGTGCTCAATCTCATTGGCAGAAAGGGACATGACATGTATATATCGTTGCTATTAAGGGTAAGAAGATGGGATTTATTCATACGTGAGTTTATCTTGTCTACTTCATGTAATCTTGCTTAAAGCATTACTCCGTTTTTCCATGAAGTTAATACAATAGATGCATGCTAGATAGCGGTCGATGTGTGGAGTAATAGTAGTAGATGCAGGCAGGAGTCGGTCTACTAATATTAGACGTGATGCCTATATACATAATAATTGCCTTGGATATCGTCATAATTATTTGTTTTTCTGTCAATTGCCCAAGAGTAATTTGTTTACCCACCGTATGCTATTTTCTCGAGAGAAGCCTCTAGTGAAAAGTATGGCCCCCTGGTCTATTTTTTATCATATATTAAAACCAAAAATACCTTGTTGCAATTTTCTTTTATTTCTTTTATTTTGTATTTTAGTTATATCTATCAATCAAAACCTATACAATTTAATCTTGCTCATAACCGTTGAGGGATTGACAACCCCTCTATGCATTGGGTCGCAAGTATTTGTTGTTTGTGAGCAGGTGCTGTTTACATAGTGTTGCTTGGTTCTCCTACTGGATTTTTAACCTTGGTTTCATAACTGAGGAAAATACTTATTTCAACTGTACTGCATTATCCTCTCCTCTTCGGAGAAATCCCAACGTAGCTCACAAGTAGCAGGAAGAATTTCTGGCGCCATTGCCGGGGAGACATCATCAACATCTATCAAGTACCCACGCATAAACTTTCATCTCCTTGCATTTATATTATTTGCCATTTGCCTGTCGTTTTCATCTCCCCCACTTCTAAAAAGTTTTTTACAAAAATACAAAAAAAATCGGTTTGCCTTTTTATTTTTGCTTGTTTGTTTGCTTTTATCGTCTTCATGTCATGATTCAAAAATAGAAAAAAAAAGATAACTATGGATCCACTTAAAGTTTTCTACTTGGACCATCTTCAATCCATTTGTGCTCGTGCTGAAGCCCCAACTAGTTTAGTTGAGGGAAAATCATTAGATGAGCATGCTCATTTTGTGCGTCATCATTTGTCTCAAAAGGGGACTCTTATGGAGACAAATAAATTGTTTACTATGCTATGCTTGGAATCTATGTGAAATTTATGATTTTACTTGTTGCTCTAAGAACCCTAAAAAACACCTTCCCTATCTATGTGAGTTTAATGACAATGAAATCTTATCTTCTTATGCGAAGGATGTTTATAGTTAATATGATATCGAACAAATTGAAGAATTTGTTGCTTTTAAGGGTGCCTATGAAGTTGCTTCTTTGATTGAAAAGTATGATGATACTCTCTACAAATCTGAAAATTTTGACATACTTCAATAATACTATGAAAACTATGCTTCTAATGTCTGCTGCTTTGGAAGAGAATAATGATATGTATGAATATATACATAATATGATCCCATTGATTCGCTTGAAATATCCCTTTGTGATGAATTTGGTGCTTGCTATGTGAGGGAGTCATGGACTAAGGGGTCCTCGGGGCGATGACCCATTGTATATGGGCTGGACTGGTGGAGCCGTGTGGTGACCGGAGACCTGTGAAGCCGTGGTGTGCCCTCCAGGTCAAGGGTGGACGAGATCTCTTTCCCTCTTGTTGTAATCTATCTTTGGTAACCCTAACCCTATCGGTGTCTATATAAACTGAGGGTTGTAGTCATTAGGGACAGAGCTATCTTCATACGCCCGTAGCCTAGGGTTTAGCTCATACTCATCTCGAGGAAGATCTACTTTGTAAACCACGTTATACAATCAATACAATCAAGCAAGACGTAGGGTATTACCTCTTCGAGGGGCCCGAACCTGGGTAAACACTGTGTTCGTGGTCCCTTGTTACCCATCGATCCTAGATCCACAGCTCGAGACCCCCTACCCCGAGGTCTGCCGGTTTTGACACCGACACTATGCTTGTGGCGAGGATGCCAATATTAATGATGCATATGGAGACGAACTTGCTATAGTTCCTTGTGTTAAACATGAAATTATTGCTATTGCTCCCATACTTGATAGCTCCTTGAATAAAAAGCATGATTACAATAATATTATTACAAATTCTACTAATGACAATTGTGCTAATGATATGCAAAGTTACAAGCTTGGGTATGATAATTTTGTTATGTCTACTACTTATTGCAATGATCGTGATTGGGGTGATAATGTTTCTTATGATCTTGAAAATTTATTTAAACCTTATGATGAATATGATATTGATAATAATGTTTGAAATAATATTAAAAGTGGGTTTGGAAGAGCGTGAAATTTAGGTAAAAACAATCCCACATATTTGGAGAGTGTTCAATCTTATGAATTTTTTGATAAATGTGGGTTTGGAGAGGTCATGACCTTAGTTGATGTTAATCCCACTATCTTGCAAGATTATAAGACTTTTATGCATGTGGATTAAACATGTTAGATAACATTCCACATCAAAAATTCTGTTTTTATCATTTACCTACTCGAGGACGAGCAGGAAGTAAGCTTGGGGGTGCTTGATACGTCTCCAACGTATCTATATATTATATTATCAATCGTGGATTTTTATATGCATTATTATGCTATTTCATATCATTTTTTGGGGCTAACCTATTAACCCAGTGCCCAGTGTCAGTTGTTGTTTTTTTCCTTGTTTTTGTCTTTACAGAAAATCAATACTAAACGGAGTCCAAACGGAACAAAACTTTTTGAAGATTTTTCTTGGACCACAAGACACCCTGGAAGCTTCGGGAGGAGGCCAGAAGAGCCACGGGATGGCCACAAGCTCAGGGGGCGCTCCTCGGGGGGGGGGGGCTAAGCTTGTGGGGACCCCGTGGCACTTCCAACCCTAATATTTATTCTATAAATACCCAAATATTCCCCGTAGACTAGAGGGCACACCGAAAATACTTTTCGGCCATCGCAAGTTTCTGTCTTCGTGAGATCCCATCTGGGGACCTTTTCCAGTACTCCGCCGGAGGGGGATTCGATCACGGAGAGCTTCTACATCAACCTTGCTGCCCTTCCGATGATGTTGAGTAGTTTACCACAGACCTACAGGTCCATAGCTAGTAGCTAAATGGCTTTCTCTCTCTTTGATCTTCAATACAATGTTCTCCTTGATGTTCTTGAATATGTACTCGATGTAATCTTCTTGTGCAGTGTGTTTGTTGAGATCCGATGAATTGTGGGTTTATGATAAGATTATCTATGAATATTATTTGAGTCTTTTCTGAACTATTTTATGCATGATTTATATAGCTTTGTATTTCTCTCCGATCTATTGATTTGGTTTGGCCAACTAGATTTATTTTTGTTGCAATGGGAGAGGTGCTTTGTAATGGGTTCAATCTTGCGGTGCTCAATCCCAGTGACAGAAAGGGACATGACATGTATCTGTATTGTTGCCATTAAGGATAAAAAAGATTGGGTTTGTTCATATTGAATGGATCTATCCCTCTACATCATGTCATCTTGCTTAAGGCGTTACTCCGTTCTTTTTAACTTAATACACTAGATGCATGCTGGATAGCGGGCGATGTGTGGAGTAATAGTAGTAGATGCAGGCAGGAGTCGGTTTACTTGTCACGGACGTGATGCCTATATACATGATCATTGCCTTAGATATCGTCATAACTATGCGCTTTTCTATCAATTGCTCAACAGTAATTTGTTTACCCATTGTATGCTTTCTTTCAAGAGAGAAGCCTCTAGTGAAAACTATGGCCCCTGGGTCTATCTTTTATCATATTATTTTCAGATCTATAAAATCAAAAACACAAAAATACCTTGCTGCAATTTATTTACTTTTATTTTATTTCGCACTTTTACTTATCTTTTATATCTATCACTATCAGATCTCATCCTTGCAAGTAACTGTGAAGGGATTGACAACCCCTTTATCACGTTGGGTGCAAGTATTTATTTGTTTGTGTAGGTGCAATTATTCGAGACTTGTGTGTTCCTCCTACCGGATTGATACCTTGGTTCTCAACTAAGGGAAATACTTATCTCTACTTTGCTGCATCACCCTTTCCTCTTCAAGGGAAAACCAACGCAAGCTCAAGAAGTAGCACAACCCATCATCTACTTATTACTCCACAATGCCTGTAGGAGATATGCCCTAGAGGCAATAATAAATGTTATTATTTATCTCCGTGTTCATAATTAGGTTTATGTTCCATGCTATAACTGCTATGGTTCTCGAGTCTGCAAATAAAACGAGGCTCAGAGGAAGACTCATATGCATGTGTGGAATAATAAACGGTAAAATGTATTCCTAGTCTAGCCTCTAAGACTAGCTCAAGTGTTGCATGATGGTTCTGTTTTCCTGATCATGGGCATGTCTATGCCAGCAACTTTGAGGGCACAATGTTAGTAGAACATTTGTGTTGAATCGACCCGAATTGATGTTATGCTATGAGATACATTCGTCACAAGTTTATGGTTAATAACACAGAGATGGTTAATGTTTGCATGATTCCTCAGACCATGAGAGTATCGAGTTTCTTCATGCTTGATTCATGAACTTTGGGGTTTGTTAAACGTCATCCGTAACTGGATGGCTATTACGGCGGCTTACGGGTTCATGGGAAAGTATGTCAAGTAACTTGATAGCTCAAGATTGGGATTTGCTCCTCCGACGATGGAGAGATATCTCTGGGCCCTCTTGGTGTTACGGTATCCATCATCGTCTGGCCAGACACTTTGTGAT
Source organism: Thinopyrum elongatum (assembly GCA_011799875.1). NCBI lineage: Eukaryota > Viridiplantae > Streptophyta > Magnoliopsida > Poales > Poaceae > Thinopyrum > Thinopyrum elongatum. The sequence goes on along the minus strand of CM022299.1, from coordinate 31,750,944 downwards.
TTGATCACGGGGATGCCGGAACACGGTAACGAGAAAAGAGAACAATACCGGTAACGAGGTAACTAGCATAGTGGACAAGTTGTTGATCCACGGGAATGCCAACATGTCTCACCTCGGGTATTTGTAACATATCGCGAAGCAACAGGAATAGCACACGGCAACTGGAGGTTCACTCGAATATTCATTCATGTGGGTATAGGGGTCAATATGGGTGTCCACGGCTCCGATGCTGATCATTGATCGGAAAGTGTTCCGGTCATGTCTATACTTCACCGAACCTATAGGGTCACACGCTTAAGGGTCATCTATCTGTTGAACGCTAGACAGGGAGTCTGAGAGAAAGTCACCGAAAATGTTTCGGAGACAACGGAAGAGTTCCGAGAGAGAGAACACCGAAAGAGTTTCGGTAAAACCGAAAAGTTGTTTCGGAATATATTATTTGGTCAAAAAGGGTTTCGGCACCGCCTGGAAATTTTCAGAGGATGCCAGAATTGGTCTGGGAACTTCTGGGAATTTTCGGAGAGAAAAACCGGAAATGTTCCGAAACTGCCGTAACCGCTGTTAATGCTTTCCGCTGATGAAAACCACCGCATCGAAAATGTTTCGGATCATGCCTAGAATAATTTTAGAGGGTGCCGGAAATGTTCTGGGACTTTTTGGAATTTTTCAGAAAAAGTTTCGCGGAAAACATCTTGTCTCAGCGCGAGGGGACAAGATCCCACGAATCGGGGGTTGCATGTTTGGTGGCTTTTTGTCTAGGGAGCATGCATGTTTCATGGAGACATGTTGGTGGCTTGTTGGGGGGGCCCTCCCCCATGGGGAGACAAGGTGTGGGCCGGCCCAAGGGCTGCCATGGTGGTGTTCCCTTGGTGCCCCCCTTGTGTTACCATTATGCCCTTTCATGTGTGACATAAAGCTTGGGTATTTTGGTATTTCAACATCCCACCCCACCCCTTGCCTTGGCCTATAAAAGGAGGAGAAGGGGCTGCCATTCTCCCCATCCCTTGCTCTCATACACATGCCAAGATGTTATCTGGCTTCTCTCTCCCTCCCACGAAAAGAGTTTTGTAGAGCCGAAAGGCTGTCTGGGTTCCGGCAGGAACTAGTTCTGGACGGCGAAGCCCTGCCGGATAGGTGACACCGTATGTGTGCAACTCTGTAGAGAGGTCGTAGCTTCGATCTTAGTGCCCGAGGGGCTGTTCGAGAGTGCCTCCCGAAGGGCTGTCCAAGTGACGGTCCGAGTTCTGTGAGTCCTCCCGAAGGGCTGTCCGAGTGACCATTCGAGTTTCGAAGGTCCTCCCGAAGGGCTGTCCGCGACATCGTCCGGGGGACTGTTCGACCGCCTCCCGGAGGGCTATCCGAAGGGAAGACGAGGGTATACATCCTCGCGGTTGGGAGGTTGTAAATCCTAGCTGCGGGGATCTGCACCGCCGATCGTCATCGACTCTACTTCCGCTGCGCTACGAGTCGGTAACGAACATGATCAAACCTTGTATGCAGTCTCCATAGTGGTCCTGGGCTGGTGCGTAGGGCGGAAAATTTTTGTTTTCTGCTGCGTTACCCTACAGTGGCATCATGAGCCGTGCTATGCGTAGATGCAGGTTGCGATCTAGAATACATAGAGATGTATGGGTGTTGCACAATATAATTAGGTAGTAGATGAGTTCTATTACTGAAAATTATTTGTGCGGGTAGCAGATGAAATCTGTTACCCGATGTTCTTGTTGCTTCCCTGGAATTTGCATATTTCTGATCTTGATAACAGTATGGTGGAGTTTCAAAGTTTTGGCAATCCGCGATCCTGATTGATCAACGAAGTGCTAACAGTTCATTGAATTCCACCGTAGTTAAAAGGAAAGATGAAATTTCGCAGACAAAAGGGCAATGCAGATATGATCTGCACGGGGGTCATGCGTATGACGAAGTTTAGTATGGGGCTCAAGATTTTATTATCTCGGTTTTCATACACCCTGGAAAGTTAATCTAGCGACTTGAATTATCATACTTGATGATGGACGTTGGTAGCTTCGGTTTGTTTCGAAACCTTAGAAGCCACGTAAAACAAGTTTTTGCATGAACCGATTAGAGGCGTCTAACTTGGTTTTGCAGGAGGGTTTGCATGTGCATATGATGTGGTATAGCAGTGCTCATAATAATTTGATTATGTATGAGATGACTATATAATGTAAATTTATTGACCTGCGTGTCATGATTCGGCATGATGGCTGGAGCCATATGATTGCACTTTAAATGACCTGCGTGTCAACCTTGTTGTAATGCATTATTTTATTAGCTATAGAGATAGCAATATTATCTGGTGCATCGACAAGGTGGTGGAAATCTTCGCGAAGGTGAACACCGACGCGAATGCCGAAGACGAAGAAATACAAGACTTCTCCGTCAGAAAGGGCTATACCATATCATGCTATTATGAATTGCCTGAGATGTTTATCCCTTATGATGCACCCTTTTTGATTGCGCGGTAGTCGCTTTTATTAGGGTGATCTCTCACAAAAATATCAAGTAGTTAGTGTTCTCCCAAGTGTAGCACCGTCACGGCACCTAACTTTTCGGGGCATCACATGGACACATGGGTGCGAACGATTAGGGAAGTGTGAGGCGGGTGAGTTGAGACCTCGCAGCAAGATCACTTGGTTGTCTTGACGTTCTGGAGGAGCGTCCTGAGCTCGGAACACACCCATCGAAAGATGAACAAGAGTCACATAGAGATGTGATTGGCAAGTTGGCCTACCGATTGCAATTTTCGTCACTTGAGATGGACACATCCTTGGCGTTGAATTGTAATATGGATCTTGAATCGCTCACAATCAATTATGAGAGATATTGATTTGAGTGGGAGAGCACTGTTGAATTAACCTGTTTAATTCTCGGTGCAATTAATTTTGAACAGTGTCTAAAGTGTGATTTGCATAATAGTTGTAGAATAATGGCTCGTGTTTCCACCTTCCCTATTAAAATTGAATAGCTGTTAAATATCTGGTTAAAACTTTACGGTTGGTAACGTAATGTGAGGATTGTCCTCAAGAGTGCCGAGAAGGACTTTGTCCTATCGCATACTTTGGTATTCTCTCGCTTATGCTATGGATCATGTGACTCTCGTCCTTCGATCCAAAAGCTAGAATTCCGTTTCAGTCAAGTGCAATACATTTGCTTCCATAGACCTGAACTTCGAAAGTTTGGATAGTTATGTGATATTCATGGAATCTGAAAATCATTTTCAGAGACAGACAAAGGCTAAAAGATATGAGATATCCAAAGCAATGTTTGTTTGCAAACTATTAGTAAAGGAGTTTACTATGCATTAGACTGATAAGAGAGGGATCCAGTAGAACGCCTGTCATATGATGAAAGGTGAATAAAACAACAACTTAAAGATAATGGAAGTGTCCGAAGGGTGTTAGTGAAACTTTCACGCCTAGGAAGTCCAGGGCTAACGCCACTCTTAAGTTGGGTGCTTCTGAGAGTAGGAGAAATACTAAAAGTTAAACTGTTAGAAGTATAAAGGCAAAAAGAAAGAAGACTGGAATATCCAGCTCATGTATGAATGTCATGCAAGTTTTTGATGTATAGAAGGCTGGTCAAAGATATAGTTCTTGGGAATTATGGTTAAACATGTTAATCACTAATTCTTGGGTATTGTGAGTTAATCACAAAGATACCCGCTCGATTGCATTCTGTTGCAACTCGATGTAAGAACTACTATGGCCTGAAAGACTAGCCAGGAATGAGGTTTAGGTATACACAGGGAACATAGTAAATGTTACTATACCTTCCATCGGTGTATTACCGTCTGTATTCATTTTCATAATTCATTTAGAGTTTCACAAACTCTAGCCCATTGCATAAGGTATCTTGCAAGAAGGTTGTTCATAAGAGAACTTTTGATGTTCGAAGTTATGAATAACATAAGGGCCATACTTTCATTGAGAATGAGATGTATGTTATGAATAATGATATTAATATATTACCTCTAGATTTACTTTCATAATTCATTTTAGAGTTTCATACACTCTAGCCCATTGCAAAATGTTTGTTGCAAAAGGGTTGTTCATAAAAGAACAATTGTTGTTCAGTATTATGAATAACATGAAGGGCCATGCTTCCATCCAGATGGGACGTATGTTATGAATATTGATGGTAATATGATACATCCATAACACTGACGCTAAATGTCGCAAGACTAAAAGAATACCACACAAGTGTGGCACTGCATTTGGTCACATTGGAGAAACCCGCATGGAAAATTCCATTATGATGGATTTTGAAGTCATTTGATTTTGAATCATCTGACACTTGCAACTTTCCTCCGAAAAGTGAAGTGACTGAAATACCGTTCACAGGCCATAAGGAATGAGCAACAAACTTATTGGTGATCATACATTTTGATGTGTGTAGTTCAATAAATGTTGTTGCAAGTAGTGGATTTATCTATCTTTAGAAATGACTCAAGTAGATATATGGATATTTACTTGATGAGACGTAAGTCTGGATCTTTTGAAATCATTCGAAAGGTTTTCAAATATGAAGTAGAAGTTATTGTAACAAGAAAATTATGTTTCTACAATTCGATTGCAGAAAGAAATTTTTGAGTTACAAGTTTAGCGAATGTCTGATGAGTTGTGAAAAGAGTTTCATAACTTACACCTCCCGGAACACCACTGTGAGTGGAACCATTTATGACATGGTAAGATCAAAGATGACATAAATAAATTTGCCATTATCCCTTTTAAAAGGTGATGCTTTAGAGACTGCCGCTTTTACACTGAAAAGAGCTCCATCAGGGTCTGTTGAAATGACACCATGGTATGGTATGCCCAACCATGTCATATCTTTTCTTAACATTTGGAATATGGGGCTTGTGTAAAAGGTTACAAACCTATTCCAAATCAGACAAGTGCTACTTTGTAGGTTATCCCAAGTCATTGGGTATTCCTCCCTCACTATACCGAGGCAAATAGGTTTGCCACAAAGAACGGTATGCTTTTTGAAGAAAATGGTTCTTTCAAAAAGGTGAGTGGGAGAACAATGCAACTCGATGGGATAAATAGTATCTTCGTCATCAGTTCAAAGGAAAGAGACCTTGGAAGTGATTCCAGAGTTTCCTACTGCGACTGATACGGAAGTCTCTACAATAAAATGTATGGACTTCGATCGAACTTGCAGCTGAACCACGTGGGCAAGGCTCGTGCAAACCTCTCAGGTGCGCAAATGAGATATTGTTGTTAGACAACAGTATACCTACAATACACAAGGAAGCATTGATGGGCCCTGACTCCATAATTGGCTAAATGCCAATACAATCCGAGTTAGTTTCCATATAAGTGATTCAAGATTAAAACCTTGATACACCCTTCGGAAGACTTAGAGTCTAATGAATATTTATGGAACTTAAAACTGATCCGGATAAAAATGTTTTATCCATAAAGCTCGACTTGTTGCAATAACAAGTTCAAGGAGTTGACTACGATGAGATTGTCTCACCGTAGCGATGCTTAAAGTCGGTTCGGGTTGAACTAGCAATTAAGACATATTTCAATCATGAGATATGAAACATGGATGACAAAAGGATTTCTATCTGATGGAAATAAAACCTAGGACTTGTATGTGATACAGTCCAAAGTAATTTGTCGATCCAGAGGATGCTAGTAAGTTTGCAAACTTCAGAGTTCCAGCGATGAACAGAAGAGAGCAAAATGGAGTTGGAATCTTCGTGTTTTGATGAAATGGTCAAAAGGGTTTGACTTCATCAATGGGTAACGAAGATGCTTGTGATTCAAGAAAGTAAGTGGGAGCATAATAAAATTTCTAAAAACCTTGTGTGCTTGACACATTGTTAATTGGACTTAAAATTCTTGACACGAATTAGGACTTCATTTGAAAATAGTTTTTCAATGAAGTGCTTGGGCTAAATAGCCTTTATATTAGGCATGATGATCTATGGAGATAGATTTACCTAATAGGGCTGAGAAAAGATACATATTGACAAGATGCTAAAACCTTTTAGCATTAAAAACGTCAAGGAGTGATTCTTGCCGAAGTCACATGGAAAGAGTTTTTGCAAGACTCCGTGTCCCAAAACACTGATGAGCAAAATACATGATGGAGATTCCACACACTCTTGTGTTTGGATTAATCATGTATTCCATGGTATGTAAAAACAACCAGATATGTCCAATACTCCCAAAGTTGTTGCGAGTATAGATACCAAAGTGATCAAAAGTACTGATCATGGGACAACAGTGAAAAAGGGTCATTGAGTACTATAGTAGCACTGATGACATGTTTTCTCGCAAGCAGAGATCATGAAGAGTTCGTTGTAAAAGGTTACATCGATACAGTCTTCATCCGTGCTCCAAGCGATTTTCGATTTAAGTTAAGGGTTTTGTGCAATACACAATATGGTGGCACGATAGTTGGAAATTGTTCCAAACAAGTTACCGTGGCGAATTCTATAACAGGGGCGAAGTATGTTGCCGCTTTTAATGCGACAAAGAAGATGTTGAATCATATAGTTCATTCATGAACTTAGTATGGTTCCAAGATGGCTTTTGTCAATGGGACACTATTGCAGGTAGTTGCTCCGTAACTCAGTCTGAGGAATCCAGGTTCGACCTGTGATTCACATACATACAAAGCCAAGTCCACACAAAATATGAATTTTGTGAAAGCGTGAAAATGTGAGGATATGCAAAGATACACACGGAGCTGAAGTCGTCAGATCCGTTGGACATCAGGCTATACCACAAGCGAAGCATATTTACACCGGTGTGCCACTGGTGTAAAGTGCATTAGCATTAACTAGATTATTGACTCTAGTGCAAGTGGGAGTCTGTAGGAGATATGCCCTAGAGGCAATAATAAATGTTATTATTTATCTCCGTGTTCATAATTAGGTTTATGTTCCATGCTATAACTGCTGTGGTTCCCGAGCCCGTATATCCATAAAGGCTCTGGGGAAAACCCATGTGCACGTGTGGAATAATAAACGGTAAAATGTATTCCTAGTCATGCCTCTAAGACTAGCTCAGGTGTTGCATGATGATTATGTTTTCCCAATCATAGGCATGTCTATGCCAGCAACTTTGAGGGCACAATTGTTAGCAGAACATTTGTGTTGAATCGACCCAAATTGATGTTATGCTATGAGATTCTTTCGTCACAAGTTAATGGTTAATAACACAGAGATGGTTAACGTTTGCATAATTCCTTAGACCATGAGAGTATCAAGTTTCTTCATGCTTGATTCATGAACTTTGGGGTTTGTTAAACGTCATCCGTAACTGGATGGCTATTACGGCGGCTTACGGGTTCATGGGAAAGTATGTCAAGTAACTTGATAGCTCAAGATTGGGATTTGCTCCTCCGACGATGGAGAGATATCTCTGGGCCCTCTCGGTGTTACGGTATCCATCATCGTCTGGCCAGACACTTTGTGATTTGATCACGGGGATGCCGAAACACGGTAACGAGAAAAGAGAACAATACCGGTAACGAGGTAACTAGCATAGTGGACAAGTTGTTGATCCACGGGAATGCCAACATGTCTCACCTCGGGTATTTGTAACATATCGCGAAGCAACAGGAATAGCACACGGCAACTGGAGGTTCACTCGAATATTCATTCGTGTGGGTATAGGGGTCAATATGGGTGTCCACGGCTCCGATGTTGATCATTGATCGGAAGGGGTTCCAGGTCATGTCTATACTTCACCGAACCTATAGGGTCACACGCTTAAGGGTCATCTATCTGCTGAATACTAGACAGGGAGTCTGAGAGAAAATCACCGAAAAAGTTTCGGACAGCGGAAAAGTTCCGCAGAGAGAGGTCACCGGATGAGTTCCGGTGAAACTGAAAAGTTGTTTCAGGGGATACCATTAAGTCAAAATGGTTTCGGCACATGCCTGATAATTCCTGGAGGATGCCAGAATCATTCTGGAAACTTCTGGGAATTTTCTGGAAGAAAAACCGGAAATGTTCCGGGGCTGCCGGAACCGCTTCAGATGCTTTTCGCAGATGAAATCACTAAACTGGAATTGTTCCAGAACGCGTTGAAAATTATTTTAGTGGGTACTGGAAATGTTCTAAGCCCACATAAATATTTTCAGTTTGAACGGACGCTGAAAAATGTCGTCGTGAATAGTGAAAGTGCTTTTTGGGTGGCTTCTTGGAGAAGCCACCTTGAGGGTCCTTTGGTATTTTTCCCCTTGGCTTCTTGGAGAAGCCACCCTTGGGCTTGGCCTATAAATAGGGGTGGAGGGGGCTGCCTAAAGACTCACTCCTTCTCACATACAAGTGCCATGCAATGATCTGGCTTCTCTCTCCCTCCCACGAAAAGAGTTTCGTAGAGCCGAAAGGCTGTCTGGGTTCCGGTGGGACTAGTTCTGGACGGCGAAGCCCTGCCGGATAGATGACACCGTATGTGTGCAACCCCATAGAGAGGTCGTAGTTTCGATCTTAGTGCCCGAGGGGCTGTTCGAGAGTGCCTCCCGAAGGGCTGTCCAAGTGACGGTCCGAGTTCTGTGAGTCCTCCCGAAGGGCTGTCCGGGTGACCGCTCGAGTTTCGAAGGTCCTCCCGAAGGGCTGTCCGCGACACCGTCCGGGGGACTGTTCGACCGCCTCCCGGAGGGCTGTCCGAAGGGAAGATGAGGGTATACATCCTCGCGGTTGGGAGGTTGTAAATCCTAGCTGCGGGGATCTGCACCAACGATCGTCATCGACTCTACTTCCGCTGCGCTACGAGTCGGTAACGAAAATGATCAAACCTTGTATGCAGTCTCCATAGTGGTCCTGGGCTGGTGCGTAGGTCGGAAAATTTTTGTTTTCTGCTGCGTTCCCCTACAATGCCTTCCCTTAGGCCCAAGTGTGGTGAAGTGTCATGTAGTCGATGTTCACATGACACCACTAAAGGAAGCAACAACATACATATCATCAAAATGTCGAACGAATACCAAATTCACAGGATTACTTATAACAAGACTTCTCCCATGTTCTCAAGAACAAAAGTAACTACTCACAAATCATATTCATGTTCAAGATCAGAGGGGTATTGAATATCGTCAAGGATCTGAACATATAGTATTCCACCAAATAAACCAACTAGCATCAACTACGAGATGTAATCAACACTACAAGCAACCCAAAGGTACCAATCTGAGGTTTTGAGACAAAGATTGAATACAGGAGATGAACTAGGGTTTGAGATGAGATGATGCTGATGAAGATGTTGATCAAGATTGGTCCTCCCACGATGAGAGGATCTTTGGTGATGTCGATGGCTTTGATTTCCCCCTCCCGAAGGGAAGTATCCAAGGTGAAATAGCTCCGCTGGAGAGCAAAAGTGCGCCTGCCCAGGTTCCGCCTCGAGACGGCGACGCTTCATCCCAAAAGTCCTCTCCTTATTTTTTCTAGGTCAAAACCATTCATATAGAAGAAGATGGGGGCCGGAGACCAGTTGTGGGCCCCACAAGGCATCAGGGCATGCCCAGGGGGTGGCCGCGGCCTGTTGCCTTGTGGGCAACTGATGGCCCCCCTCTGGTACTTCTCTGCTCTAGTATTTTTTATATATTTCATAAAAATTCTCCGTGAAATTTCAAGTCATTTGGAGCTCTGCAGAATAGGTATCTCTGATGTATCTTTTCTAGGTCGAGAATTCATGCTGCCGGCAATCTCCCTCTTCATGTAAATCTTGCAAATTAAGAGAGAAATGGCATTAGAATTGCATCACAAAGTGTTATATTGATCAAAAACATTATCAATATTAGTAGGAAAACATGATGTAAAATGGACGTATCAAGGGTCACGAGGTAAGCCGGAACATCATAAGATGGTGAAATTAGTGACATAAAAAGGAAAGTGGAAACATGAAGTTGAAATGAATCTAAGAGGCAAGTGGCTGATGAAAGAAGATGAAGCCCGTCAAACTCGTGCACAAGAAGAATGGACCAAATAACACTATCATCAAACTCATGGACAAGAAGCCTTGACCAAATACTATGGACAAGGTTCTCAATGGGTCAAACCAGCCGAGGAAAATCGGTTTCAATCAAGCCCATGATTGAGTCTTGAACGGTATTGAGAGTGGAGGGTGTGAAATAGTTTGTTTTGTAGTTAAGGGTTGAAGTTATAAACGAAGTGGTAAGTTGAGGGTTGAAAAGTGGACTTCTTTCTTTTCAGAATAGACTATAAAACCCCTAGTTTGCTGCCCCACTAAGGATACCCGTGGTCATTTATGCAAGGCCAATGGCCTATAAAAACACGTGATGGATTATTCATGTGGCGGAGGACTACCAATCCAGCTCGATTGTTGATCCAGGCAAGGTTGGTGCATATTTGCGAGGAATTTTGATCGTGCCCTATTGAGCAGGTACCGCTGGAGGACACCACGGTGGTTACGTGTGGAGTGCTGGATGGCGCCACCTCTAGAAGGTCCTCGTGAATATGGTGACTGGAACACTTACATATATGGGATAAAATACATGCTCAAATACTTGTTGGACCCTACAACGACACACTTTCATCCTTACCTTCTTGAAGGCGTTGTCCTCATAGCATATTTATATCGTTAAACTTAGCATTTCGGATGAAAATCCTTGTACTTGCCCCCTTGTGTTTGAATTGGCGACATCTACTCCAGTGTGTCCAACCTTCTTGAACACATTGATGCTGAAGAACAATGACTATGTCCTAAATCTTTAGCAGATGTCTTGTTAGGATTTTATCATTGTCATGTACCATTGTACTATGTTCTTCATGACTTTGGGCTCAGTGTCTTGCATCAATCTCAATCATATAATGGATGTGTGCATCCGAGGATGCAGAGGCTGGGAGGCTTCCACTTTTCATTTCGAAAAAATGTGGGACACTGGTGATGTTACCCGAGATGAAACCTATGGTGTGTTTCTTTCAACTCCAAGGAGTAGCTTCTACGGCTCCGAGTTCTCTAGAAGCCAGGCACCAAAGAGTGTATTTCTGCCCCGGCTGCAAGCAACTCTTCCTCGGAGCGCTCCACGAAAAAAATGCTCGGAAGCCGCAACAACTATTTCGGGTTGGCGCTCCTGCCATGGGCTCCAAAATGACAAAAGACACGTTTAGCCTCCCATAAAATCGCATATTACGGCAGAATTGCCATTGCCCGTTAGGCTATGTTTTCTCCCTTCCCAACTTCCACCCCACACAATCCCCATTTCCCATTAGAAGGTCTCGTGCTAGGGTTGCTCCTGTGGCCGCCGCTACCGCACGGCCAAGCTCCGGCCTCCACAAGCAAGGTCTCCTTCTCCGCATCGGACGCTGAGGTCTTGACCGTGCCTCTGTACTCTCCTAGTTTCACCTCGGCAGTCGTCGCCCCCCTTCTGGTAGTCCGCGCAGCCGCCGCCTGATCCTCTTCCTCTCCTTCGCCGCCGGTTGCACCGGTCCACCATTCCTTTTCAACACCCTCCACCTCATGTTCGCTAGCATGCACAGACGCCCAAGATAACTCCCGTCATGTACTCTCCCTCTCATTTGTTGTTGTTGTTGTTGTTGTTTTTGTTGTTGTGTTTAGCAAGGTTGGGCTGTGTATGAGCGTGTGTATGTGTAGCGAGGCTCGGCCATGCATGCCTTGTTCATGGCAGTGATAGATTGGCTGCGAGTTGTATGAATTTCTTGTACTACGTGATGTGAAATGCCACTGCTCCTTACTATTAATTTCTGATGCTCCTTGGTGTGAATTGATACTGCCCATGTTGTGAATTCACAGTCAACTTTTTGACCAAGTCAAGTGGGCCTTAAGCAGGCTTTAGAATGGGCCGGCCCTTTTATCGAAACGGGCCACTGTTAGGCCATGCGACGTGTCAACATTTCATAGGTGCATCTTGTCCATCGATGGGCAACACCTGTCACAAGGTAGAGTCGACACGTCGCTCCGCTAGCGAATGAGAGGCCGACACATGGGAAATCGTCGTTGGTTGGGGTTGTTAACATGTATCAGATCTGAAACCCGCACCTGATGGCTTAACGGTGACGCGTTACCGTCGTTGCCATGTGTCGGTTACCCTTGACGAAAATGCTTCCATGACGTGCCATTTATCATCACAGGAGTGGTCACTTCCATGATGAAAAAGTGATTATTGTCGTGGAACACATCCCCTACAACACAGGTATGATTGTCTTGAATTTGTTATAAAATCATCACGAATGTACATGAGTGATAGAAAACGTAACCTATTATGATAAATGTGTATCATCACGAATGTGTCTTTTTTTGTAGGGTGCACCACTAGCAACAGTACTTCCGTTGGTATTTGACCTTTTAGGATCCTGTTTAGGGGGTGTACTGGGTGGAATAATTGCACCTGAGTTGGTTAACAAGGGACTACTACCAACTGCAACTAGAGGCGCATCCTTTGGGCGAGCGCCCAACCCATCCATTCCCCTTTTCCTATTTGGGTTAGTATCAACATCGACATTAACCTTGTCACTATTTTTGTCAACATCTATATCCTCCAATCCATCCAAAGGAGGTTGTGCCATCCCATAGTTATTTCCATCATGATAATGATACCCCTACCTCCACGAGGCCCAGAGGTCCTTGAAGATCAAAGCGGAGGGCAGGTGAACACCGTCGCCATGTTCTGTAAACAAGTGACCAATCATCCCACAAACAAATCCGGGAGACTTTCGTATTTAACTTTAAAAACCCACGTATTATTTTTCTTAACAATAGGCACATGATTCTTGAGGGGCTTCATGACATCCAAAATCACCTTGACTCTATAAAAATTTCTGGCAAAGTCTCCCAATCCTTTCTCCTTCGCATAGAATTCCCCAACTTTTGCCGCCAAGGGCTCCACCAGAGGACCAAAGCCATCAAAGCCATCAGGGAGGTCATGGAATTGTATCCATATTTTGAAGGTGTTCAAATCAATACAGGATGGCTTTTCCATAAGTTCGGACTTTTGTTTGCGTTGGCTAATGCATCAAGCTTAACAAGTGAAACCATCATAGTCGACAAACAACACCGGATGGCCACAGAAGGTCCAGGGTCCTCCCTCCATGACCTTATCCTAATGACCGAGATAAGAGAATTGCATTGTATATAAATTATCCCTCAAAGATCGAAACTTCACTCGTTGCGCGAGATCCCATGTGTTTCTCATAGTTTTATAGAACCAAAAATCACCAAACTCACTAGTACTCCCTCCGTTCCTAAATATTTGTCTTTTTAGAGATTTCAAATGGACTACCACATACGGATGTATATAGACATATTTTAGAGTGTAGATTCACTCATTTTGCTCCGTATGTAGTCACTTGTTGAAACCTCTAGAAAGACAAATATTTAGGAACGGAGGGAGTAGTACGTAACTTGCCGATCGCCAACTAGTGGGACATCGCCGTTGAGTTCGGCGGCTCATCCTCATAGATCAAATGATCCTGGTCCTCATCTCTAATGCCAAGTGCCCCATCATCTCTTTAAGCTCCTTGTCCTCTTGAGAGGAAGTCACCAATGCATTTGCCGCCATTCCTGCCCTAAGTTTCATGAAACGCGAGAGGGTCCCTGTGCCAAAACCCAAAACCCCAGCCCCGCCAAGGCCGGGCAGCAACACTAGGGTCACCCCTGAATCAGCCCAAACGGAGGAGTGGGAAGGAGGAGATCGGCGGAGGGGAAAGGGTCTCAACGTCAACAGGGTCGGCGAGAGGAGGAAACCCTAACGTGAGGGGAGAACACACTGTTTTATATATACATACACATGGGGTCTGCCTCTTAAGTCTTCATTCGTTTCTACCCAGGAATGATGACGATGTTTAGCCAATTTTGTTATAGTTACTAATGCTCACCCGCTAATAAAAAGAAGATACTAATGCTATGGTCGTGGTGGTAATCGAGTAACCTTGCACGCCGGTGTGGGCCGTACGTGGAAGAGTTAAAAACTGTTAGATGTAGCTAGATCCGATACACTAGTTGGCTTCGTGTTGGTTCGATGTGGTAGAGGTTTGTTTATGCAGCGCGGAACGGTCGACGCACGGGCGTGCGTGGGTACTACTCTACGTTTTTTTTTTTTTTGAGTAACGGGTACTACTCTACGTACTTCCCTATCACGGCGTACGGGCTTGTGATCCCCGACAAGCCGACAAGTGTATTTTGTGATGCCCGAGCGTATCTTGCGGGATGGATGGCTGATGACTTGGCAATGGCCATCGTATCGCTGGCCGGGCCGCAGTACCCCTGTGGTGCTGCCGGCGCGCTGTCTCTTCCTCGCCCCCGCCGGACATCGGACAGGCAGAGGGCTTGTCTCGTCTGTCGTCTTGGCACTAAGCAAAGACAGAGCCCGAACCTGCCATGACCAGGTTGCCTGGTCCAGTCCAGTAGTGTGCACAGCAAAATGCATAGCAACAAAACTCCATGCCACAACTAGTACACCCGGTGTGTGTCGAGCCATCCGCCCCCGGGGGCCGAATTCACTGTTTTGATCTTTCTTGTAAACTTTAACGATCTGACCCCGATCTGAAAAAATTTCATGATCTGACCCTTTTCCTACCGTCATCGTCCTTGACGGTAGGGTAACACAACCTACCGTCAAGGGCTATGGCGGTAGTGCCGTTACGGTTGTTCAAGGTTGAAAATACTCTATTGCCATAGTCTTTGGCGGTAGGGTCTGGAAGGTATAAAACAGGCGTGGCGTCTATTGAAACTAAAGCACGTAGGTGGGGAGTTGGCTAGCGCGTGCGATTTTACTCTGTAGGTCTTAGGTTCGACCCTTACCAACTCCATTTTTCTGTTTATTTTTATTTTGCCCAATAAAAAATAAAAAAATTGTCCAATTGATATTAGGATATGAATCATTGATAAAAACATATTTTTACTTATCTGTAACTGTTTTATAAAATCCCACAAAGATATAAACAAATATGATCAATTGGTCTCACGCATTATCTGCATAAAAAAGATTTGAAAGGCTATCCACCAAAATCAATTGGTCTCATGCATTATTGGCCCCACATATCTTTTCATCATTCATGTATGAAGCCTCCCTGATAGTTAGGTCATTGCAATCATCTTCACGCCTTTGCTCCATCATCTCCTCTTGGCCTCAATTATTCCCTATCCTTAAGACTTTCGTTTTCCCTCTGAAGCACTGCTAGATTAGGGAACTCCATTGCCAGAGCAGGAGCAGCAGCTAGCTTACACTTTATCAAGGTGAGTGCTCCAGCTCCAGCTTGAACTGCTCAACGCTTTTGGAATTAGTCGGACTTCTAGTTTGCAGTTTGTATATGTCTTTTAAAACTTGTGCTCTGACACTGGAACCCAAGAAAGGATGAAATACGGCTCTATGACCATTTATTTATCCTCTTCCATATCCACAAATAATTTGTTTACCCAGTAGTTGTACTACTTCCTGCTATTTTTCTTAGTTAGTTTAAAGTTCGGAAGGCCTTTGCACACCATGATTTGTATCAGTGTTTGGATGATAATACTGAGAACGAACTTACATCGTATTTGATCTTACTGGAGAGGTCATCTTTGTATCGCAGAATTGATAACATAGTAGCAACTAAACTGGAGGACCTGGAGGTGCGCGTGTGTGTAGTGGTTTGAGCGCAGAGCTGACCAATCTTAGTGTTGTTCAGAATAAACATTTACTTTTAATTAAATAGTTAAAAATCGAGCATAAAGTGCTTTTATTCTGATAATTTATTGCAAACAATTATTAATTACACACCATATGTAGCTCTTTTGGCAAAACAACATGAAAGAAAACTCATAATTAACATAGTTGGTAAGAGACAGACAATAACAGAGTTAAACAAAGTAACATATGATGAGAACTTAATTGCAGAGTGCGTAATCTTCATGATGAGCAAAGAATAAAAATGCTCTCTCCCATGTATGTTACAGATCTAAGCCGCAAAAAGACTGCATAAAAACAAATCTTTGTGGGAATTTTATAAAGCAAGTACATATAAGTAAAAAATATATTTTTATAAATAATCCATACCTTAACATTAATTGGACAAATTGTTTTTCACATCATATTCGTTTATATCTTTGCGGGGATTTTATAAAACATTTACAGATAAGTAAAACTATAGCTTTATCAATAATTCATATCCTAATATTAATTGTACAAATTGTTTATTGGGCAAAATAAAAATAAACAAAAAATGGCCTTAGTAAGGCTCGAACCCAAGGCCATTTTTTGTTTATTGGGTAAAACTATATTTTTATCAATAATTCATATCCTAATATTAATTGTACAAATTATTTATTGTTTATTGGGTAAAATAAAAATAAACAAAAAATGGGCTTAGTAAGGCTCGAACCCAAGACCTACCAACTAAACTTGCACGCGCTAGCCAACTCCCCACCTGAGTGCTTCAGTTCCAATAGACGCCACGCCTAATTTATACATTCCGGACCCTACCGCCAAGGACTATTGCGGTAGGGTATTTTCAACCACAAACAACCGTGACGACGCAGTCAAGTCCTACCGCCATAGCCTTCGGCGGTAGGCTGTGTTACCCTACCGCCAAGGACGATGGCTGTAGGAAAAGGGTCGGATCACGAAATTTTTTCAGATCAAGGTCAGATCACGCTAATTTTTTTAAAAAGGGTCAAAACAGTGAATTCGCACTCCCCGGGGTGCCCACGCCGTTGCTGTGGGTCCAGCGCCTCGTGTCTCCGTGGGTGCCTTTTGGTCTGCGCCGAGAGGCATCGTGGAAAGCGGTTTGGTGTGTGGTGTGCCGCCGCGATAAGGCTCGCGATGGATGAGATGCAGTGTCGATGGATATGTGGACGGAGAGTACTCTGTGGACGGACGGTGTGGCTCGTCTATGCGTAGCTCTCATGTTTGATGTTTTCTGAGTCCTTGTGTGGCGCGCCGCCGGCCATGTCGCTTTTCTGTTGACGCGCCGCCGTAGCTTTTCCATCTCCAGTTAGTTTTAAACCTTAAACTCCTAGAGGTGGTCGGAATCGGACCTCAACCTTTGAATCCCTGAAATCGGTACCCTCACCTCTCTGATCCCGATCAAAATCAACCCTACACCGATCCTAGACCTGTTTGTCGCACTGGAAAACTGCAATCCCGGGCGGGATTACAGGTTCTCTCGCTGCAAGTCATATCCATCTTCTTCCCCTCGGCTGTCGCGTCGAGCGATGCTGCAACAGCCAGCATTGCCATGCATGGCAAACTCCACAGCATGCCCCGACACCCGCCGAGATGCCAAAGCCGAGTAAGAGGCCGTGCTCTCGGGCGTACTCGCGCGTCCATTGAACGGCAGCTAGCTGAGTTCCGCCGGTACAGATCGATCAAGCTAGCCGGCGTGTAAGTCACTACGTACGTTAGCTAGTTCATGGAAAATCCATCCACATGTCCACCTGCTTCAAAGTCAGCTTCTACGTGAATACGCTAGAATACCAAAATCGTGTGAGTCAGCTTTGCACAATAGTGTTCGCCGCAGAGTACTCGGCGACGACTCGACGTCTTGAGGCTGTGCGTAATTGCCCATGGTGGCATGCGCTGACACGGTCATCGTCTCCTACGGCGGAACCAGCTCCGAGCTTTGTTCCTCACAATCAAGATGCAGTTCGCGCACGTGCATGTACAAGTGCACAAGGTCCCTCGTGAGCTCTGCCCTGGTGAGATGGAACCGCACCCTCATCTTGTCGTGATCCGCCGGCATGCCGCCGCCAGGAGCATGCTAGACACGTCTCGAGGAAGAACCCGAGCACCTTGGTCACCAGGTTCATGGCGCGCCGCAGCACGTAGTCGCCAACTGATGTGATTACCGAGGACTCGAGCACGAAGTCGAGCAGGCCCGTGCAGCCGATGTACGCGCGCGTCATGCACCTCTCTGGTTCGGCAACGTCGAGGCGCCGTTGGCGGCCGGCAGTGGCGCAGTTGAGGAGGAAGTGGATGAGGCAGAGGCTGGACCAGCGCTGATTTTCAGATGCAGCGGAGGGGATTGAGGATGTATATGACATGTGGAGCATGGACGTCAGCCAGACTAGACTTTGATCCTGGGTGGGATTGATCTTTTCCCGGTGCGCCAAACAGATTCAAGGTTGATATTAACCGGGATCAAAAAGATGAGGGTACCGATTTCTGGGATTCAGACGTCAGGGTTTACTTCGGACATGCTCTACGAGTTTAAGGTTTAAAATAGACTTTACTCCCCGCTTCGGGTGTGTCGCCATGCATCGAGTGCGTGCTTGACGCGGTACGTACGTATAGTACGCGACCCCGGAAAGTGAACGTGACGAGACGAGACTGGTTGGTTGTTGGATCCATCCAACCGTGGGAGCTGGACCGCACCTCAGCACGGCACGTTTGCAACGGGACTACACGAAACGGGGACAGTGGACGGTCCTTGTATACGTAGTACAGCCTACTGCTGGCCGTTCTCAGTGAACTGGCCGCGAGCTGGTTGGCAGCTCGTGCACGCCATGGGCGCGCGCGCGTCTATGTCGAGCATCTACAGCCGGATCTCTCAAAGCGGTCGGGCGGGCTGCCAGGTCACTGCCCGGTTATTTTTTTTACCCAGACGAACGTCTGAAATGGAACTCAAACGTTCGGACTGACCAGCACCTTCATACCCAGCCTAAATATGAGGCGGATATGAGATGACACGGGCACGTCATGACGCGCCCGCCTGACAAGCTCTGCCCACCACCGATCCCACGGATGTCCCCACAAAAAACCTCATCGGCCTCGTCGGTCCGAAACCCTAGCTCACTTACTCTCCTCTCTCGCTCTGTCATCTCCCCTCTCCAATTCCGATCAAATCCGGCGCAATGTCGAGCTCCGGCAGCCGCTTCAACGACGAGGTGGATCCGGAGTATGAGCTTGTCCTCCGCATCGCCTTGGAGCGGTCTAAGGTGGAGACAGGGGGCAGCTCCGGATCTGAAGCCTCGTGGCAGCCGCAGCTTCCCCGTGGCGCATCTCGGACGCCGGCGCTGGCCCCTCCCAGCCCATGGGCAGCTCCTACAGGCCGCCAGCGCAATCGGCGCCTCCCCACGCCGCCCCCTCGCCCCGCCGGCTGCTGCTCCGCCTCGCGGGCAGCGGTGGGTTCTT
The DNA here is from genome assembly GCA_011799875.1 of Thinopyrum elongatum. Taxonomy (NCBI): domain Eukaryota; kingdom Viridiplantae; phylum Streptophyta; class Magnoliopsida; order Poales; family Poaceae; genus Thinopyrum; species Thinopyrum elongatum. The sequence continues at coordinate 31,731,873 of CM022299.1, read as the reverse complement.
GTGCCCGCCCCGCCGGCCCGGACGCGCACGCTGGAGTCGGAGGCGCGTGCCGCCCGCCGCGAGAGGCAGCGGGCAATGGAGAGGGAGGCTGTGGAGAGCTCTGTCCGCCGCTGGCGTGGTTTACCGGCAGAGCCCGACGAGGACGAGCGGCTCCTCACGTGGGTCTACCGCCAGTCGCTTACGACGGTGGAGACGGACGCTCGGTGGCTCCGCCGGAAAAACACCAAGGCTCTTCGGCTTGCCATCGAGGAGTCCGAGAGGGAGGCGTTGGAGAAGGCGAAGGAGGCGGCTCGGCTAGCCAAGCACAGGCGCCAGCAGGACCGGGCCGTCCAGCGCCTCAAGGGCCTCGTCATCGTCGACTCCTCCTCCTCAGACGACCACGACTCCTCCGACGACGAATCGGACGATTCTCCACCAGCCGACGATAGGTACAGCTACGCCGGCGACCAAAAGGGGAAAGGGCTGACCGGAAGTGGTGAAGTTGATTTTAATTTCAAGTTTTAGATGTAGTATAAAGTTGTGCGTCGTTTAGGTGAATTTTGGTGGATCTTTTGGTGAACTAATGTGCTATTTCTATGTCTGGAGCTGATCGACGTAGTTTCATTGACGTTGCATGATATAGTATGGATATATGGGTTCGGATATGAGAGACACAAATGTAGACGGCGAGATTTAACGAGTGCCCGATAATTGTCCATGGACGCGTCCACGGGCGTTTGAGGGTCTGGATTTGCCAAGTCCGGCTGTAGATGCTCTTATCCCTTCCTTGGCTTGCTGGGGCGCCTGCCCGCTACCGCTACGTATAAAAGTCGACTCTGCGTACGTGGCCGTGTTCTTCCACATGTCGTCTGTTTGCGAGCTGCAACTGATTTTGTCGGCGCGTCGGCCGCCGTCACACTTGCCGTCTTGCAGGCGTACACGGCTAGTCTGAGTCTCTCAGGTTACTTGCGTTCGGTATGTCCTCAAAGCATAGCCGCGATTGACGACTGGTAAACTGAATCCACTGAGCATTCCAACCTGTCCATTTCACGTCGGATTTGCTACACTAGGCCAGGCAGCCATCGGAATCGATAGAAGTAACAGCTTTACCGGTCTCGCGCTCCCAGTCCCAGTGGATATTGAAGTTTCGGTGCAAGTACCACGTCAGTATAAGTGCTCAATATGCTCATCCCGGCAACAAGAAAATAAACGCTCAATGTTCTTGTCCGTGCGATCAGGGGCCGTCGGCGTCGGGCTACCCATCAACGCTCGCCGCTGGCCACTCAACGGTGTACTTGGATGGACGGTAGCACTTGGCACACATGCCGCAGCCAAAAACGGTCGAGCGGCGGCAGAGCGCACGTTGAGTGGTCGAAGAGGAAGTTCTGTCGGATACTCCATCCCAGTTCCGTTGAATCTTCACCGCCAGCTGCTGTTTATCCCAAAATATTTTTTTAAAGAAAGCTGTTGTGCATCGATGGCGACCCGAGTGTTCATCTTATGCCGATCGATCATTCAGATACAAACAGTTAGGCCAACTCCAACGCGTGACCCTGTTAGAATAAATCCAAGGCATACCGTTGATCATCCGAGGACCAAGTAATCACACGAGCACAACACCGAGATTTGTTAACGATGTTCACCGATATAGCTACATCCCCGGGCCTGACTATGGGCGCTCCTCCAAATGACACCGCTACAATATCGCACCCGGTAGCCCTGGACGCCGGCACATACTGCCGGCTTCCCCTGCGTTCTTGTGCTATTATGTTGGCATAGTTTACATCGTATGTCTACCCTCGCTATATATGAGAGGCCTAAGATATAAGTGTCCTATTAGGACACAACTCCATATCCTATCTAAACACAATACAACTCAGAGTCCAACTGTAACCTACCTTGTACACAATATTCGACACAATTCTAACAAACTCCATCTTGGCGAATATTCTCCACCACCATGAGTTCGTCGATGCATCAAACTTTCATGTACATTGGACTTAGGCTTATCCCGTGAGTACCGCTGCTACTCCAAAGACTCCATATGACTCCACCGACAACTTGTAGTCCCTTCTTTTCTTGAGCACAGTCAACACTCGAGCAAAATTAAGTTCCTTGTTACTCTAGTTTGTGCTCCCAACTTTCAGAGTATCCATCCAATGCCATCACACACTGATCACTGACATGCGTGAAAGTGAACAACTCACATATTGGGTGTCACACATAAGAGTTACCTGAACTCAACACCACCGCCCTTCCTTGACCGCCTGTCTGAAACTTGAAGGAATTTCACCATTGCTTGTAGTCATTCCGAGTCAAATTCGCAGTTGTCTCACCACATGTATGACCACCAGAGCCCTCGCCGCTATTACCGCGTCGAGGCTCCGCTGTCCCGGTCGAGTCTCAAGGATCGTGAAACCACACCACTCAACCCTCACTGCAGAGTACCATCGATCATCACCAACCGATGACGAGTTTCACGCTTCCATCAGACCACTGGGCTCCCGTCCGAACTACACGTCACTCGCTTTTTTCCAGCTGAAATAGGCTTCGATTCTCTGGATCCTTACACCGTAGCCCCTCAATCCAGCTCCACCTTCAACATGACTTCATGGTAGATGATCAGTCCACCCTCGCGCCCCGTCGACTTCAAGCTCTCATGTGCACCGTCTTGAATCAACCCCGCGCCATAGTCTTGTCGAAGCCACACAAGCCTCGGGCTTGTGCCACGTGTTTTCACGCCCCAGAAGTCAGTCACCATCAGCATCACGCTCCTACGTCGTCTTCACCGATCCCACCACCGTCTTCTGTACCAACCGACTTGCGTCGATCCGTCAGACTGTCCAGTCCAACCCAGCCGAACATATCCAACTGCAACTATGCTCCACCCTGCGTCATGTCCGCCCGCACATCTGTGCATGTCTTAGACGCCATGTGTATGCATGATCATGTATGACGCACTTATTCGCGCGCCTCCACAGCCTGTCCACGTGTTCCAAGCCATCTCAGCAAATCGACCTAGAAAAAACTTCCATGCAAACTGCACAAATCTTCTTTTTCCCTGTCACTCTTTGCTGTTGCTTCTCCGTGCATTTTATAGCAGAAAATAGATCGCACTTGATCCAACAAACAAATGATCGTACTGCTCTTGTACACACACGTGAACCTGACCGCTCCTTTTTTTCCAACAAACAAATCTCCGGCTTGCTCCAAGCGCCACGCACCTCGGCCTCAGTCCGTCCGCATACTCGTTCGTCAACCTGTACGCCCGCTAGTCCTTGCAAGAGCACAACAGCCCCGTCTGGGCTTGCTTGCTACTGCACGCATGATCCCAGATTCCCAGCTCGTGGGCCACGTCCTGGCGCACGCCACAGCCCACAGGTTCCTAGTCCGAGCCGCTCCTGGACCACGCAAGCGTAACGCCGCTACCGCTTCCAATAGATCGTATCGATCTAGACGCACGATTCCGCCGCCCAAACGACAATTTTCGTGTTTTGACCCTTTTTTTTTAGTTTAGCCGGATCTGGCCCCGGTTCGAATTTTTTCCGACATTTGACCCTTTTGCTACCGCCGCAATCTATGACGGTAGGCTTGCATAGCCTACCGCCAGGACCTTTGGCGGTAGGGAAACGGCAGCCGCCGTCACATAAACGGCCAGGCGCTGACCTGGCAGACATCCTACCGCCAGAGCCAACGGCTGGCGGTAGGGTGTGCATACCTACCGCCAGAAGCCCTGGCGGTAGGGTGTGCAACCCTACCACAGATCCGGTGGCCCTTTTGGTCACAGAACGTAGGGGCGTGGGGTGAGGCCCCCTACCGCCGGAGGCTTTGGCGGTAGGGTGTGCAAACCTACTGCCACGTTCCCCGGCGGTAGGGCCTGATCCTAGTGCATTTTTTGCACATAACTTATATTTTATCTTCAATTTTTTGCACATAACTTATATTTTATCTTCAGTTTTTTGCACATAACAATTTCATATACTTAAAAACAATAAGCAAACATAGCAAGCACACATCCACACATCCACAAATGGTTCAACTAAGAAAGATGGTTTACATAGCAAGCACACATCCACAAATGGTTCACGAAGTTTTACATAGCAAGTTCAACAAATACGAAATAGTTTCACGAGCAAATGGTTCACGAAGCAAACATAAAATGTTTAACTAGTTCAACGGCAGCAACTTCACTGCCTCCTTCCCCTCTTCGAGGTACGGTCCTCGTTGTTCTTTGATCGCTTCTCGGCCACTTTCTTCTTGCGCTGAGTAGGACGCGCCCTCTGAAACGGGGATGGACTTGCCCAATCCTTCTTCGGCACATTCCTCTTCTGAAGCTAGGTTGTCTGCGTTGCTGGAGGTCCGTCATCGTCGTCGTACTCCTCCTCCTCATTGCTCTCTTCCTCTTCTTCCCCATGTTCTTCTTCTGCTCCCTCGTCGTCCTCTTCTTCATCTTCACCTTCTTCGTCCTCGTCGTCGTCCTCCTCCTCTTGAACCGCCCTAGACGACGAGGCGGCCTGGCTCGATGAAGCGAGGCTACGCATCGGTGCTGCAGGAGCAAAAGCATCAGTAGTGGAGGTAGCGTACCCAAGCAGGCCCACAAGCTTGCGACATTTGTTGACGAACTTCTGCAATGAGAACGAAACAATAACATAATATGGATCAAGTTTATGGTTAAAAACGAAAATGAACTTAAGAAAATGAACTCTATGTTACCTTCACCGTTCCCCTCAACTTGTTCTCACTAGCTCGAGTCCCGGGGATAGAACTAAGCGCATCAGAGGCTTCAAAAATGCTTTTGTTCAGCTCCGAAGACTGCAAAGCAATAAAATGAGTCACTCTCACTAAAGTTGATTTCATCCAACCGTCGGTTGAAAACAGATAAAAACAACTTACCACTCTGTTCATGAGGGGTCCGTACTCCCTAAAGCCGCCTTTAAGCTCTCTGATGCTGTCATTGTAGGCTTCATTCTCAGAGGCGTCATTGAACAAGTCTTCGGCATCTGCTGTAGTCCACTGGGGCCTCAGGCGCAGACGATGCTTGATGCCATCGTCGTACCACAGCATGTGATCCTCGTACTCATTCCAGTCCATCACTTTCCTCTCCACATCTTTGCGAGTTTTCCACTAGTTCCATTCCTGCACGTATCTCGCATGTTGCTCTTCCCAATCTGTGATGGACTGATTCTTCTGCCTACTCATCCTGCAAGACATAAGAAAGTATGTAAAACACCCTAAGAACTAATGTAAAACATCAAAACAAAAGTTGTTATCGATGAGATCGCCTGGTGGTACTCACAGGTGTAGGTCGAAGCCACCGGTATCGGTGACGATGCCGGCTGGTGGTGTACGTTGCGCCTTACCAAATTGCGCGGCAACGCGTTGTGGCAAGTGGTACTCGACGGCATAGACACAAATCATGGGCACGATGCACCGCCAGAGAAGCCGGTCCTGCTTGCACATCACGTTCAGCTCGAACCCGAACTCTCGTTCATCATCATATGTCCGCCAATTAACCTAGTACCAAACAATGGTAAGCTCAAGTGAAAGTGTCGTTGAAACTGTTCGAAATCAAGTTGTTATACCTGGAAAGGCGTCAGAGCATCAAGCTCGTTGCTGAAGATCTTGTACAAGGCCTTGGATTCGCCCGTGTAGACACCCACCGTGTCCCAAGCGTATGCGACGGTCGGGTACCGATCATTTTTGTCATCTTCGCCATAGTCCGTCCATGCACGCGGGTGCTGCTTCTCCAGACGGCCCACCGGGATTCGCTCCCACATCCAAATGGAGAGGCCCCATACACATCCACACATACCGGACGTATGTTCCGTCCTCTGGGTCGCGTCGTCAAGCTACAAAACAAGTATAGATGATAAGATGACATAATCTAAAGCAGCACACGTCCATGATATTTGAAACAAAGTGATATTCACTTACCGAACGGTATAGGTAGGCGAGGCCGGCGGCCCCTCAGCTGTACCCCGTATCCCAGTCCTTTAGGAAGTCGAGATACATCCATAGGGCAGTGTCCCCAGAGCAGTCTGGAAACACTACTTCCGTGAGAAGATACCATAGGTAGGCCCTGGCGTACTGCTCCACCATCCGGGGTTTGGCACCTTCCCGGCACTTGAGGAGCCAGGGGAGCGGTACGCCGGAAGTCCGGTTATTCTTAGCGGGGGGGGGGGGGGCAGTCACCGATGAGGGCGATAACCCTATCGTGCCAGTTCTTCATTTCCACTCGTCATGTGAGAGCACGACCCTCGAGTGGTAGGGCAGTAATCATCCCCCAATCCTGGAGGGTCACGGTCATCTCCCCACATGGAATATGGAAGATGTGCGTCTCTGGCCGCCACCGGTCGATCAAAGCCGTGAGAGCTGAGTGGACTAGCGTCGGCGGCTTACGCTTGAACTGTAGGACGAAACCCAATAGTCGGGCGCTCCTGTAGAACGGTGCGTACCGCTCATCGTACTCCATCTTAACGGTCGTCTTGTGAGCCCTCATCCACAGTGGCGGGAGCATCTGTGAAAATCAAGAACCAAAAGCATAATTAGCATAAACATAATAGTTAGCAACTTGTTTTCATCAATTCGAAAGATTTGGTTTAAGAATGGTAATTACCACTCCATTCTCAATGAAACGGGCACGGTGCTTGTCGAACTTAGTGTCAAGCATGGTGTACTTAATGCCGATGTCGTCCTCAAGAGGTGGCCTCCTAAACAAATTGCATAAACATAAGCATAAGCATAAAAAAAATTAACATGAACTAGGAAACATATAGATGCATCACAAAGGTTCATCACATCCCAAAAAACCTATGAGTTCAATCTTTGAATAAGCATATGAAGATTTTTTTTAACATGAACATGAACTAGGGTTCATAATGTGGTTAAAAAATAAATAAAATACATATATCACGATGCAATCACCAAGGTTCAAATGCATCATATCATATCATATTTCTCCAACAACATCCAACATGCATCATATCATATTTGTCTCAAAAACAAAAAACATGAACTAGGGTTCATCTTGAGGGGTTCACCATTTTTACTCCAACAAAATCCACTACTTGCATCATATAACATCCACATGCATCCTATATCAAAACAAATATCTCCAATATTCATCATATCATAATTTTTTTAACACAAAAAATTATGAACTAGGTTCATCTTGAGGGTTCAACATTTTTTCTCCAACTACATCCGCTACTTGCATCATAGCATATCAACATGCATCATCATATCACAACAAATTCCTCCAACATGCATCATATAAAAAAAATCCTTCAAAAAAAATATGAACTGGGGTTCATCTTCACACAACCATACCCAACTAGTGACTAGAGTTCATATCTAACACAATATAACATCTAGAATCAACCTAAATCAATCCTAGGGTTCAAAAAAAATTAAATCTAGTTCAAAAAGGGGAGTGATTTGAATCAAATAATGCGACGAATCGGAAGCTATTTGACTCAAACTAATTGGAGGGATCGGACGAGCTTACTTTTCTCTTTTCGTGCCATCTCGATCCGCAAAAACGATGAAGAAACAACGAAGATCGGAGGGGGGAAGTGGAGGAGATGAGAGAGGGGTGAGAGAGGAATTGCCTCTCTGTTGTTGGGGGTTGGGGCGGCTGGGTGTGGGGGGGGAGAAGGGGTGGGGCGGGCGGCCGCACCCAATAACTATCCGCACCCTACCGCCAGGGTCCCTGGCGGTAGGATCAGACACCCTACCGCCAGGACCAGCGGCGGTAGGGTGAAAACGGAGGGGGACGGCGGCCGTTTGCGGTGCTGACGTGGACTAGTTTCCTACCGCCAGACCCCATGGCGGTAGGCTATGTAAGGCTACCGCCGAGCCAGCTGGCGGTAGAGAAAAGGGTCAGATTTCAAAAAAAATAAAATTCAAACAGGGGACAGATCCCGAATTTAGACCACAAAATGGTCAAAACACGAAATTTAGCCCACCCAAACGCTCGCCCGATCGATCGTTCGATCGCCGCACGTATAGCCTTATGTGCACACGAGCCTTCCGCTGATCCGTTTTCTTCCGACTCGTCGAGAACCACGCCGCAGCCGGCTGCATCTGAAACTCGATACTTCCTCTTGATCAACCTTCCACGCCCCAGACAACCTAGCTCATGATACCACTTGTTAGAATATATCCGAGGCATACCGTTGATCATCTGAGGACCAAGCAATCACACGAGCACGACACCGAGATTTGTTAACGAGGTTCACCGATATTGTTACATCCCCAGGGCATGACTATCGGCGTTCCTCCCCATGACACCGCTACAATATCGCACCTGGACGCCGGCACATGCCGCCGGCTTCACCTGCGTTCCTGTGCTATTATGTTGGCATAGTTTACATCGTGTGTCTACCCTCGCTATATATGAGAGGCCTACGATATAAGTGTCCTATTAGGACACGACTCCATATCCTATCTAAACACAATACAACTCAGAGTCCAACTGTAACCTACCTTGTACACAATATTTGACACAACTCTAACAGACCCCATCCTGTCCGCCCGCGTCCGTTTGGGGGTAAACGGACACAGCAGGCCTCCCAACGCGCGGTGGCAAACGGACGACGGTCCGTTTTCTGTCCGCTTTCGACCCATTCCCGGCCCAAGTTTGAGCCGAGTTTGCGGCCGAACGAACAGCACGCGGACGGGCGAAACGTGCGCCCTTGTCCTGCCCTGGCCCGCCCGTCGGTGGCACAGCCGGCCACTTTCCCTCCCTTTCCTCCAAAATCCTCCCGCGCCCCGCCCTCCACTCTCCCGCGCCCCGCCCTCCACTCTCCTGTGCCCCGGCCTTCCCCTCCCTCCATCACCATGGCCGACGATGCGAATCCCGGCGACCTACCACCTGCCGCCCGGCCCGTGCCGAAGCCTGCAAAGAAGAAGCCTAGCACACACCAGATCAATTGTTAGCCGTGTGCGGTGCCTCCCTCCACCATTTACACCCCCGGTCATATATTCGTAGTGCTTAGGCAAAGCCCTGCGGAGATCACTTCACCATCACCGTCACCACGCCGTCGTGCTGACAGAACTCATCTACTACCTCGCCGTCTTGCTGGATCAAGAAGGCGGAGGACGTCACCGAGCTGAACGTGTTGTACGTTCGGTACTAGATCGGTTGGATCGCGAAGAAAGTTCGACTACATCAACCACGTTGTGAAACGCTTCCGCTTACGGTGTACGAGGGTACATAGACACACTCTCCCCTCTCGTTGCTATGCATCTCCTTGATAGATCTTGCGTGTGCGTAGAATTTTTTTTGTTTTCTATGCAACGTTTCCCTACAGTGGCATCCGAGCCAGGTCTATGCGTAGATGATATGCACGAGTAGAACACAAAGAGTTGTGGACGGTGATAGTCATACTGCTTACCACCAACGTCTTATTTTGATTCGGCGGTATTGTGGGATGAAGCGGTCCGGACCAACCTTACATGTCCACGCACATGAGACCGGTTCCACCGACAGACATGCAACTAGTTTTGCATAAAGGTGGCTGGCGGGTGTCTGTTTCTCCTACTTTAGTTGAATCGAATTTGACTGCGGCCGGTCCTTTTAAGAAGGTTAAAATAGCAAACTTGATGAATCACCGTTGTGGTTTTGCCGTAGGTAAGAACGGTTCTTGCTAGAAGCCCGTAGCAGCCACGTAAAACTTGCAACAACAAAGTAGAGGACGTCTAAATTGTTTTTGCAGGGCATGTTGTGATATGATATGGTCAAGACATGATGTGATATTCGTTATTATATAAGATGATCATGTTTTGTAAGTTATCGGCAACCGTCAGGAGCCTTATGGTTGTCTCTTTATTGTATAAAATGCAAACGCCATGTAATTGCTTTACTTTATCACTATGCATTAGTGATAGTTGTAGAAGCAATAGTTGGCGAGACGACCACGACGCAACGATGGAGATCAAGGTGTCGAGCCGGTGACGATGGAGATCATGACGGTGCTTTGGAGATGGAGATCAAAAGCACAAGATGATGATGGCCATATCATGTCACATATTTTGATTGCATGTGATGTTTATCTTTTATGCATCTTATTTTGCTTAGAACGGCGGTAGCATTATAAGATGACCCCTTCACTAAATTTCAAGATAAAAGTGTTCTCCCCGAGTATGCACCATTGCTAAAGTTCGTCGTTTCGAAGCACCTCGTGATGATCGGGTGTGATAGACTCTACGTTCACATACAACGGGTGTAAGACAGTTTTGCACATGCAGAATACTTGGGATAAACTTGACGAGCCTAGCATGTACAGACATGGTCTCGGAACACTGGAGACCGAAAGGTCGAACGTGAGTCATATAGTAGATATGATCAACATAGAGATGTTCACCATTGATGACTACCCCATCTCACGTGATGATCGGATTTGGGTTAGTTGATTTGGATCACGTATCACTTAGATAACTTGAGGGATGTTTATTTAAGTGGGAGTTCTTTAGTAATTTGATTAATTGATCTTAATTTATCATGAACTTAGTCTTATAGTTTTGCATATCTATGTTGTAGATCAATGGCCCGAGCTACCGTTCCCCTGAATTTTAATGCGTTCCTAGAGAAAGCTAAGTTGAAAGATGATGGTAGCAACTACATGGACTGGGTCCGTAACTTGAGGATTATCCTCATTGCTGTAAAGAATAATTATGTCCTTGATGTACCGCTAGGTGAAAGGCCTGCTGCAGGAGCTGAAGCTGATGTTATGAACGTTTGGCCAGCTCGATCTGATGACTACTCAATAGTTCAGTGTGCCATGCTTTACGGCTTAGAACCGGGACTTCAAAGACGTTTTAAACGTCATGGAGCATATGAGATGTTCCAGGAGTTGAAGTTAATATTTCAAGCAAATGCCCGGGTTGAGAGATATGAAGTCTCCAACAAGTTTTATAGCTGCAAGATGGAGGAAAACAGTTCTGTCAGTGAACACATACTCAGAATGTCTGGGTATTATAACCACTTGACTCAGCTAGGAGTTGATCTTCCAGTTGATTGTATTATTGACAAAGTTCTTCAATCACTGCCACCAAGCTACAAAGGCTTCGTGATGAACTATAATATGCAAGGGATGAACAAAACAATTCCCGAGCTCTTCGCAATGCTTAAGGTCGCGGAGGTAGAAATCAAGAAGGAGCACCAAGTGTTGATGTTTAACAAGACCACTAGTTTCAAGAAAAAGGGCAAGGGAAAGACAGGGAACTTCAAGAAGAATGGCAAGCAAGTTGCCACTCCCGGGAAGAAACCCAAAGCTGGACCCAAGCCTGAAACTGAGTGCTTCTACTGCAAAGGGAGTGGTCACTGGAAGCGGAACTGCCCCAAGTATTTGGCGGATAAGAAGGATGGCAAAGTGAACAAAGGTATATTTGATATACATGTAATTGATGTGTTCCTTACTAATGCTCGTAGTAGCGCTTGGGTATTTGATACTGGTTCGGTTGCTCATATTTGTAACTCGAAACAGGGGTTGCGGAATAAACGAAGATTGGCTAAGGATGAGGTGATGATGCGTGTCGGAAATGGTTTCAAGGTCGATGTGATCGCCGTCGGTACGCTACCTCTACATCTACCTTCGGGATTAGTTTTAGACCTCAATAATTGTTATTTGGTGCCCGCGTTGAGCATGAACATTATATCTGGATCTTGTTTATTGCGAGACGGTTATTCATTTAAGTCAGAGAATAATGGTTGTTCTATTTATATGAATATTATCTCTTATGGTCATGCAGCCTTGAAGAGTAGTCTATTCTTGTTGAATCTCGATTGTAGTACACATATTCATAATATTGATGCCAAAAGATGCAAAGTTGATAATGATAGTGCAACATATTTGTGGCACTGCCGTTTAGGTCATATTGGTGTAAAGCGCATGAAGAAACTCCATGCAGATGGGCTTTTAGAATCACTTGATTATGAATAATTTGATACTTGCGAACCATGCCTCATGGGCAAGATGACTAAAACTCCGTTCTCCGGAACAATGGAGCGAGCTAACGACTTATTGGAAATAATACATACCGATGTATGCGGTCCAATGAGTATCGAAGCACGCAGCGGGTATCGTTATTTTCTCACCTTCACTGATGATTTGAGTAGATATGGGTATATCTACTTAATGAAACATAAGTCTGAAACATTTGAAAAGTTCAAAGAATTTCAGAGTGAAGTGGAGAATCATCGTAACAAGAAAATAAAGTTTCTACGATTTGATCGCGGAGGCGAATATTTGAGTTACGAGTTTGACCTTCATTTAAAACAATGTGGAATTGTTTCACAACTCACGCCACCTGGAACACCACAGCGTAATGGTGTGTCCGAACGTCGTAACCGTACTTTATTAGATATGGTGCGATCTATGATGTCTCTTACCGATTTACCACTATCATTTTGGGTTATGCATTAGAGACAGCCGCATTCACGTTAAATAAGGCACCGTCTAAATCCGTTGAGACGACACCGTATGAACTGTGGTTTGGTAAGAAACCTAAACTGTTGTTTCTTAAAGTTTGGGGTTGCGACTCTTATGTCAAAAGGCTTCAGCCTAATAAGCTCGAACCCAAATCGGAAAAGTGCGTCTTCATAGGATACCCTAAGGAAACAATTGGGTACACCTTCTACAACAGATCCGAAGGCAAAATCTTTGTTGCTAAGAATGAATCCTTTCTAGACTAGGAGTTTCTCTCGAAAGAAGTGAGTGGGAGGAAAGTAGAACTTGATGAGGTAATTATACCTTCTCTCGAATTGGAGAGTAGCACATCACAGAAAACTGTTCCAGTGATGCCTACACCAACTAGAGAGGAAGCAAATGATGTTGATCATGAAACTTCAGATCAAGTTGCTACTGAACCTCGTAGGTCAACCAGAGCACGATCCGCACCAGAGTGGTACGGGAATCCTGTTCTGGAAGTCATGTTACTAGAGCAAGGCGGACCTACGAACTATGAAGAAGCTATGATGAGCCCAGATTCCGATAAATGGCTTGAGGCCATGAAATCTGAGATAGGATCCATGTATGAGAACAAAGTGTGGACTTTGGTGGACTTGTCCGATGATCGGCAAGCCATTGAGAATAAATGGATCTTCAAGAAGAAGACTGACGCTGATGGTAATGTTACTGTATACAAAGCTCGACTTGTCGCGAAAGGTTTTCGACAAGTTCAAGGGATTGACTACGATGAGACTTTCTTACCCGTAGTGATGCTTAAGTCTGTCCGAATCATGTTAGCAATTGCCGCATTTTATAATTATGAAATCTGGCAAATGGACGTCAAAACTGCAATCCTTAATGGATTTCTTAAAGAAGAGTTGTATATGATGCTATCAGAAGGTTTTGTTGATCCTAAAGGTGCTAACAAAGTGGGCAAGCTCCAGCGATCCATCTATGGACTGGTGCAAGCATCTTGGAGTTGGAATACACGCTTTGATGGGGTGATCAAAGCATATGGTTTTATACAGACTTATGGTGAAGCCTGTATTTACAAGAAAGTGAGTGGGAGCTCTAAAGCCTGTATTTACAATGAAAATCTTTTGTGACAACACTGGAGCAATTGCCTTGGCGAAGGAATTCAGGTTTCACAAGAGAATCAAACACATCAAGAGACGCTTCAAATCCATTCGTGAAAAGGTCAAGGATGGAGACATAGAAATTTGCAAAGTACATACGGATCTGAATGTGGCAGACCCGTTGACTAAGCCTCTTCCGCGAGCAAAACATGATCAGCACCAAGACTACATGGGTGTTAGATTCATTAATATGTAATCTAGATTATTAACTATAGTGCAAGTGGGAGACTGAAAGAAATATGCCCTAGAGGCAATAATAAAGTTGTTATTTTATATTTCCTTATTCATGATAAAGGTTTATTATTCATGCTAGAATTGTATTGATCGAAAACTTAAATACATGTGTGAATACATAAACAAATACCATGTCCCTAGTAAGCCTCTACTAGACTAGCTCGTTGATCAAAGATGGTTAAGGTTTCCTAACCATGGACATGTGTTGTCATTTGATAACGGGATCACATCATTAGGGGAATGATGTGATGGACATGACCCATCCGTTAGCTTAGCATAATGATCGTTTAGTTTATTGCTATCGCTTTCTTCATGTCAAATACATATTCCTTCGACTATGAGATTATGCAACTCCCGAATACCGGAGGAATACCTTGTCTGCTATCAAATGTCACAACGTAACTGGGTGATCATAAAGATGCTCTACAGGTATCTCCGAAGGTGTTTGTTGAGTTGGCATAGATCGAGATTAGGATTTGTCACTCTGAGTATCGGAGAGGTATCTCTGGCCCCTCTCGGTAATACACATCATAAGCTTGCAAGCAAATGACTAAGGAGTTAGTCACGAGGTGATGTATTACGGAATGAGTAAAGAGACTTGCCGGTAACGAGATTGAACTAGGTATGAAGATACCGACGATCGAATCTCGGGCAAGTAACATACCGATGGACAAAGGGAATTACGTATGTTGTCATAACGATTCGACCGATAAAGATCTTCATACAATATGTAGGAGCCAATATGGGCATCTAGGTTCCGCTATTGGTTATTGACCGGAGAGATGTCTCGGTCATGTCTACATAGTTCTCGAACCCGTAGGGTCCGCACGCTTAACGTTCGATGACGATATAGTATTATATGAGTTATGTGATTTGGTGACCGAATGTTGTTCGGAGTCCCGGATGAGATCACGAACATGACGAGGAGTCTCGAAATGGTCGAGAGATAAAGATTCATATATAGGACGATAGTATTCGGACACCGGAAGTGTTTTGGGGGGTACCGGGTACTTATCGGGTCACCGGAAGGGGTTCCGGGCACCCCCGGCAAAAGTTATGGGCCTTATGGGCCAAGAGAGGAAACGCACCAGCCACAAGGGGCTGGTGTGCCCCCCGTAGCAGGCCGGCCTAAGGAGGAGAAGGAAAGGGGGGAAGGGAAAGGAAAGTGTGGATTAGGATTCCCACTTCCTTCCCTCTCCCCCCTCTTTCCTTCCCCCTTGAGAATACATGGCATGGGGGGGGGGGGGGGGGGGGCAGGGCAGGAGCCCTAGGGCCAGCCGGCCACCTATGTGGTGCGCCAGGCTGCCTCCCCTCCCCCTCCGACCTATATATATGTGGGAGGGGGGCGCCTAGCACACACCAGATCAATTGTTAGCCGTGTGCGGCGCACCCCTCCACCGTTTACACCCCCGGTCATATTTTCGTAGTGGTTAGGCGAAGCCCTGCGGAGATCACTTCACCATCACCGTCACCACGCCGTCGTGCTGACAGAACTAATCTACTACCTCGCCGTCTTGCTGGATCAAGAAGGCGGAGGACGTCACCGAGCTGAACGTGTGCTGAATGCGGAGGTGCTGTACGTTCGGTACTAGATCGGTTGGATCGCGAAGAAAGTTCGACTACATCAACCGCGTTGTGAAACGCTTCCACTTACGGTCTACGAGGGTACGTAGACACACTCTCCCCTCTCGTTGCTATGCATCTCCTTGATAGATCTTGCGTGTGCGTAGAATTTTTTTTGTTTTCCATGCAACGTTTCCCTACAGAGCTCACGCCGGCCAATCTCTCGGCCACTGCCATGGCCGCGGCCAGCACAGGCTCGTCGGCCCATCGACCGCCGTGGCACCGCTCCCTGAGCTCGTCCGTCTCACACGGCACGCGCGGATTTTTGTGCTCCGCAGCCGCACGGCCTTGGGCAGACGCGATTCTCTACTTCACCGGACTGCATGGTGATCGATCCGACCACGCCCACGGGCGTCATCGACCTGAACATCAATCCGGGGGACAGCGGCGCTGGCCATTGTGAAGACGGCGTGCAAAGGAAGCAGCCCTGGTCGTTCGAGTCGGCTATCATTGCCGGCGCCCGCAAGCTGTTCGGCGATATGCGACCGCCTACGCAGACGTCGACGGTTCACGACCCTTACTACTCCTCGTTCATGCAGAACGTCATCTTCGAGGGCCGTGGTGAGGCGTTCCACGTCGACGGCCAAGAGCAACCTTTTGATGCTGACGCGACCCAAAGCCAGGATGGCCGTGGTACCTATGAGAACTCTTAGTTCGGCAGCCATGCTGTTGATGATGATGAGGACGACCATGGCAACTCGTGGCATGAAGAGAGGGGAGAAGGAGGTGGCAGCTGAGGCTGATGTGGGAGACGTGCTCAAGAGGCCGAGGGGCAAGACAAGCTCGAAGTCCGACGAGAAGCGTGATGCGTCTTCTGTAGCCTTGCAAGGAACTTTGGAGGATATGATGAGCCAAAAGGAAATGCAGGAGGGGAGGAAGACCAAAGGGAAGGAGGAGCAAATGAAGATATACCTAGATCTTCAAACGAAGAAGCTTGAGATGGAGGAGGCCGTGAAAAAGAGGAAGCTTGACATCGAGGAGGCCGCTCAACTCAAGAAGCTAGAGATCGAGGCCACCAATGCCGACACAAAAGCCAAGGAGGTGGCACTAGCGATCATGATCATCGACAAGAACAACATGTCACCGGAGAGGAAGGCTTGGTTCATGAACCGGCGGAAGGAGATGACCGCCCGCGATGGCATGATGTAGATGAGACGACGGCCGCGATGGTGGTCCTTTTTGAAGGTTGGCTCCTGTGTGGCCGCTGACTTTGTTACCGGTGAGAAAACTTGTCTCTTTTGAAGGCTGGCTAGTGTGCCGGCCGCTGGCTTTGTTGCCGGTGACAAAACCTGTCCATTCTGAAGGCTGGCTCCTGTGCCGGCCGCTGGCTTTGTTGCCGGCGTGAAACATGTCTTTTTGAAGGCTGGCTCATGTGCTGGCCGCTGGCTTTGTTGCCGGTGTCAGAGTGTAGGCCGCCGGCTGTGTTGCCGGCCAGCGTGAACTAGTGTGAACTGTGACGACCCCGGCTCAATCGTGCACTAATCATATATGCAAATGCACACGATCAAGCCTAAGGACTCACCTGAAGATATCACAACACAACTCTAAAACATAAATAAAGTCATACAAGCTTTATATTACAAGCCAGGGCCTCGAGGGCTCGAATACATAGCTTGATGGCATACAAGTGTCAGCGGAAGCATCAGATATCTGGGTCCAGATATATTACAGAAACAGAGATAAGCCTTTAAGAAGGCGAGGCAAAATAAAAGCTACGATCGAAAGGCGTAGGCCTCCTGCCTAGGACCCTCTGAACCTACTCCTGGTCGTCGGTCGGCTCCTCGTAGTAGTACTCGCCGGGACGGTAGTAGTAGTAGTAGCCGTCGGCGGGGGCAGCTGGCTCAGGGGCTCCGTCATCTGGTTGCGACAAATGGATATGGGGAGAAAAAGAAAGTAAAGCAAACGTGAGTACTCATCCAAAGTACTTAGCAAGCAAGGATCTACACTACATATGCAACATTTTCAAAGGAGGGATGTATATGTGGACTGGGCTGCAGAAATGCCAGAATAGAGGGGAGAGCCTAGTCCTATCGAAGACTAGCATCTTCAAGCATCTTCATCGGTCTTGCAGCATTAGAAGAGTGCAGATCAACATAATATAAAGTAGTAGTAATGTCATCAACCTCGCCCAGAGATCCTTCCTTGACTCCCTGCGAGAAAGCAATCCCAGAGCCATACTATCCAGTATCATCTCAAGTCACCAGTTCTAGTTGTACCGATCGGGATACAACTCTGAGTGTCCGTTACCGTAGGACAGGCTATCGATAGATTGTTTCTTCCCTGCAGGGGTGCACCAACTTACCCACCACGCTCGCTTAACCCCGGCCGGACACACTTTACTGGGTCATGCCCGGCCTCGGCTAAGCAACACGCCGCAACCCGACCTAGGCTCTAAAGAGAGGTCAGCACGCCGGACTAACCTATGCCCCCAGGGGTCTTGGGCCTTCGCCCTGGGAACCCTGCACGTTGCGAGGACGCTTCGGAAGCAGACCTAGCCCCCTTAATACAAGCGCGGGCTTAACCAGTCCAATCCAAAGCGGGCCGCTCCTCGCTGACGTCTATAGAGCTTCGGCTGATGTATATGACGCAGAACGCCCATACCATGCCCACGTGATGGTTAGTGCTATCAGGCCAGAGGCCCCTCGGATCAAATATCCAAACCGTTAGTGTGTTGGTAGTGCGGTAACGAGCAGAGACTCACGAAAGATGTGACCCCGTCGCCCCGTCTCGAGGACTTACGGCAAGGGCTAAGAATGCCCGACCATGCCTCGTATACATTTCTCGGGCAACCTCCAGGTCAACCCATCTCCACATCACTTCGCAATTAAGCTTGCGCGGGTACCCCTCAGGGCTGACCCGTCTTTAGTAACATGGTTCAGTGTAAAGTCATAGTAACCAAAGTAACTGTGTGTCTAACACCAAGGGAACCCTGAGGAATCGCCCTCGATGGAATTCCACCTGATGATATCGTCAAAGTGAACGAAGGAGGAATCACCCTCGAGGTCCACACTTGAGAAGTTGCACGACGTGTCGTTATCGGGGGTGGTGTAGGAGGAATCACCCTCGCTGACCACGACCGATTAACTAACCTACAAGGTTATCATCAGAAGTGCTGACGAGGTATCACCCTCGACACTCGATAGTAACCCAGTAGTGTCGAGCAACTAAGGGGGAAGTGATGTGCGGTGCCGGGGCCTGGTCTTCGATCCCGTTGATCGGGTCTTCTGATAATCCAGCGGGGCAGTCAGAATAAAGTGGGGTCTCTGATGGGTCTCTACCCAACCTATGCTAAACAGTTTAGGATAATCAGGTAGGTAACAATAGCAGGTTACAATAAACAGGCTATGCAGCAGAATTAGGATAACAGCAGCAGCAGTAACTTCTAATGCAAGCATAAGAGAGAAGAGAGTGGGCTATATCGGAATGCTCAAAAGGGGGGGGGGGGTGCTTGCCTGGAAGCTCTGCGGCAAGGGTCTGATCGTCAGGGGCGTAGTCGACCTCCGGAGCTGCGTCGGTCTCGGGAGCTACGTCGACGTCGGGGTCTACCGAGAGAGAAGAGGGGGAAGAAACATATAAATACACAGCAAACAATGCAATACAGGGCATGCCATGCCTAGGATGCAGTGCAGGGTTGCGTAAAGTATGTTTAAGTCATTTTACTTACTTTAGGATTAAAGTTGGATTTATTATCCGGTGTATATGCACTATTCATATACCGGAATCGGGCTAAAAGTTACGGGTTCTCCTACGTAGGGGGTTCCGACATGGAAACAAACGACATGATCAGATTCGTCTCGTCGTTCTGATCAACTTTCATGTTTTAAGTTTTTCAATCTGAGCTACGGTTTAAAAGTTATGAATTTTCAAAGATTTTTGCATTTTTTAGAATTTATTTATTTTAACAGAATTATCTAAAACGAATTATGACGTCAGCATGACTAGAGTATGATGTCAGCAGTCAACAGACTCGCTGACCAGGGTCAAACCTGACATGTGGGTCCAGTGGGACCCACATGTCAGTCTCTGTTAGTTTAACAGTGAATTAAACTAACTAAATGGGTTAATTAGGGGGTGGGCCCCATATGTCAGTGAGTAATTAGGTTAACTAATTAGTTTTAATTATAAAACATTTTATTTAAACTAAATAACGGAGGAGGCCCACATGTCAGTCTCACTGGGCAGCCCGGTCAGCAGTTGACTGGGTCAACTCAGTCAACTGGGGCCCGCGGGGCCCACTGGCAGTGTCTCTGGGGTGGCCCCAGGCCAGCCAGCGTGGCGGCGGCCGGCGGCTCAACGCCGGCGACCTCCAACGCGGCGGAGGACTCGGTCGCGCGTTGGATTTCGGCCGCAGCGGGCCAAAAAGAGCGCGGTGAGGTGCGTTCGAACGAGGGGAACACGCCGCATCCAACCGCGGTGGTGGCATGGCCGGAAGCGACCGGAGTTAGCGACGGCGAGCGACGGAGGAGGCGCCGGAGTTCGGGCGATGATGGAATCGGAGCTAGAGGGTACGAGGAGGCATGTACGCGTGCTCGTTGGACTCGCACGAGCTCTAGGAGCTCGACGCTGGGCTCGGACGAGCACGACGGCGACTGTGGCCACGGTGGCAAAGTGCACAGCGGCGGCCAGAGCTCGGGCTCGACGGTGAGCTAGCTACGGCGCGCAAGGGGGTTAACGGGGAGGAGCAGGAGGCGGAGGAGCTCACCGCACGGCACGCAAGATGGCCCGTGATGGATTAGTAGCAGCAGAAGTCGCCGGAGATGGAGGGGATCGCCGGCGCCCGAAAGGAGAAGGCCGGCTCGATCCCGACGAGGTAGAGCTCCTCGGCTTGATCCGTTGGGCGAGGACGAGGTAGCAGTCGACGGAGGTGACGCTGGACACGGCGGAGCGGCGAACGGGGCTCGGTGGCCGCGAGGATGAGCGAGGACGGCGGCGATGGCGCTCGGACCAAAGAGAGGGGGAGGGAAGCAGCGGCGATGGTGGGTGAGGAAGAGAGGGGGAAGTGGATAGGGTTGTCGGGGGAGGCAGCAGCGACGTTCTTATCCCCTCGCCGGCCCTGTAGCGTCGGTGGGCGTCGCGGTGTCAGCCTGCGGCCGGCGAGCGCGCGCTCGGCCACAGCGGCGGCGACACCTAGGGGAGAGAAGGAGGGTGATGGGCCAGGTGGGCCGGAATCGGGGCACTGTGCACTTAGGCCCAGTGCACAGTGCCTCTTTTCTTTTTATTTTTCTGTTTTCTTTTATTCTTTTCTGTTACATTTTATTTTTATGTCCATTTGACTTTTATAAAATATGAGACTTGCCAAATCAATTACTAGGCAATGGCTGGCACTGCCACAAAAAGTTTGGGCATTTTTGGAATTTTTTTGGGATTTTCTAAAAATGGAAATAGCATTTTCAGTGCTGTTTTGGCTCTGCTAAAATACTTTAGCCCATTTAGGATTGATGATGATGTTGTGTTCCTTAACAGCAAATAGTTTTGGATTATTTGCTATAAGGTGAACATTTTTCCGACAAGTTTTGGGCAACTTCATATTTCACTTTTGAATTTGAGTTGATTTTCAGAATATAATTTGAATTGTTTTGATTAACCACTATGACTAGGCACTGCAAATGAAGATGACTTGGCATACTTAGCAGAGTGTAACAGTGCTTATTACATGGGGGTGTTACACGAACCGCGGCCGCGGCTTTAAATCCTTTGTTTCTCACTTTTGCATGCACGGGGACAAGAGGCGGCCAAAATACGGCCACGCGTCGACGCATCCACGAATCCGGGTGGACACGGCCCCATTGCCATCCCAAACGGACAAAATCTGGACAAAGCGGACGTCTGTTTGGGGTCGCGCGTTGGAGTTGTTCTTATGGCGGTCTTGAATGAGCATCGATCAGCTCAGACAAACAGATGGGAATGGCATCCAAGGTTTGACGCCATATGTATGTACGTTTTGACGCCATATGTATGTACGTTTTGACGCCATATGTATGTACGTAGTACGTATACTCGCGTGGCTTGTGTTGGTGCTCCCGAGCTAGTAGGCTGTCCCCATCCCCCAGCGACATCCAACTCAAATCTCGGCGCTAGTGAACTTCCACAAAAAAGTCGCGAGATAGTCCAGGTTCCCAACATAATTATCCACGACATGTTATATTACCAGTATATTTCCCCTATGGCCAACAGCAACCGGTGAGCTAGTAGAACGGTCAAAAACAGCGGTGAACCTGTCCTGATCGATCCATGGTTATCGCATGTTGTCAAAGTCGATCGACCGCTACCACGTCTTTAATGGCACGTGCTCGCGCACAAGAGGCTCCAGTGAAACGAAAGCTGTGGAAGAGCAGATCCAGGCCAGGACGCCAGGTACATCGACTAGCAACAGCTCCTCGATCGATCGATCGAGTTGCACTTGGCACGGAGATTTTTCTCTTCAGCCACGGCACGAGCGCTAGCTGCCGCGGATCCACTTGCATATGCCTGGTGAACTCCGCCCGTTTCCTCGACGTTTTCTTCCTGGCGACCGGCAGCGGAACTGTACACAGCGTAGTGTCCACTGGATTGCACGTCGCCGTCACATGGTTACACCAGCCAGTGAGCCCGTGCCCGTGATGCTCACTGATGACCTGGGGTCCTGTGCTCAGTCAAAACGAATGCTAGGCGCTCGCTTGGGACCGGCCGGTCCCGAGCTGAGGCCGCCCAGCCAATCTTCCATGCTCAGAGTAGACCTCCAGGAGCTTGGAAGGAACGAAGGGATGCGGAATCGGCCAGCCGCCGCCGTCCAAAGGCTCCGGGACCCAGGATAGCCAGCCAAGTTCACCACATTAAAACGTCCGTTTATTTGACTCGGGTTTGTCAGGCGGTCAGGGTAGTTAGTACGTGACTAGGTGGTTTTGCTTCGCATCCACTCCAGATCCGGTCTAGTTTAGTACAGTCGAGAGATGCATATGCAGGTGTTGCTTTTGGAAAAAGATCAACACTAATGCTGCACGACAGACAGGGGCAGTCAAGTTTATCCCTGTGTTTTCTTGCAGCTTTATTGGCGTCAATGTCAACTCGAATGAATGGATCTTCAGATTTGGCCGCGAGATGCTGGCCCTTTTAGCGTGCTCAATGATTTTACTTTATTTTTGAAAAAAAGGTAAGAGACCCAAAGGTTACAGAAAAAAAAGGCATTATCTTATGGAAAATGATTAGAATCATCCGGCCGATTCTACGCTCCGCGTCCGTCGCATCGAGAGCCAACCACGTGTCAGTCTAGTCCCATGCACCCCAACTCAAGATTTTGCAACATCGTCTATGTTTCCGAAACATGGGGAATGTTGCAGTGGCAACTCCATGATGCAGATAATTTTTTTACACCATTACCTCTGTTATAAAAAAATCTGCAACATAAGTTCTGTTGCAAAAAAAAAAAAATCTGCAACATAACCTCTGTTGCAAAAAAAAATCTACAACACAACCATTGTTACAAATATTTTCTGCAACATGACGTATGTTGCAAAAGTGAAGAACGTCACGGGCACTCGACGCTAGATAAAGATCCGCCGGCTGACTCGTAGCACTCCCCTAAATTCTCTCCGTTGAATAATATAGTGCATACAGATTTTTAAAAAAGTCTCAAAAACATTGATCAAGTTTATGGAAAAAAATATTTACATCTATAATGCCAAATATGTACAATTAGATTCATTATAATATGTATTTTCATATTTTATATATTTGTTATTGCAGTATAAATTTTGGTCAAAGTTTGACTTTCCAGAAAAATTATACGCACTAGATTACGAAATGCAGGAGTACCAAAAGTGAGACACTGCACAAAGGACCACAAAGTGAGTATACATAAATTACAACCAAGTCCTTTTCGTTTGCATTCAAAACCCCAAATGGTACCAAAAGAAAGCAATTGACTTCTGATACAAATTGCGGCCTCGTTGAAGATGCCTTGACCCCCACAACTAACTTATGGTACAAATAACAAAGCCTAGATCAACTGCCCTACCGCCCTCCCACCCATCACTTGTGGCGAAAAAAGAGGGGAGAAGATACTGAAGTTTCCCGATTAAATGGTCTGCCGAGCTTATTTCTAGAGTATACGCTAGATCCACCACCCATCTGCACCATCATCCACATACGCCGACCAGATCAAGGATCAAACCATCTACCAACACTGCTTGAAGGCACCAGATAGTATCTCAGGCAGCTTGTTCTTCATGCACTTCCAGGCTTCTCTCTTAGAGTGAAGGAGCATGTTCTTCCTTCACCTATATGCACCTGTCTTGGATAACTCCGACCAAGCATTAGGTAGCATTCCATTCTTTTGTGCAATGAAGTCTGCTTAGACTCGAGGAGTAGATTCACCTCTTGTTGTCGTGGTTCATTTTGAGCCATCGTCTTTTAACAGATGTGTTTGGAGGGGCACTTAGGGTTGCACAAGACTTGATTGGTCTTGTAGGGCTTGGTAATGAGCTAGAGATGGTCACATCTCAACCTGGCAATCAGACCCATGGGTCCAGGCGCCCATGGGCATCCGACCCAAATGGGTAGGGTATGGATCATCGACTTCGCCCATGAGTCTTACCTACCCGATTATTCATGGGTAGGGTATGGGTATAAGTTTATACCCACAGGTAATCCGATGGGTCGCCCGGTTAATATTAGTTATTGAATAAATATATCATCCTATATTATGTCTTGTTATTTTTTTTGTTAAATGCACTTCACATAATTATAATAGTGTTGCCAACAAGACATCATTGATCCAGTAATAATTGATAGTTCCCCAAAAAAGAATCCAGTCTCACTCAGTTGGCATTCACAAGTTAATTTTGGCCCAAAGCTACCTTCATGGCTGTGCGTTGGGCTGGCTGGGTGGCTTAGGGCATGACCTGTGCATAGCCCCAGGGTGATTACTCGCAGGCCATGTAGGATCGGATGTCAGGGAAAGTAGATTTGGATGGAGCAGCGAGATCCTTTGCAGGAGGCGGGTGCTCGGGGAGAAAAAAATGTGTTGTGATGTATAAAGCTGAAAAAGTTGAAATGTAAAGTAGAGATGCATGTGTAGTGGGAGTCTTTATTTTTTATTTTTTGATGAGGCCCACTAGTGGTAGCTTGCATTGGGGAGAAAAAATCAATGTAGATGCTGATGGAAATATGCCCTAGAGGCAATAATAAAGTTGTTATTATTATATTTCCTTATTCATGATAAAGGTTTATTATTCATGCTAGAATTGTATTGACCGGAAACTTAAATACATGTGTGGATACATAAACAAATACCGTGTCCCTAGTGAGCCTCTAGTAGACTAGCTCGTTGATCAAAAGATGGTTAAGGTTTCCTAACCACAGACATGAGTTGTCATTTGATAACGGGATCACATCATTAGAAGAATGATGTGATGGACAAGACCCATCCGTTAGCTTAGCACATGATCGTTCAGTTTATTGTACTGCTTTCTTAAAATGTCAAATACATGTTCCTTCGACCATGAGATCATGCAACTCCCGGATACCGGAGGAATGCCTTGTGTGCTATCAAACGTCACAACGTAACTGGGTGATTATAAAGATGCTCTACAGGTATCTTCGAAGGTGTCTGTTGAGTTGGCATGGATCGAGATTGGGATTTGTCACTCCGTGTATCGGAGAGGTATCTCTGGGCCCTCTCGGCAATACACATCATAAGAAGTTTGCAAGCAAAATGACTAAGGAGTTAGTTACGAGATGATGTATTACGGAACAAGTAAAGAGACTTGCCGGTAACGAGATTGAACTAGGTATGGAGATACTGACGATCGAATCTCGGGCAAGTAACATGCCGACAGACAAAAGGAATTACGTATGTTGTCATAAAGGTTCGACCGATAAAGATCTTCGTAGAATATGTAGGAACCAATATGGGCATCCTGGCCCCGCTATTGGTTATTGACCGGTGAGTCGTCTCGGTCATGTCTACATCATTCTCGAACCCATAGGGTCCGCACGCTTAACGTTCGTTGACGATATAGTATTATATGAGTTATGTGAATTGGTGACCGAATGTTGTTCGGAGTCCCGGATGAGATCACGGACATGACGAGGAGCTCTGGATTGGTCCGGAGGTAAAGATTGATATATAGGACGACGTTATTTGGTCACCGGAAAGATTTCGAAATGTATCACGTAGTCATCGGATCACCGGAAGGGGTTCCGGGAGGCCCCGGGAGGCATATGGGCCTAATGGGCCAAGGGGAGGCACACACCAGCCCACAAGGGGGCTGGCGCGCCCTCTCCCTATCCACCGGCCCTAGGGAAGGAAAGGGGGAGGGCTAGCCCCTCCTGCCTTCCCCTCCACCTAAGAGAAAGGAAAGGGGGGGCGCCACCCCCTCCTGCCTTCCCCCGCGCGCCCAAGAAGGAAGGGGGGGGGGGCGGCCAGGGCAGGCGCCCAAGGTGGCCGCCGGCCCCTTGGGGGTGCCCTAGGCTGCCTCCCCTCCTCCCCCCCCTATATATATGTGTGGATGGAGAGGGGCAACACACACCACGATCCCCAAGCCGTGTGCGGTGCCCCTCTCCCTCTAGTTCGTCCTCGGTCATATTTTCGTAGTGCTCGGCGAAGCCCTGCGGAGATAGTTGCATCACCACTATCACCACACCGTCGTGCTGCCAGAACTCATCTACTACTTCGCCCGTCTTGCTGGATCAAGAAGGCGAGGACGTCATCGAGCTGAACGTGTGCTGAACGCGGAGGTGCGGTACGTTCGGTACTTGATCGGTTGGATCGCGAAGAAAGTTTGACTACATCAACCGCGTTGTTAAACGCTTCCGCTTACGGTCTATGAGGGTACGTAGACACACTCTCCCCTCTCGTAGCTATGCATCTCCATGGATAGATCTTGCGTGTGCGTAGAATTTTTTTTGTTTTCCATGCAACGTTTCCCAACAGTGGCATCATGAGCCAGGTCTATGCGTAGATGATATGCATGAGTAGAACACAAAGGAGTTGTGGGCGGTGATGTTCATACTGCTTACCACCAACGTCTTACTTTGATTCGGCGGCATTGTGGGATGAAGCGGCCCGAACCAACCTTACATGTCCACGCACATGAGACCGGTTCCACCGACTGACATGCAACTTGTTTTGCATAAAGGTGGCTGGCGGGTGTCTGTTTCTCCTACTTTAGTTGAATCGAATTTGACTACGGCTGGTCCTTGAAGAAGGTTAAAACAGCAAACTTGATAAATCACTGTTGTGGTTTTTGCGTAGATAGGAACGGTTCTTGCTAGAAGCCCGTAGCAGCCACGTAAAACTTGCAACAACAAAGTAGAGAACATCTAACTTGTTTTTGTAGGGCATGATGTGATGTGATATGGTCAAGACGTGATGTGATATACGTTGTTGTATAAGATGATAATGTTTTGTAATATCGACAACCGGCAGGAGCCCTAGGGTTGTCTCTTAATTATTGTATGAAATGCAAGCGCTATGTAATTGCTTTACTTTATTGCTATGTGTTAGCAATAGTTGTAGAAGCAATAGTTGGCGAGACGACCACGACGCAACGATGGAGATCAAGGTGTCGAGCCGGTGACGATGGAGATCATGACAATGCTTTGGAGATGGAGATCAAAAGCACAAGATGATGATGGCCATATCATGTCACATATTTTGATTGCATGTGATGTTTATCCTTTATGCATCTTATTTTGCCTAGAACGACGGTAGCATTATAAGATGATCCCTTCACTAAATTTCAAAATAAAAGTGTTCTCCCCGAGTATGCTCCGTTGCTAAAGTTCGTCGTTTCGAAGCACATCGTGATGATCGGGTGTGATAGAGTCTATGTTCACATACAACGGGTGTAAACCAGTTTTACACAAGCGGAATACTTGGGTTAAACTTGATGAGCCTAGCATGTATAGACATGGTCTGGGAACACTGGAGACCGAAAGGTCGAACGTGAGTCATATAGTAGATATGATCAACATAGAGATCTTCACCATTGATGACTACCCCATCTCTCGTGATGATTAGACTTGGGTTAGTTGATTTGGATCATGCTTAGATAACTTGAGGGATGGTAATTTAAGTGGGAGTTCATTAGTAATTTGATTAATTTATCTTAATTTATCATTAACTTTAGTCTTAATATTTTTGCATATCTATGTTGTAGATCAATGGCCCGTGCTACCGTTCACCTGAATTTTAATGCGTTCCTAGAGAAAGCTAAGTTGAAAGATGATGGTAGCAACTACACGGACTGGGTCCGTAACTTGAGGATTATCCTGATTGCTGCGCAGAAGAATTATGTCCTTGATGCACCGCTAGGTGACAGACCTTCTGCAGGAGCTACTGCAGATGTTATGAACGTCTGGTAGGCTCGATCTGATGACTACTCAATAGTTCAGTGTGCCATGCTTTACGGCTTAGAACCAGGACTTCAAAAACGTTTTGAACGCCACGGAGCATATGAGATGTTCCAAGAGCCGAAGTTGATATTTCAAGCTAATGCCCGGGTTGAGAGATATGAAGTCTCCAACACATTCTATAGCTGCAAGATGGAGGAGAATAGTTCTGTCAGTGAACACATACTCAAAATGTCTGGGTATCATAACCACTTGACTCAGCTGGCAATTGAGCTCCCAGATGAGTGTGTTATTGACAGAGTTCTTCAATCACCGCCACCAAGCTATAAAGGCTTCGTGATGAACTATAATATGCAAGGGATGACGAAAATGATTCCTGAGCTCTTCGCGATGCTGAAATTGGCGGAGGTAGAAATCAAGAAGGAGCATTAAGTGTTAATGGTTACAAGACCACTAGTTTCAAGAAAAGGGCAAGAGAAAGAAAGAGAACTTCAAGAAGAATGGCACGTAAGTTGCTACTCCCGTGAAGAAGCCCAAAGCTGGACCCAAGCCTGAAACTGAGTGCTTCTACTTCAAGGGAAATGGTCACTGGAAGCGAAACTGCCCCAAGTATTTGGCGGATAAAAAGGATGGCAAAGTGAACAAAGGTATATTTGATATACATGTTATTGATGTGTTCCTTACTAATGCTCGTAGTAGCGCCTGGGTATTTGATACTGGTTCGGTTGCTCATATTTGTAACTCAAAACAGGAGCTGCGGAATAAACGAAGATTGGCTAAGGACGAGGTGACGATGTGTAACACCCCTATGTAATAAGCACTGTGACACTCTGCTAAATATGCCAAGTCACTTTAATTTGCAGTGCCTAGTCACATTGGTTAAAGATTTAATTCAAATCCCTCTCTGAAAATCAACTCAAATTCAAAAGTGCAAAATAAAGTTGCTCAAAATTTGATGGAAAAATGTTCACCTTTTTGCAAATAGTCTAAAACTATTTGCTGTTAACGAATACAACATCACCATAAACCACAGAAGGGCCTAAGCATTTAAAACAGAGCCTAAACAGCACTTAAGTGCCCTATTCATTTTTGAACAAATTCAAATGGGTTCCAAAAAT
Source organism: Thinopyrum elongatum (assembly GCA_011799875.1). Taxonomy (NCBI): domain Eukaryota; kingdom Viridiplantae; phylum Streptophyta; class Magnoliopsida; order Poales; family Poaceae; genus Thinopyrum; species Thinopyrum elongatum. The sequence goes on along the minus strand of CM022299.1, from coordinate 31,702,998 downwards.
GCCCAAACTTTTTGTGGCAGTGCTAGATTTTGCAATACACTGGTGTGAGCTAGTTTCACATTTTTGCAAATTCATTTGGCATCTCATTTAAATCAAAACCCAACTCTGTAAAAGAAAACGCAAAACAGAAAATAGAAAAGAGGCACTGTGCACTGGGCCTAACTGCACAGTGCCCCGAATCCAGCCCACCAGGCCCACGACACTCTCTCTCCCTCGCGCTGTCGCCTCCTCCATGGCTGCGCCGGCGCGCCGGCGAGCGGTCGACACCGCGACACTCCACCGACGCCGCGGCCCGTCGAGGGGATAAGGCCAAGCTAGTCCCTCCCCCTGGCCTCTCCATCCATTTCCCCTCCCTCTTCGTCGCTCACTCCCTCCGATCCACCGACGCCCGCTGCAACCTCCCCGACCTCGAGCTCGAGCTTTACGACACCGCAACCACGGATCGAGCTCTTCTTCTTCTTCTTCCTCGGATCGCCGCCGCATCTTCGACGATCCCGCCGTTCTGCTGCTACTAATCTTCCAAGGGCCATCTTGCGTGCCGCACGGTGAGCTCTTCCGCTTCCTGCTCCTCCTCGTTCATCCCCTCGCACGCCGTAGCTAGCTCGTCGCCATTGCCGGAGCTCCGGCTCCGCTGACGAGCTTGCCGCCGTCGCGTTAGCCTCTGACACGGACCAGCGAGCACACCGATGAGCTCAGAGTAAACTCCTGGTGCCCCTCGTGGCCTTAGCTCGCGTGCTAGCCGAACCGCACATCGAGCGCCCCGAATCCCGACTCCGGCCGCCGCCTGACCTCGTCGTCTGGCCACTTTTACTCATCCCCGAGCCCTCGTTTCGGCTCAGCTCGACGCGGCGTAGTGCACCCGTTCGAATGCCGCAGAAATCACGCAAAACGCCCCACTGTGGCGAAGATCCGAGCCCCTCCGGCGAGTTCGCCACTGCGGGAGGCTCGCCGGAGCGTTTTCGGCGCCGGCGTCCTACGTGCACTGACCGGTGGGCCACCCTGAGCCACTGGCAACTGGGTCCCACGGACCCAGTTGACCAGGTCAACGAGCTGACGTGGCGCCCACTGCCACTGACGTGTGGGTCCCCCGTGTCAGCACTTTAGTTAGCGGCTAATTGCACTTAATTAAGTTAAACCACTAATTAGCTAAGACACTGACAGATGGGCCCCACCTAGTTAATTAACTCTGTTAGTTTAAATTAACTCACTGTTATACCCACAGAGGCTGACAGGTGGGCCCCACCTATCAGTTTGACCACTCAGCAGCTCAGTTGACTGGCTGATGTAGTGCTGACATCATGCTGACGCAGTATATTTTTTCTGTTATTTTAAATAATTCCAGAATTTTAGAAAATAGTTTAAAACTTTGAAAATTCATTGAAAATGAACCGTAACTCAGATCGAAAAACTTTCTACATGAAAGTTGATCAGAACGACGAGACGAATCTGACCGCGACGTCTGTTTCTATGTCGGAACCCGCTACGTAGGTGAACCCATAACTTTCCGCCCGTTTTCGGTAGATGAATAGTGCATATACACCGGATAATAAATCCCACCTTAATCCTAAAATAACTAAAATGACTTAGACAAATCTTTAGACAACCCTGCACTGCATCTTAGGCATAGCATGCTCTGTGTTGCATTATTTTCTGTGTATTTATCTGTTTCCTCCCCCTCTTCTCTCCCGTTAGAGCCTGACTCCGACGTAGTCCCCGAGGCAGACGCAGCTCCAGAGTACGACTACGCCCCTGACGACCAGACCCTTGCCGCGGAGCTTCCAGGCAAGCACCCCTATTTTGAGCATACCGATATCGCCTATTCTTCTCTCTCTCTTATACTTGCATTAGAAGTTACTGCTGCTGCTGTTATCCTAATTCTGCTGCATAGCCTGTTTATTGTAACCTGCTATTGTTACCTACCTGCTTATCCTAAACTGTTTAGTGTAGGCTGGGTAGAGACCCATCGGAGACCCCCACTTTATCCCGACTGCCCCGCTGGATTATCCGAAGACCCGATCAATGGGATCGAAGACCAGGCCCCGGCACCGCACATCACTTCCCCCTTAGTTGCTCGACACTACTGGGTTACTATCGAGTGCCGAGGGTAATACCTCATCAGCACTTCTGATGTTAACCTTGTAGGTTAGTTCATCGGTTGTGATCATCGAGGGTGGTTCCTCCTTCACCACTCCCGGTAACGACGCTGTCGTGCAACTCCTCAAGAGTGGACCTTGAGGGTGATTCCTTCTTAGTTCACCTTGACGGATACATCGAGCGGGAACCCATCGAGGGTGATTCCTCAGGTTTTCCGTTTGGTGTTGGACACACGGTTACTGTGGATACTATGACTTTTCAATGAACCATGTTACTAAAGACGGGTCGGCCCTGAGGGGTACCCGCGCGAGCATAATTGCGAAGTGATGTGGAGACGGGTTGACCTGGAAGGTGCCCGAGAGATGAATACGAGGCGTGGCCGGACATTCTTAGCCCTTGCCGCAAGTCCTCGAGACGGGGCGACGGGGTCACATCGATCGTGAGTCTCTGCTCGTTACCGCAACCCCAATTCACTAACGAGTTGGATATTTGATCCGAGAGGGCCTTTGGCCCGATAGCACTAACCATCACGTGGCCATAGTATGGGCGTTCTGCGTCGTATGCATCAGCCGAAGCTTAATGGACGTCAGCGACTGAGCGGCGCGCGCTGGATTGGACTGGTTAAGCCCACGCTTGTATTAAGGGGGCTAGGTCTGCTTTCAGCCGCCTGATGCAACGCGCAGGAGTTCCCGGGTCGATGGCCCAAGACCCCTGGGGGCATAGGTTTAGTCCGGCGTGCTGACCTCTCTATTAAGCCTAGGTCGGGTTGCGGCGTATCGTTTGGCCGAGGCCGGGCATGACCCAGTAAAGTGTGTCTGGCCAGAGTTAAGCGAGCGTGGTGGGTAAGTTGGTGCACCCCTGCAGGGAAGAAACAATCTATCGATAGCCTGTCCTACGGTAACGGACACTCGGAGTTGTATCCCGACCGATACAACTAGAACCTGACACTTGAGTTGATAACTGGATAGTATGGCTCTGAGATTGCTTTCTCGCAGGGAGTCGAGAAAGGATCTCTGGGCGAGGTTGATAACACTACTACTACTTTACATTATGCTAATGTGCACTCTTCTAATGCTGCAAGACCACTGAAGATGATGAAGATGCTAGTCTTCGATAGGACTAAGATTTCCCCTCTATTCTGGCATTTCTGCAGCCCAGTCCACATATACAGCCTCCCTTTGATAATGTTGCATATGTAGTATAGATCCTTGCTTGCTGAGTACTTCGGATGAGTACTCACGTTTGCTTTGCTTTCTTTTTCTCCCCATATCCGTTTGATGCAACCAGACGACGGAGCCCCGGAGTCAGCTGCCCCCGCCGACGGCTACTACTACTACTACCCTCCTGGCGAGTACTACTACGAGAAGCCGTCCGACGACCAGGAGTAGGTTCGGAGGGTCCCAGGCAGGAGGCCTGCGCCTTTCGATCGTAGTGTTTTATTTTGCCCCGCCCTCTTAAAGGCTTATTCTGTTTTATCTTTTATATTTGTACTCAGATATCTGATGCTTCCGCTGACACTTGTATGACATCGAGCTATGTATTCGAGCCCTCGAGGCCCTGGCTTGTAATATAAAGCTTGTATGACTTTATTTATGTTTTAGAGTTGTGTTGTGATATCTTCAAGTGAGTCCTTAGGCTTGATCATGTGCATTTGCGTGTATGGTTAGTGCACGATTAAGCCGGGGTCGTCACACGATGCGCGTCAGAAACGGTTTCAAGGTTGATGTGATCGCCGTCGGCATGCTACCTCTACATCTACCTTCGGGATTAGTCTTAGACCTCAATAATTGTTATTTGGTGCCAGCGTTGAGCATGAACATTATATCTGAATCTTATTTATTGCGAGACGATTATTCATTTAAGTCAGAGAATAATGGTTGTTCTATTTATATGAGTAATATCTTTTATGGTCATGCACCTTTGATAAATGGTCTGTTCTTGTTGAATATCGATCGTAGTGATACACATATTCATAATATTGATGCCAAAAGATGAAAAGTTGATAATGATAGTGCAACATACTTGTGGCACTGCCGTTTAGGTCATATTGGTGTAAAGCGCATGAAGAAACTCCATGCGGATGGACTTTTGGAACCACTTGATTATGAATCATTTGATACTTGCGAACCATGCCTCATGGGCAAGATGACTAAACTCCGTTCTCCGAAACAATGGAGCGAGCTAATGACTTATTAGAAATAATACATACCGATGTATGCGGTCCGATGAGTGTTGAGGCGCGCGGCGGGTATCGTTATTTTCTAACCTTTACAGATGATTTGAGTAGATATGGGTATATCTACTTGATGAAACACAAATCTGAAACATTCGAAAAATTCAAACAATTTTAGAGTGAAATAGAGAATCATCGTAACAAGAAAATAAAGTTTCTACGATCTGATCGTGGAGGTGAATATTTGAGTTACGAGTTTGGCCTTCATTTAAAACAATGTGGAATTATTTCACAACTCACGGCACCTGGAACACCACAGCGTAATGGTGTGTCCGAACGTCGTAACCGTACTTTATTAGATATGGTGCGTTCTATGATGTCTCTTACCGATTTATCATTATCGTTTTGGGGTTATGCATTAGAGACAACTGCATTCACGTTAAATAGGGCACCGTCTAAATTCGTTGAGACGACACCGTATGAACTATGATTTGGCAAGAAACCTAAGCTGTCGTTTCTTAAAGTTTGGGGATGCGATGCTTATGTCAAACAGCTTCACCCTGAAAAGCTCGAACCCAAAGTGGAGAAGTGCGTCTTCATAGGATAACCTAAAGAGACCATTGGGTATACCTTCTACCACAGATCTGAAGGCAAGATCTTTGTTGCCAAGAATGGGTCCTTTCTAGAGAAGGAGTTTCTCTCGAAAGAAGTGAGTGGGAGGAAAGTAGAACATGATGAGGTAGTTGTACCTTCTCTCGAATTGAAAAGTAGCACATCAGAGAAAACCTTTCCCGTGATGCCCACACAAACTAGAGATGAAGCTAATGATGATGATCATGAAACTTCAGATCAAGTTACTACTGAACTTCGTAGGTCGACCAGAACACGTTCCGCAACAGAGTGGTACAGATATCCTGTCCTGGAAGTCATGTTATTAGACCACGGCGAACCTACGAACTATGAAGAAGCTATGATGAGCCCAGATTCTGATAAATGGCTTGAGACCATGAAATCTGAGATAGGATCCATGTATGAGAACAAAGTGTGGACTTTGATGGACTTGCCCGATGATCGGCAAGCCATTGAGATAAATGGATATTCAAGAAGAAGACGGAAGCTGATGGTAATGTTACTGTCTACAAAGCTTGACTTGTCGCAAAAGGTTTTCGACAAGTTCAAGGGATTGACTACGATGAGACTTTCTCACCCGTAGCGATGCTTAAGTCTGTCCGAATCATATTAGCAATTGCCGCATTTTATGATTATGAAATCTGGCAAATGGACGTCAAAACTACATTCCTTAATGGATTTCTTAAAGAAGAGTTGTATATGATGCAACCAGAAGGTTTTGTCGATCCTAAAGGTGCTAACAAAGTGTGCAAGCTCCAGCGATCCATCTAAGGACTGGTGCAAGCATCTCGGAGTTGGAATATACGCTTTGATGAGGTGATCAAAGCATATGGTTTTATACAGACTTACGGTGAAGCCTGCATTTACAAGAAAGTGAGTGGGAGCTCTGTAGCATTTCTGATATTATATGTGGATGACATATTGTTGATTGGAAATGATATAGAATTTCTGGATAGCATAAAAGGATACTTGAATAAGAATTTTTCAATGAAGAAAGACCTCGATGAAGCTGCTTATATATTGGGCATCAAGATCTATAGGGATAGATCAAGATGCTTAATAGGACTTTCACAAAGCACATACCTTGACAAAGTTCTGAAGAAGTTCAAAATGGACCAATCAAAGAAAGGGTTCTTGCCTGTGTTGCAAGGTGTGAAATTGAGTTAGACTCAAAGGCCGACCATAGCAGAAGATAGAGAGAAAATGAAAGTCATTCCCTATGCCTCAGCCATAGGTTCTATCATGTATGCTATGCTGTGTACCAGACCTGATGTGTGCCTTGCCATGAGTTTGGCAGGGAGGTACCAAAGTAATCCAGGAGTGGATCACCGGACAGCGGTCAAGAACATCCTGAAGTACCTGAAAAGGACGAGGGATATGTTTCTCGTTTATGGAGGTGACGAAGAGCTCATCGTAAAGGGTTGCGTCGATGCTAGCTTCGACACTGATTCGGATGACTCTAAGTCACAAACCGGATACGTATTTATATTGAATGGTGGGGCTGTCAGTTCGTGTAGTTCCAAGCAGAGCATCGTGGCGGGATCTACGTGTGAAGCGGAGTACATAGCTGATTCAGAAGTAGCGCATGAAGGAGTCTGGATGAAGGAGTTCATATCTGATCTGGGTGTAATACCCAGTGCATCGGGTCCAATAAAAATCTTTTGTGACAACACTGGGGCAATTGCGTTGGCGAAGGAATCCAGGTTTCACAAGAGAACCAAACACATCAAGAGACGCTTCAACTCCATTCGTGAAAAGGTCAAGGATGGAGACATAGAAATTTGCAAAATACATACGGATCTGAATGTAGCAGATCCGTTGAGTAAACCTCTTCCGCGAGCAAAACATGATCAGCACCAAGACTTCATGGGTGTTAGATTTATTACTATGTAATCTAGATTATTGGCTCTAGTGCAAGTGGGAGACTGATGGAAATATGACCTAGAGGCAATAATAAAGTTGTTATTATTATATTTCCTTATTCATGATAAAGGTTTATTATTCATGCTAGAATTGTATTGACCGGAAACTTAAATACATGTGTGGATACATAAACAAATATCGTGTCCCTAGTGAGCCTCTACTAGACTAGCTCGTTGATCAAAAGATGGTTAAGGTTTCCTAACCATAGACATGAGTTGTCATTTGATAACATGATCACATCATTAGGAGAATGATGTGATGGACAAGACCCATCTCGGTAATACACATCATAAGAAGCTTGCAAGCAAAGTGACTAAGGAGTTAGTTACGAGATGATGTATTACGGAACGAGTAAAGAGACTTCCTGGTAACGAGATTGAACTAGGTATGGAGATTCCGACGATCAATCCTCGGGCAAGTAACATACCGATAGACAAAGGGAATTACGTATGTTGTCATAAAGGTTCGAACGATAAAGATCTTCGTAGAATATGTAGAAACCAATATGGGCATCCAGGTCCTGCTATTGGTTATTGACCGGAGAGTCGTCTCGGTCATGTCTACATCATTCTCGAACCCGTAGGATCCGCATGCTTAACATTCGTTGACGATATAGTAGTAGATGAGTTATGTGAATTGGTGACCGAATGTTGTTTTGGAGTCCCGGATGAGATCACGGACATGACGAGGAACTCCGGAATGGTCCGGAGGTAAAGATTAATATATAGGACGATGCTATTTGGTCACCGGAAAGGTTTCGAAATGTATCGGGTAGTCATCAGATCACCGGAAGGGGTTTCAGGAGGCCCCGGGAGGTATATGGGCCTAATGGGCCAAGGGGAGGCACACACTAGCCCACAAGGGGGCTGGCGCGCCCTCTTCCTGGTCGCCGGCCCTAGGGAAGGTAAGGGGGGAGGTCTAGCCCCTCCTGCCTTCCCCTCCACCTAAGAGAAAGGAAGGGGGGGGGGGGGGGCGCCACCCCCTCCTGCTTTCCCCCGCTCGCCCAAGAAGGAAGGGGGGCGCGGCCAATGCAGGCGTCCAAGGTGGCCGCTGGCACCTTGGGGGCGCCCTAGGCTGCCTCCCCTCCTCCCCCCACCTATATATATATGTGTGGAGGGAGAGGGGCAACACACACCACGATCGCCAAGCCGTGTGCGGCGCCCCTCTCCCTCTAGTTTATCTTCGGTCATATTTTCGTAGTGCTCGACGAAGCCCTGCGGATATAGTTGCATGACCACCGTCACCACACCGTCGTGCTGCCGGAACTCATCTATTACTTTGCCCGTCTTGCTGGATCAAGAAGGCGAGTACGTCATCGAGCTAAACGTGTGCTGATCGCGAAGGTGCCGTACGTTTGGTTACTTGATCGGTTAGATCACGAAGGCGTTCGACTACATCAACCGCATTGATAAATGCTTCCGCTTAACAGTCTACGAGGGTACGTAGACACACTCTCCCCTCTCGTAGCTATGCATCTCCATGGATAGATCTTGCGTGTGCGTAGATTTTTTTTTGTTTTCTATGCAACGTTTCCCAACAGATGCTCCAAGCTACTTTTTCTAATGGGGCAACTGTATCCATATGCCACCATAGTTCATGCCCTTAGTTGCGCTCTGCAGACTGGATCTGCAATTTTTTTTTTGCTTGCCAGGCTTGCACTTGTGTTGTTGTTGTATTGCGTGTAGCGCTGCTGGTGCTGCTTTTTTAGTCCCACCTCGGCCAGTTAGGAACGTAGGTGGTAGAGCTATCCTTATAAAATGAGGCGGAGAGGAATCCTAGTATTTGATCGTTTAGAAATGCGTCAAGCAATATAAGCTCATAGAATAAAGATAAAAAAATGTTGTACCCGATGGGCACTCGATTGGGTTGAATTACCCGATGGGTTAGGGCATCGGTCTAAGTCTAGACCCATCGTTGGAGTCGTGGGCGCAATGTGCACCCAATTATTATTCGGCCATGGGTCTAATAGGGGTCGACCTAAAAAACCCCGACCAGATTGCCAGGTTGAGTCACATCCATATGAATCACCATGTTTGGAGCTCCGTGTGATTTGATGGACACATGTGAAGGACATGTGGTTCACCTTTTCATGCTATGTCTTGGAATATAAATTCCAGTTAACGTGATGCTAGAGCTTGAGAAGCTTGACATGGTGATGCCCATGGAGCCTGTTGTACCAGATTGAGTTGGTTTTGAGCGAGATAAGAGATGTCAATGAATTGGTATCAAATTTTAGGGAGGTCAAACTATTTTATAGAGAAAATAGATGCAAAATCAAATGAAGAACCTAGTAACTTATGAAACTCTGAACTCTAAATATGTATGCATGTTATCAACCCTATGATTTGGTACGAAGTACACATCACACATGTATTGATGTATAACTATTTATGTGTAAATGAGGAAATGATTTAAAGAAATGAGTAGCACCAACAACGGACATGAAAGAGGGGCAAAGTACTAGTTGACATTTCATACGCTTGTATTTGAGGATAGATTACGAATTGACACTTCATGCACTCTAGAAATATCTATTTAGTTGCACCTAAGCTGCATAGTCTTAAACTTCACATATATCTATCAAGTTATTTCCTAGATCCATATAAGCACTCCAAAAAGTATGAAAACACATTATAATGCATCAAGGGTCATGAGTAAATATGTGGAATTATGTGAGAATGTTGGTTTTCTCGGATATGTGGTGAAACTCATGTAACATTTTTTTTCTTGAACACCCTAAACTAATCACTACACATAGATTTTACAACAAAACATAGTTTCAACTAACACTAGAAATGCATTTCTAATGATAAATAGTCAGAACTGCATGAAAAGTTTGTACCATAATATAAATGAGTATATTTTAGTTGTTAATGACACTAGCCACATAAAAAATAGTAGTTTATATGATATGTTCAATGTTGTATAAATGAATGTAACAACATACATTAATGATTAGCTAGGTTATATCAAGAAAAAAAGTTCAATATAAAAGAAATATAAACTAAGACTTCAACTCTCCAAGTACATATTTTTTACTCACCCCCGTGTCAAGCTTGAAGTACAACGAAGACCATTCTTCAGTTAACTATTGCATTTCCGGCAAATACCGATTCAGCTTATCCGATGGTGCACGTGGCTCCTAAAGTTTTATCTTCCTTGCCATCTGCTCGATCTACTTTATAGTTGATACATTGTTTACTTTCCTGTTATTACCGCAAGCGCGGGTTAGACTGGTACACCTATATATCAGCCGGGTTGTGGCTTAGCTAGTATCGATGAATTCCCCAATTCGCCTGATGGTTGAACCCTATACATAAACGACAGAGCTGATAGCCAAATATACACCCGATTTGGGCAATTTCTCTTGATTTCCCCTTTAATATCTTGATCCATACCATAGATCGTGGCTAGGACCTGGCAAATTGGTATTCAGAGCAAAGGTTCCTCGGCAACGTCTTCCGATTCCATGTAAATTTGTGGAGAGGCGATAAATCCTACCCTATTCCCACCCTTGTTGCGGCGGCGGTGGGGACGATCAGCTGCGGTGGCACGTGGTGGCGGGGTTTCTTCCTCAATATGGTAGCGGCGGCGGCGATTTGGCGGCGCAGGCGGCGGTGAGCCTTCGGGTGCAGATCAGTAGTGTGGAGTGGTTGCGTGGGATCTCTTCCTACATAGTAAAATCCCACGTCTATCACTGATCCGTGTACCTTTGGTGGCGAGGAGCATTGGCGATGGCAGGATCTCCGGATTGGAGGCTGGTTACTGTGATTATCGTGGTAAAATTCCCCCTTTGCTCTTGAGATCAAGGTGATGGGTCAAGCGAAGATGATTCATGAGGCCGATCTGCAAGAGGTTCTCTCCCGCCAGGAGGATTTTGGCGTCCTCCAGAAGGATAGCGCGCTGATGCGGTCTGATGTCTCCAAAGTACAAGAAGAAATCAGCTCCAAGCAAGGTAAATTTCTCAGCAAGTAGGAAGTGTAGAGCAGGCAATACTTGATTTGCAAGCAGTTATCAACTATTAGTTTAGTGCTTAAACCCATAGTCTCTCCAAATGCAAATGGGGAACAGAGAGAGCAGCTACCCAGCTCCAGTCAATTGCCCAAGTTACAAGAGGAACAAGTGCAAGTTCAGGATGCTCGAACTGAGAAATTGAAACAACAACTATTGGTTGAAGAGGAGAAAACAAGCAATTAGAAGAGCTCCAATTGCAGAACTTACCTTCCATTAGAACTACCAGAACAGTTATTTCTCCAGGTTTTGGTCAACCACAAGCACAAGACAATGCTAGTGTCATTGGTATCCCTGTCACAGACAGAGAAGGAGGACGTACACCTGCCTTCCAATAGTACAATCAGCCTAATAGAGGGAGACAATTATGGCAACGATATTTGAAAGCTTATGAATAGGACATGCAAGCACAATTTATGAAATCAATGACCAAGGGCCCGAAGATGAAATTCCCTATATTTGTGGTGATGATCCTCTAGTTTGTAGTTGGCGGTTTATTTTCCAAGGCGTAAACCATGGACTGTGGGTTTATTTTTCAGAACGTCATAGACTTTTTCGTAATATATCATGATGGACCAAAACAAGAATCTCACATTCCTTTATAAGTAGGTATAATAGATTGTTTCTACCCTAGTACTTGCTCAACTACCTATTGATGCTTAGATGCTGAGAACGCAGTTTATGAGATTACTTCCAAGAATGATGACCATGTGCAGCCAATTTTGTTATAGTTTGACCATTGGTGTAGATAGATACTAAGGGCTCCTTTGATTCAAAGGATTTTCATAAGAGTTTTGGAGGATTAGAATCCTTAGGAAATTTTCTATGTGGTTCTTTGATTCGTAGGATTGAATCCTATAGGAACATTTTATAAGGATTTCTTTGTACTACTTTCTGTAGGATTTCTAGCATCCACTCAAACCTCTTTAAAGGCCTCTTTCATTCGCAAAATTTGTAAAACGTAGGAATAGGAAAAGCAGGGGAATAGAGTGTCATGTCATCCTCAATACTATAGGATTAGTATGAGCGTTTGGTTGTGCACAGGAAAAACGTAAGATTCTTCACATGAGGTTGGAGTGGATGTAAATTTTCCTGTGAAAACTAGTAGAATTGAATCCTATCGAAAAATTCCGATGGATTGGAATCCTATGAATCAAATAACATGGAGAAAAAAATCCTATAGATTGGAGTCCTTTAAAATTCCTTTAGAAATCCTTTGAATCAAAGAGAGCCGCAAACCAAATCAAAATCCTGTAGGATTGAGATGAGCATGACATTCCAATCCTATGTTCTTTTTACTCCTATGTTTTTTGGATTCTGTGAATCAAAGAGGCCCTAATGCTATGGCCGTGGTGGTGATCCTGTAACCTTGCACGCCGGTGTGGGCAGTATGTGGAGGAGTTAAAATCCTGTAGCAAGATCCAATACACCAGTTGGCTTCGTGCCTTCGTGTTTGGTTCGATGTGGTAGAGGTTTGTCTATGCAACGTGAAACAGTCGACGCACGGGCTTCCGGTAGTAGTACTGTCTACTTCCCTTTCACGGCGTCCGGTAGTGCATCGGCCTTGTGATGCCCGACAAGCCGACGAGTGTATTTTGTGATGGCCGAGTGTATCTTGTGGGATGGGTGGGTGATGACTTGGCAATGGCAATCGTATCGCTGGCCGGGCCACAGTACATTTGTGATGCCTCCGGCGTGCTTGTCTCTTCCTCGTCGCGCCGGACATGGGACAGGCAGAGGGCTTGTCTCGTCTGTCGTCTTGGCAGTAAGCAAAGACAGAGCCCGAACCCGCCATGGCGAGATCGTGATACATGACCAGGTTGCCTGGTCCAGCCCAGTAGTGTGCACAGCAAAACGCATGGCAACAAAACTCTATGGCACAAGTAGTACGCCCGGTGTGTGCCCAGCCATCCATCTCCGGGGTGCCCACGCCGTTGCTCTGGTTCTCCGTGGGTGCCTTTTGCTCTGCGCCGAGAGGCCTCGTGGGGTGTGTGGTGTGGCGCCGCGATAAGGTCCGCGATGGATGAGATGCAGTGTGGATGGATAAGAGCATCTCCACCAGACCCGTAAAACGCCGACCCTCAAAACTCGTTTACAGTTCAAAAAAAAAAACGATTTTGCGAGCCGACGCGGGCCGCGGCCGAGCAGACCCATGTAGCCGACCCATAAAACAGCATATTACGCGGGGTCTGCTCGGCCGCAGCCCGCGACGGTCCGCAAACCGAATACCCCAGATTAGTCAATTTGATAGCGATTCCGACGATTGAGTTCAATTTCAAAGAATAAAACATAGTTCCCGCGCAAATAAAAGCATAGTTTTCTATGACAAACGCAAAAGGACTTCATGCAAAAGCAACCACCACGTCCATCATCATCTTGGTCGTTTTTCACCCGTCGTCATGATCTTCACTCCGCACCACCGCCATCGATGCTATCGCCGCCTCCGAGTCCATCACCAGCACTTGTTCCAACTCCGGCACCGAAAGCATCGCCGGGCGACTGAAAGCATCGGCGACACTGGTTGCAACTCCTGGCGGGAAAAGATCACCGGCACCGAAACACCCACTGGCCGCCGCTAGCATCCTCCTCTTCAAGATGTCTCTCCTTGCCATATCATGCCATTCTTTGGTGATGTCGTCCATGTCATCGTGCTTCAATGTCATGATCCTGTTTTCCTCCGCAAGAAGCTTGGCCATGGCTTTAGTCTCATCAGCAAAGACTCTTCTCTCCTCAATGGCCGCCTTGCCCAACCCCTCGTCCTTGAGCAATTGCCACTTCTCTTGCTTCTCTCGTGCCTTCTTCTCGGCCAACTCTTTCTTTGCCATCAATGTCTTCGCCAACATCAACTCATTTGATTGCACCATGGCATCTATCTTATCCCGCAAGCTCGATGCTTCGTGTTCCCTCTTGATCTTCTCCCTTGTCTTCTTGTCTCCATCAGGCTTGTTTAAATTTCATGGGCCATCATCATCTTCATCATCATCCATGTTCGTAAGTGAACCTCTCTTCGGTGGGGATTCTTTCTCAAACAAGTTTCACTTCTCACACTCTTTTAGCAATTCCCAACAATGCTCTAGTTTAAATAATTTGCTTTCGGAAGCTTCCATGTCTTTGTATCTTTGTTGGGCAATTTAGTCCTACACAATTAAAACAATGTCAAATGATGCAATCACTCCAATACCTATTGGCGGTTTGAGATGTGCCGGTGCACGCATCAAGAGACACCGCACTCCAAGCCTTGATCAAGATTTGATCTTCGAACAACGTGTAGTTTTTCGATCTCGCGCCTTTTGTTGCTTGCGCTTGGTCATACACCCGCTCGTCTATCTCCTCCACCTCATCTTCACCACCGTGACCATCCACGCCACCATCCATTTCATTGCAATCGAAATCAGCAATCGGGGCTTGATCGATGTCGACGGTGTTGGTGTCCAACGAGTTGACGAACTCGGCAGTGGCATCGTTCGAACCGGCGCTACAGTGAGTGTCATAAAGTCACGAGCTACCGCAATGACGAAAAGCGAAGCAAGTAGAAGAAATAGAAGAAGCATACCTTCCGGCCATTTCGTCGAACACCTCGCTTGCGGTGGAAGCAGCGCCGTTGAAGGGCATCGTCGGGGTACCTCTTGCCGGGGGAGGAGGGAGAGGATGAAGTCGCCGGCCTTTTCGTAGGAGCCTTCTTGCGCTTCACGCCCGAAACCTTGCCCTTCTTCTCCGGCGGCGGCCGGCCAGATCGCGCAGCGGCGGCGGCGCCGGGCGCACGTGCCTTCCTGGTGGGGCCAGCCGGATTTCCGCCCTGCACGACCACGTGCCCTGCCGCTTGCAGACAGGCGCGGTGGTGCCTTGAACGATGGCGGGGGCGACATGGCTGGCGACAAGATCTGCCGGAGGGGATTGCGTGTGCGCGACATCCACGGTGACGGGGGACGGCTGGAAGGCTTCCATGGCTGTAACACCCCATGTCATTATGCCACAGTAATCACTTTTGATAATGACAAGTCAACATGTTTAACAGTGCCTAATCATCATTTGCATCATATTGCATTTCAACTCCTAAATCAAAATTCAAATTTAAATGAAAGTGGAAAATAAAAGTTGTTCAACATAGAAACTAAAATGTTCAATAAATAGCAAATATTCCAGAGACTATTCTAAAATTGTAATCAACAATTAATAAATTAATTAGGTGGCTCTAACTTTACCCAAACAGCGAGGTTTAATACATTTTATTTAATATAAAATTTGTGTGAACTCCATTAGTCTCCAAACCAATTTTTGGCATTTGTAGATATTACATAGCATTTAATGGTACAAGTCACATATTTTGCTAAAGTCATTTGGTGGCCTAACTATTTGCAAAATAGGAATAAATAAAAAAAGAAAAAGGCAGAAGGATTAAAGCAAAAATAAAAAGAGAAGAAAACCCCCAGGCCTAACTGGGCCACAGCCTAGTCGGCCGGCCCGTTTCCCCTTGGCCTATACCCCCTCCTGGGGGCACCTAACCCTAACCCACTGCCACCCCCCTACAGCTCGCGGTGAGCTATCGCGCCGGTCGCGCTCCTCCTCTCCCCTCTCCCCCTGTCGGACGCCGTCCACCGCGCCTCCGCCCACTGCCGCACGCCCGCCCGCTTCCCCCGTGCGCGCTCGCCATGCTCGGGCCTCGCCCGCGCGCGCGTGTGGCCGCTGCCACCCGCTCGGCCTCTTCCCGCTGCTGCTTTGCCCTGCTGCGCAGCTGCCTCTGCTTCTGCTGTCGGCGCAGCCACCAACCGCGCCCCCGCTCGCCTCTGTTGCTGCCCGCCCCCGCGGCCATGTCGCCCGCTGCCGCTGAGCCCAGCTCGCCGCCTGCACCCGCGCGCCGCTCACCCTTGCCACGCCGCTCCCCGCGCCGGCGCGCGCCCGTAGCCGCGTCGCCGCGTGCTGCGCATGCGCGCGCGCGTTGACGCCCGCAGTGGCCCAGTGCCACTGCCAGGTGGGCCCGACGCCCCTGTACCACAGACACATGGGGCCCACGGACCAGGACGTTTAATAAAAATAAAAGTAAATTTATAAATTTAATAATTAATTAATTAGTGAATTAATTAAGTTAATTAACTCTGATTAAGTTAATCTAATAAATTAGTTAGTTTAATTAAACAGTAATTAATTAGCTAAACCCTGATTAACTAAACAGTGTATGACAGGTGGGACCCACACGTCAGGTTGACCCAGTCAACTGCACTGTTGACTGCTGACGTCATGATGATGTCATCAATTACTGTTTCGGATAATGTTGAATTTAAATAAATAATTAAATTCCAGAAATTAATAAAAACTTTAGAAAATCATATTAAATAATCCGTAACTCCGATGAAAATACTTTGTACATGAAACTTGCTCAGAATTTCGATACGAACCCGAATACGTCCTCCGTATTCCTGTCAGATGCCTCTAGCTATAAGAACATAGAACTTTTAGACCGATTTCAATAAATGAATAGTGCCCAACCTTAATTAAATAAATCCGGATAAATTCCTAAATTAACTAAATCATTTAGTTAGGCAGTAGAACACCCCGGTATAGCATTTAGACATGTCATGCATATTGTTTGCATTTTTGCCGTGAATTTATTGTTTCTCTCCCCCTCCTTCTTTCTCGATAGACGCCGAGACCGACGACGCTGCAGCTGAGTACGACTACGCTACAGACGAGCAGCCCGTTGACGACCCCTCTCTCTTGCCAGAGCAACCAGGCAAGCCCCCCCTTGAGCATCCAGATATCGTCAATTCCATTTCTCCTGCTTGCATTAGATTTTGCTACTGTTAATGTTTGCTCCTATTCTGATGCATAGCCTGCTTTTGTAATCTGTTTAATGTTACCTTATCTGCCTATGATAAATTGTTTAGTATAGGTTGGTAGTGAACCATCAGTGACCCCCACCACCTTTCCCTTGTTGCCCCTGCTTGATCATCGACGACTCGATCAGTGTGATCGTCGACCAGAGACCGACACATCACCTCACCCCCCTTAGTTGTACGACTCTGCATAGTTACTATCGAGTGCCGAGGGTGATACCTCGTAACGCACTCCTGATGAATACTCTGCAGTGTAGCTGTTCGGTCGTGGTCATCGAGGGTGATTCCTTCTTCTCCACTTCCGATACGACTCTGTCTTGCAACCCCTCAGTGTGAACCTCGAGGGTGATGCCTCATACGTTCACCCTGATGATTTCATCGAGTGGAATCCACGGAGGGTGATTCCTCGTGGTTTCCCCTTGATGTTGTGACCACACGGTTACTTTGACCTTGTTACAGGCGGGTCGACCCTAATGGGTGCCCGCTGGGGATCTGTGATTGTCGGGTGTGCCGGAAGGGCACTCGAGTATGATATTGTGGCGGAGCTTCAGAAACTCTGATCGTCTCCGCGTGTTACTAAATCAGCCTATCGGATTTGGGTGTTTGATCTGAGTGGGTCGACGTGCCCTATACGCACTACCACCACGCGAGATTATGGTTTATGGGGCCCTCTACGTCGTACGTTTCTCCCGAAAGCTCTTCAGACGTCACGGTTCACCGTGCGGGCTGATTGTCGGGATTGGGCTGGATACTTCACTGACGAGTTCAGTGTCGCGCCTGCACCCCGGCCAGTCTCGCAACGCGCAGGGTGCCCAGGGCGATGGCCCAAGACCTCTGGGTGCATAGGTTAGTCCGGCGTGCTGACCTCTCTGCTGAGCCTATGTAGGGCGCTGCTTCGTGTTGATCTTCCGAGGTCGGGCATTACCCAGCAAGTATGTCCGACCAGAGTTGATCGAGCGTGTTGGGTAACAGTAGTGCACCCCTGTAGGGATGAATGATCTATCGATAGCCGGTCCTACGATAAAGGACGCTCAGTTTGTGTATCCCGATCTACTACTTGAACTGGATACTTGATTACTTAATTGAAGCTTCGGGATCGCTTTCTCGCTGGGAGTCGAGGAAGGATCTCTAGGCTTGCTTCAACATGTTTGCTAAATAAAATGTTATTCTACTCTCTTCTACTGCTGCAAGATGATGGCTTCGTGAAGATGCTAGTCTTCGATAGGACTAGGCATTTCTCTCTATTCTGACATTTCTGCAGCCCAGTCCACATATACAGCCTTTCTCCATTGATAATATTGCATATGTAGTATAGATCCTTACTTGCTGAGTACTTCGGATGAGTACTCACGGTTGCTTTACTTTCTCTTTTCCCCATACCCCACCTTGATGATACATCAGACGATGGAGTCCAGGAGCCAGATGCCACCGCAGGAGCTTACTACCAGGAGGGTCCAGAGGGCACGTACTACTGGATCGAGCCAGCCGACCAGGAGTATGATCGGAGGCTCCCAGGCAGGAGGCCAACGCCTTTCGATCTAGAGTCGTTGTTTGTGCTAGCCTTCTTAAGGCAAAACTTGTCTAACTATGTCTGTACTCAGATACTATTTGTATGACTGACTTATGTATTCGGATCTTCGTGATCCCTGGTCTGTAATATTGTGGATCTCCGTTTATTTGTGTTTAGAGTTGTGTTGTGATATCTTCCCGTGAGTCCCTATGCTTGATCGTGTATGTTTGCGTGTATGATTAGTGCACGATTGAGTCGGGGGCGTCACAATGGCGGCGAAGAATGGCCGGGAAAGATGGACCGGAGCGGGCGGAGGCAGGGCAATGGTGGAGAAGGGGGTGGGAAACGAGAACGGCCACGCGGATAGGGGGCGGGCTCGGGTCGGCCTCCCACCCCGTGAATTTAAAGGTTGAGAGCGAACTTTTGCCACGCCCTGCAAAATTTTTTACAGGTCGCGGCCCGATACGGGGTCTGATCGGGCAGTTTTTTTCGTGTGACCCGTATTTTGACGGTTATTTTGTGGGTCGGAGCATTATACGGGGTCTGCTAGAGATGCTCTAAGTGGACGGACTGTGTGGCTCGTCTATGCACGTTGGTGTTTTGTGAGTCCTTGTATGACGCGCCGCCGGCCATGCCGTTTTTTCTGTTGAGCCTTTTCCACGGAGCTCCGCCTCCATTTCGTTGCGCCGGCTTCGGGTGTGTCGCCAAGCATCGAGTGCGTGCTTGACGCCCGGAAAGTGAATGTGACGAGACGAGACTCTGGTTGGTTGTTGGATCCATCCAACGGTGGGAGCTGGACCTCACCTCAGCACGGCACGCTTGCAACGGGACTACAGGAACCTGGGACATGGGACAGTGGACGGTCCGTGTATATAGAGTACGTAGTACAGCCTACTGATCGCCGTTCTCAGTGGACTGGCCGCGATCTGGTTGACATCTCGTGCACGCCATGGGCCTTTATAAGCGCGCACAATATCTCATCCCGGCAACCAATAAAAAAAGCGCTCAATATTCTGGTGCCGCGAGATCCGGGGCCGTCGGCGTCGGGCTACTCGTCAACACGCGCGATGGCCACCCAACGATGTATGGACGGACGTTGCATGACACACACACATGCCGCAGTTGCCGCAGCCAAAAAACTTGTCGAGCGGCGGCAGAGCGCACGTTGCGTGGTCGAAGAGGAAGTTCTGTCGGATACTCCATCCCACTTCCGTTGAATCTTCAGTCGATCCCAGCTGCTGTTTATCCAGTTTTTTTTTTTTTTTAAAGTTGATGCCGATCGATCACTCAGATACGTGACAGTTATGGCGGTCTTGAATGAGCATCGACATGCTCGGGCAAACAGATGGGAATGGGATCCATACGTACGTACTCCCCTGGCTCCGGTTGGTGCTCCCGAGCTAGTACTGTCCCCATCCCCAGCGACATCCAACTCAAATCTCGGTGCTAATGAGCTTCCACAAAAAGTCGCGAGATAGTCCCAGTTCCCAACATAATTATCCACGACATGTTATATTACCAGTATATTTCCGTATGGTTAATAGCAACCAATGAGCTAGAAGAACGGTCAAAAAACCGAGGTGAACCTGCCCTGATCGATCCATCGCTACGTACCACATGCTGTCAAAGTCGATCGATCACTACCGCATCTTTAATGACACGTGCTCGCGCAGAAGAGGCTCCAGTGAAACGAAAGCTGTGGAAGAGCGGATGCAGGCCAGGACGCCAGGTAGGCACATCGAAGGACTACATGGAACAGCTCCGTCGATGGAGTTGCACTTGGCACGGAGATTTTTTTCGTCTAGCTGCCGCGGTCCACATGCATATGCAGATGCATGGTAAACTCCGCCCGTTTCCTCGGCGTCTTCTTCCTGGCCACCGGCATCTGGAGGCTGTGTGTGTCTGCAGCGCAGCGTCCAGCGGAGTGGAGGTCGCCGTCGGTCACGTGGTTACATGAGCCACTGAGCCCGTGCCCCGTGACACCGATGACCTGAGCTCAGTCAAAACGAACCCTGGGGAGGTGAGATAGCCAGCCAAGTTGGAGCACCGGATTATCATTGCCGTATTCTACCGCTCATGGAATCAATCATTCGTGGCTGAGGTTTCTGGTCGGTTTGTGGAGCACAATGTCACCTCGCCTCCTGTCATGTGCCTTTGATCTTTATTTGACTCGGGTTTGTCAGGCGGTCAGGGTAGTTAGTACGTGACTAGGTGGTTTTGCTTCGCATCCACTCCAGATCCGATCTACTCCAGTTTAGTACAGTCGCGAGATGCATATGCAGGTGTTGCTTTTGGAAAAAGATCAACACTAGTGCTGCACGACAGACAGGGGCAGTCAAATTTATCCCTGTGTTTTCTTGCAGCTTTGTTGGCGTCAATGTCAACTCGGTGGCGAATGAATGGATCTTCAGATTTGGCCGCGAGATGCTGGCCATTTTAGCGTGCTCAACGATTTTACTCTATCTTTTATATACTAAAAGGAAAATACGGCTCAAAAATAGAGATATTGGCTACAAATCCCATGTTAATAAGAAATATCTGGCCATTAATCTGATGGGTCTATTAAATGAATTAATCTGTGACCGTTCAATCTATGTAATATGGTGGGCCTATGATAACTTCACGTGACACAATATGTTTAAGAAAAAAAAATGTTCATGTGTACTTACTTCACGTGACACAAATATGTCCATGGAAAAAAAATCATGTGTACAAAAACAAATCACGTAACAATTATTTTTCCCCACATCTAGATCCTCGCTTCTCGATCGAAATTCCCATGATTCTCCTCCTTTCCGTCCTCCGCATCAATACGACCTGTACCTTCCTCTGCAGTGGTAGCCCATCATGGCTACTTCAGCCGGGGTTCATCGAGATGGTTAGTGAACGGTAGGCCCAGGCTGCCGCCAGTCCGCCACGGGTGTACTGTGCGACCGATACCTGGCACCACTGTTCTAAAGTCGCCCGACAACTTATGCGGGGATGGGGTGCCAACTTGGGTGCGGATCTAAGGGCGCGAAAAGGGGCACTGCTTGATCATATCAAGGCGTTGGATGTGAGGGCTGACACGACTGGCCTGTCGGCCGACGAGTGGCTTCGGCGGTATTCCCTTGAATCGTCCTTGATGGAGATCTCCAAGGGTGAAGAGCTTTTCTGGCAGCGTAGGGGCGGCCAGAAATGGCTTCTTCAAGGCGATGCCAATACCGCGTATTTCCAGGCGATTGCCAATGGGCGACGTCAGAGGTGCACTATTCCGTGTCTCTGGGAGGGCGACCGCCTCCTACAACACCCGGATGATATTAGGACCCATATTTACTCCTTTTTAAGGGGCTCTTCACGGCGGAACCTCGGGGTGGGGTTTCCTTGGCAGGGAACTTCTGGTCGCCTTCAGATAGGGTCTCTGCCTTGGAGAATGCGGAATTAACACTCCCGTTCTCACTGGAAGAGGTGGGCAGGGTTATTGCCTCTATGAAGGTGGGGTCGGCACCGGGTCGTGATGGTCTGCCGGTGTCCTTCCAAAAATTCTGGCATGTCCTAAAACCGGTCCTCATGCCGATGTTCCATGAATTCCATATTGGGACCTTTGACATGTCTCGAATAAATTTTGGCGTCATAACCCTGATCCCCAAAGTAGTTGGGGCTACGAACATCCGACACTTCCGACCAATCACAGTGATCAACGTACTTGAACGCATTTTCTCCAAGGTCTGCGCAACACGTCTAGCCCCTGTAGCTGAGAGGTTGGACCACCCCCTCCAAACGACATTTCTGAAGGGGCGACGGATCCATGATGGGACTCTGGCACTTCATGAGATTGTCCATGAGGTTAGAGTGCGCGGACACAAGGGCGTGTTTCTCAAGCTTGAATTTCAGAAAGCGTATGATCGCCTTGACTTGTCATTCTTGAGGCTGGTCCTCCACCGTTGAGGCTTTGACGATTGATGGTGCTCTTGGATCATGCAGTTGGTCCGATCGGGGAAGACAGCGATTAACATTAATGGTGAGGTGGGGCCTTTTTTCACGGCCTCTGCGGGAGTGAAGCAAGGGAATCCGATCTCCCCGCTTCTCTTTAACTTGGCCGTTGATGCGCTGGCTACCATCCTGGATAAGGCTAGGATGGCAGGTCACCTCTCGGGTGTAGTGGGTCACTTGATCCCCGGCGGTGGGGTTACCCACCTGCAGTATGCTGACGACACCATGATTATGGTGGAGGGGTCAGACTAGGACATCGTGAATCTTAAGTTCCTTCTACTATGCTTTGAGGCCATGTCGGGACTATAGATTAACTTTGACAAGAGCGAGGTCGTTGCACTGGGATTCTCACCAGAGGAACAACAACGCATTGCAGATAACCTAAATTGCAAACTTACGTCATTTCCTATCACTTCCTAGGGATGCCGATGGCGGACTCGAAGCTCCTATTGAGTGCCTTCGATCCGTTGGTGGGACGAGTGGCGTCTCGGGCTGAGCCCTGGCGTGGACGTTTTACCGCCAAGGGGAGCAAATCGATCCTTATTAGTGCCAACCTTGCAAGTCTCCCCATGTTCATGATGGGGATGTATATGCTACCGGAGGGTGTTCATGGTTCCTTCGACAAGGAGCTTGCTAGATTCTTCTGGCAGTCCACGAATGGACGCCACAAATACCACATGGTAAAGTGGGCGGACATTTGCTTGCCCAAGGAACAGGGAGGCCTTGGCATTACGGCCTCCCGCCGCATGAACATTGCACTCATGTTACGGTGGGTTTGGAGGATATTACGCGGTGAGGGCGGATTATGGTTACAGTTGATTCGGGCAAAATACCTTAGGGGTGAGCCCCTCATGGCTTGTAATCGCCCGGGAGGCTCACAGTTCTGGCGCTCCATACAACGGATCAAGGAGGACATCTGGCTAGGGATCTCCTTCTCCGTAGGGGATGGGGCCGGGACACAATTTTGGTTGGACCCTTGGTTGGGCAACGTGCCCCTGAGAGGGAGCTTCCCTGGCTTGTCCCTGGCTTGTTCTCTATCTGTGCTGACCCGAACATTAGGGTCTCCATGGCATTCCAGGCCGGACAGTGGAATATCCGGTTCAGGCGTACCTTTGGGCACGCCGAGCTTAACGATTGGAATAGACTACGGGCCGCCTTACCTTCGATGCTGACGGATTATCCAGACACCGTATCATGGCGGCTCTCCCCGACCGTAGTATTTTCGGTGAGCTCGGTGTACCGCGCGTTATGCCAGTCACCTATCCTCCCGTGGCTAGCCCCCTTGTGGAAAGCCCTGTTGCCTCTGAAGATTAAGATCTTCGTGTGGCAACTGTTACGGGATCGCATCCCCTCGGGGACTAAGGTTCTTAAGCGGCATGGCCCGGGCGATGGCCTTTGCCCTCTAATGTGATGTACCGGAGACGGGGACCCATATCCTATTCTCTTGTACAGCGGCACGTGTACTATGGACTTTTGTCCGCGAGGCGCTTGGGCCCGACTGGGAGGCCCTGAATCTCGCGGACTTTCTCCAGTCTCGTGCCACACAACCGGCTCGGCACTGCCGCTTATTTTGGCTTATTTTTGCGATGTCTTGGACTTTTTGGACGACGCGTAATAAAAGAAGGGTCGTGTCTCTCCAGTTATTTTTCCAAGCTTTGATCTGAGTTAGATTACAATAAGAAAGATTATAGAGGTAGGTTAACCAACTTGGTGATTGTTACAAGTCTTAGCCCGACAACATCGTGGTTATTCCCAACATATGCATCGATCGATTTTGTAGGTCTCCTTGTAGCCTGAAGCATTCTCACCAATTTTATTTTCTTGCTACTTTGTGGTGTTTTTTTTCCGTGGATTTTCGTAATAGCATAGATTAGTTTGACTAAGTCGCTTGGTGCTATCCAAGGATGCAATTTTGTTTTGTGCTTAGGATGAAGATTTGTCTGGTAATACTAATGCGTCCGTAGTCTGTACTATTTCCCCAGTTTATTACGTTGTTTGCTGAAATAGTTTTCTAGGGTAATGTTTCTAACTAAATCATCATCCTTTCTATTTCAACTAATTTAACAAACTATAAAACTTATTTGCATATCCTGCATATTAATGCAACCTCGTTGAGTCAGGTATTGGAGGAATATTGTGCTACCTCTGGTCAGTTGGTGAGTGTGGGAAAGAGTAGTATCTTTTTTAGTCTCAATGTGAATGTTGATGTAAGAGCTGACATGTGTGCAGAACTTAATATCATGACTGAAGCAGTCTCAGATATGTATCTTGGGCTCCCTTGATTAGGCCTGGATAGGCCTGGATAGAAGTGATAGCTTTACCAACCTTGTCGAGTGGATAGTGAACAGGTTGAAGGGGTGGAAAGAAAAAAAATCTTGTCCATGGGTGGCAAGGAGATCCTACTGAAGGCAGTTATACAATCCATCCCTGTATATGCAATGGATGTTTTCAAAATCCCCAAAAAAATATGCAAAGAGATCACCGATGCCATGGCAGCGTTTTGGTGGGGTGACACTGAGGAAGAGAAGAAAATGCATTGGCTAGCTTGGTGGCGGATGTGCCTCCCAAAGGAGAAAGGAGGTATGGGATTCAGAGACCTACATGCTTTTAATTTGGCAATGTTGTCCAAACAGAGTTGGAGGATGATCACTCATCCAGAAACCCTATGTGCAAGAGTTCTTAGAGCAAAGTACTTTCCAGATAGCAATTTGCTTAAGGCAGGCCCAAAAAATGGCTCTTCATTTACATGGCAAAGCATAGTGGCGGGGTTGCAAACTTTCAGAAGGGGACATATTTGGAGAGTCGGTACAGGGGAGAAAATAAATATATGGGAGGATCATTGGATCCCGAGCAGCCCAACAAGGATGGTGTATACAAGGAAAGGGAACATTTTATTGAAAACAGTAGATGAATTAATTGATCCATATTCAGGAAGCTGGGACGAGTCCTTGATTAGGAATATATTCCTCCCAATGGATGCGGAAAGAATTCTCAGAATTCCTGTATCACAACACCTCACGGAGGACTTTGTGGCTTGGCATCGAACAAAATCATTTGTGTTTTCTGTACGTTCTGCATACTACACAGAATGGGAACATCAATTTGGCTCCCGCATGGTGAGCACCGAAGGCCCTTCATCGGTGAGCCCAGTGTGGTCAATTATATGGAAGCTGAAAGTACCAAGTAAGATCAAAATTTATATGTGGCGAGCACTACGTGCCGTGATCCCGGGGATGGGAGTTCTTGCTCACAGACACATAAAGGTATCTCCACAATTCCCTATCTGTCGGAAGGGGGCCGAGGACATCCGGCATCTGTTATTCACATGTAGTAGGGCGAAGAAAGTGTGGAAGCCACTTGGTATTATGGATGAAATAGAGAAAGCTCTCCTTGTGGATCGGTCTGGTTCAGTTGTTTTGGAGGAGATTCTAAGAGCATCTCCAACAGGGGCATAAAAATTTCACGTGGTAAAATAGTTTTAGCGCGCCACTGTAGCACTTTTAGCGCGCCGGACCCAACATTGGTTTAGCAGATGCCCAAAAACGCGCGCCCAAAAAACACGCAGTGTAAATTGTGAAGCGCGCGCAATCTAGCGCCCCAAATTTGCAACTTCTGATAGCGCTTTTTAGCGCGTGCCCAATCCTTTTTCGCGCGTGCACTATTTTACAGTTTCTGCTGGAGCTGTCCGGCGCCCAAAAAATTCGAATTTTAGCGTGCGGAGCAGTTTTTGTGCGTCTGTTGGAGATGCTCTAAGGTGGCCAGTTCAGAGATCACCAATACTGGGTCACCTGGGTCTCCAAGAAGTAGTTGCGGTTGGTGCATGGTATATTTGGTGGGAACGTAGGGAGGCAAAGAAGGGTGCTACTGTCAAGAATCCCATCAGTTCAGCATTCTCAATTCATGCAATTGCATCAAATCATACTGGTCAGATTCCGGAAAATATTACTTTTTCCGAGCGATGGGTGAAACCGACACCAGGATCGTACAAGGTAAACACAGATGCTTCTTTTTTTGAAGATGGCTCGGGAGCGATCGCTGCTATTATCAGAGACTCTTGAGGACAGGCAGTAGCGGGGGCTACAGAGCTCTTCGCTCATGCTCATGATGCTCCTTCAGCGGAAGTGCTAGCACTACGGCGTGGCTTGTTGCTGGCCAGTGAGAAAAACTGCTCAAAGGTGACTATGGAATCGGACTGCCTAGAAATTATAGAAGCATGCAATGGTGAGAAGGAAATTAGAGCACCATACTCAGCATTATTAGCTGATTGTTTTCAAGTGGCTCATGAAATACCAACCATGAAGTTCATGTACTGTCCTAGGGAAGCAAATACTTTGGCACACTTTGTAGCTAGACATGCGTATGATATGCAGTTAGAGTTCTCCTGGGAGGACGAGCCTCCAGGTTTTTTATTACCGCATGTAATGAAGGATGTATCTTTTTCAGTTATGCAATAAAGTGCCAATAGATTTCAAAAAATAAAATGTAGTCCATGTGTAGTGCATGTCATATTAATGTAGTCCATGTCAGAGTTAGAGGTTATGTTGTATTTAGAATTTAAGATAGAGGTTTGCAATTTTTTTTGGAACTGCACCTATTATTGGAAAGTGGAGTGCAGTAACCACTGGCAGCATCAGGGCAGTAGTTTTCTTATGTTACGGTTTAGATTTGAACCTTAATCTTCACCAACAAAAGGATATGTTTCATGATATTATATGTTGTCGGATTTAACAAACTAGGGCCATGATGTGTCGAGGTATGTCTGATTTCCCACTAGGTACATTTGATGGGTTTTGAGAAATAGTTGATGTTGTTTGACAAATTATTTCAAGTTTCTGAATTCTCATTTGTTTCAACCCAATGTCCTCAGGTATGCAATTAATCCGAAAGCAGAAAATAATCTTCGAAGGAAGTTTTTATTTTGTCCCAAAACACTACAAAGGTGAAATTGAGGACATTATTGGGCGGACAATTAGCAATACACAATTGGTCAACAATAGTGAGGTACTTGTATGTTTGTTAGGGCCTTCTCAAATTATACAATGGCTCACCAGTATTTTACTTGCAATTCAATACCTCTTGCACACACAAAAAGGTAGACATGTCAATTATTACTTAACTATAAATATCAAATACACCTTACGTCTCATTTAAACATCTTAGAATCAAAGGCTTGAGGACATCACTGTCATTTTAAAAAATATCACTAGTAGAAAACAGGGGTTTGGTTTTTGCCAGATCAGAGCATTAGTCCCGGTCTTGTTACGAACCGGGACTAATGGGAGCATCAGTCCCGGTTCGAGCGGCTAGGGCGCCGGCCGGGCCTTGGCGGGCACCAATCCCGGTTCAGCTGGGACCTTTAGTCCCAGTTCTAGCCACCAACCGGGACTAATGGGGGTTGCTACCCTTTAGTCCCGGTTGGTGTCTGGAACCGGGACTAAAGGGTTAGTTTTGCCTATATATATCCACGCCCTCCCCATCTCCTCTGTTTTTTGGCCGTGGAAGGGTTGGAGGTGTGGGCTACCCTGTTTTTTGCCTATATATGCACATGAGGTGTTCGATGAAATGCCGGAGCCACACTTAAGCTTTCTCCTCTGTTCTTCCTCCAAGCTCGACCTCCAAGCTCCATTTTCCCCAAGATTTGTCTAGGTTTGGTGGTGCACCAAGTATCCAAGTGTTCTAAAAAGGTTAGCAACTTCATCGCTTCATCTCTCACTGCTAGTTTAGCTCATTTCAAATGCTCTAGAAGTAGTGTGGTTTGTGGGTTTTAGTGGAGGCGTGTATGTGTGAGTTTATTTGATTTAGATGCACAATTTAAGCTCAAATTAACTTCTTACTTTGCACATGTGTAGGGTGACGTCTCGTCCCCGTCCCCGTCCTCACCGCCATCGATCGCCCGCGCCGATCTCGTCGCCGGCACCACCGTGGTGAGCCTCTTGTTCTTATATTTTTTTAAAGAAGAAATTCTTACTTGTATGATTTATATAGCTATTTGTATAATTTTCTTACTTGTATTATTGTTTGTTATTATGTAGTGCCATGGTTTTGGTATCCGCCCCCGTCGGCTCTCGCCCGGTCTATGATTCGGATGTGGTATCTTGTCTTTTATAACTATTTGTTTCATTTAGTGTTTATGACAATTATGCCGACCAACTTGACATAGATGTCTTTATCTAGGAGGTATGTGAACCGGAAATTCCAACCAATCCTCTTGTCGAGAGGTTAAATTTAGTTGAAAAAGAAAATAATTATTTGAAAGAAAAATTGTAAAGAATTGAAGAGGAGAAGATGAAATTGGAGTTGCATGTTGCCCATGTCGTCGATGATCACAAGATCCAGATGGATGCAATGCGCTTGAAGATTAGAAAGATTAGAAAATATGCCATTGATAATGAGGCTTGGTATCATTATGCTGTTGGATCAATTGTTACCTTAGTTGCGATTATGATCACATTTGTTATTGCATTTAAATGTTTTACATAGTTGTATGTTAGTTTCAATGTATGTTTTAATTAGATGCTCTAGAGAGCTGTATGTTGTTCTATGAGAACTATGTATGAAGTTTATGTATTTATTATTTCAGTAATAACATTTGATCACTACTGTACTTTGGTTTTACTGTGATGATGAACTTGTATTAATTTGGTCACTTCTCTATTCATGATGTTCTGTAATGGTTTTTGATATACTTAATTATATAATGCACGCAGATGAACCGACAATGGATGTACGGTGACCGACGCACCTCCGACTTCATTGAGGGCCAGCATAATTTTCTCTAAGTGGCCGAGGCAAACAAGCGGAATGGTTTTATGTATTGTCCATGCACTGTCTGTGGGAATACGAAGGATCACTCTTCCTCGAAAACCCTTCACTTTCACTTGCTTGAGAATGGTTTTATGCCACACTATAATGTTTGAACCAAACACGGAGAAAGAGGGGTTATGATGGAAGACAACGAAAAAGAAGAGGATGATGACAACTATCCTATGTTCCTTGAATACGGTGATACTGTTGAAGAAGGGAGGGAAGCTGAAGATCAAGAGGCACCAGACGATGTGCCCGATGATGATCTTCGCCGGGTCATTGTTGATGCACAGAGAGAATGCGAAAGTGAAAGGGAGAAGTTAAAATTCGATCGCATGTTAGAGGATCACAAAAAAGGGTTGTACCCAAATTGCGAAGATGGCAACACAAAGCTCGGTACCGCACTGGAATTGCTGCAATGGAAGGCAGAGAATGGTGTATCTGACAAGGGATTTGGGAAGCTACTCAAAATAATGTAGAAGAAGCTTCCAAAGGATAACGAATTGCCTGACAGTACATACGAAGCAAAGAAGGTTCTCTGCCCTCTAGGATTAGAGGTGCAGAAGATACATGCATGCCCTAATGACTGCATCCTCTACCGCGGTGAGGAGTATGAGAATTTGAACGCATGCCTGGTATGCGGTGCATTGCGGTATAAGATCAGATGAGATGACCCTGGTGATGTTGAGGGCGTGCGCCCTAGGAAGAGGGTTCCTGCCAAGGTGATGTGGTATGCTCCTATAATACCACGGTTGAAACGTCTGTTCAGAAACAAAGAGCATGTCAAGTTGTTGCGATGGCACAAAGAAGACCGTAAGAAAGACGAAAAGTTGAGAGTACCCGCTGATGGGTCGCAGTGGAGAAAAATCAAGAGAAAGTGGCGGGAGTTTGCAGATGACGCAACGAACTTATGGTTTGGTTTAAGTGCAGATGACATTAATCCTTTTGGGGAGCAGAGCAACAATCATAGCACCTGGCCCGTGACTCTATGTATCTATAACCTTCCTCCTTGGTTGTGTATGAAGCGGAAGTTCATTATGATGCCAGTGCTCATCCAAGGCCCTAAGCAACCTGGCAACGACATTGATGTGTATCTAGGGCCATTAGTTGAAGAACTTTTACAGCTGTGGGATATCAAAGGTGTTCGTGTGTGGGATGAGCACAAACAGCAGGAATTTGACCTACGAGCGTCGTTGTTTGTAACCATCAATGATTGGCCTGCTCTTAGTAACCTTTCAGGACAGACAAACAAGGGATACCACGCATGCACACACTGTTTACATAAGACTGACAGTATATATTTGGACAAATGCAAGAAGCGTGCGTACCTTGGACATTATCGATTTCTTCCGACCAAGCATGCCTTAAGAAAGAAAGGCAAGCATTTCAAAGGTGAGCTAGATCACCGAAAGAAGCCCGTCCTTCGTACTGGTGCTGATATACGTGATATGGTCAAGGATTTACAAGTAATCTTTGGAAAGGGTCCTAGTGGACAATCTGTTTCCAAAGACACTGAGGGACACGCACCCATGTGGAAGAAGAAATCTATATTTTGGGACCTACCCTATTGGAAAGACCTAGAGATACGCTCTGCAATCAACATGATGCACATGACGAAGAATGTTTGCGTGAACCTGCTAGGCTTCTTGGGCGTGTATGGGAAGACAAAATATACACTGGAGGCACGGGAGGACCAGCAACGTGTGAACAAAAAAGACGACATGCATCCGAAGCAGTATCAAGGTCCTGCCAGCTACGCTCTTACCAAAGCAGAAAACGAAATCTTCTATGAATGCCTGCTTAGTATCAAGGTCCCGTCTGGTTTCTCGTCCAATATAAAGGGAATAATAAATATGGTAGAGAAAAAATTCCAGAACCTAAAGTCTCATGACTACCACATGATTATGATGCAACTGCTTCCGGTTGCATTGAGGGGCTTCTACCAGAAAATGTTCGATTAGCCATTGTGAAGCTATGTGCATTCCTCAATGCAATTTCTCAGAAGGCAATCGATTCAGAAATCCTACCAAGGTTATAGAATGATTTGGTCCAATGTCTTGTCAGTTTTGAGTTGGTGTTCCCACCATGCTTCTTCAATATTATGACGCACGTCCTAGTTCACCTAGTCGACGAGATTGCTATTCTGGGTCCTGTATTTCTACACAATATGTTCCACTTTGAGAGGTTCATGGGAATCTTAAAGAAATTTGTTCGTAACCGTGCTAGGCCAGAAGGAAGCATCTCCACGGGCCATCAAACAGAGGATGTCATTGGGTTTTGTGTTGACTTTATTCCTGACCTTAAGCCGATTGGTGTCCCTCAATCGCGGTATGAGGGGCGACTTGAAGAAAATATGCCCTAGAGGCAATAATAAAGTTGTTATTTATATTTGCTTATATCATGATAAATGTTTATTATTCATGCTAGAATTGTATTAACCGGAAACTTGATACATGTGTGGATACATAGACAAAACACCGAGTCCCTAGTAAGCCTCTACTGGACTAGCTCGTTAATCAAAGATGGTTAAGTTTCCTAACCATGGACATGTGTTGTCATTTGATGAACGGGATCACATCATTAGGAGAATGATGTGATGGACATGACCCATCCGTTAGCTTAGCATAATGATCGTGCAGTTTTATTGCTATAGCTTTCTTCATGACATATACATATTCCTTTGACTATGAGATTATGCAACTCCCGGATACCGGAGGAATACCTTGTGTGCTATCAAACATCACAACGTAACTGGGTGATTATAAAGATGCTCTACAGGTATCTCCAAAGGTGTTTGTTGGGTTGGCATAGATCGAGATTAGGATTTGTCACTCCGAGTATCGGAGAGGTATCTCTGGGCCCTCTCTGTAATGTACATCATAAGAAGCCTTGCAAGCAATGTGACTAATGAGTTAGTTGCGGGATGATGCATTACAGAACGAGTAAAGAGACTTGCCGGTAACGAGATTGAACTAGGTATGAAGATACCGACGATCGAATCTCGGGCAAGTAACATACCGATGACAAAGGGAATAACATATGTTGTCATTACGGTACGACCGATAAAGATCTTCGTAGAATATGTGGGAACCAATATGAGCATCCAGGTTCCGCTGTTGGTTATTGAGGGGAGAGGTGTCTCGGTCATGTCTACATAGTTCTCGAACCCGTAGGGTCCGCACGCTTAACGTTCGATGACGATTTTGTATTATATGAGTTATGTGATTTGGTGACCGAATGTTGTTCGGAGTCCCGGATGAGATCACGGACATGATGAGGAGTCTCGAAATGGTTGAGAGGTAAAGATTCATATATAGGACGATGATATTCGGACTCCGGAAGTGTTCCGAGGGTACCGGGTACATATCGGGTCACCTGAAAGGGGTTCCGGGCACCCCCGGCAAAGATATGGGCCTTATGGGCCAAGAGAGGGACAGACCAGCCCCTGGTGGGCTGGTGCGCCCCCATATAGGCTGAAATAGGAGGATAAGGGAGGAGGGGAAGGGAGAAGGAAAGGGGAGGATTCGGCCTTCCCCTTTCCTTCTCTCCCCCCTTCTCTTTCCTTCCCCCTCCGACACTTATGGAAGAGGGGGGGGGGGGGCGAATTGGACTAGGGGCCCAAGTAGGATTCCTCCTACTTGGGCACCCCCTAGGCTGCTCCCTCTCCTTCCCACCTATATATATGAAGGGGGAGGCGCCTAGAACACACACCAACAATTGTTAGCCGTGTGCGGCGCCCTCCACCACAGTTTACGCCTCCGGTCATATTCACGTAGTGCTTAGGCGAAGCCCTGCGCGGATCACTTCGCCATCACCGTCACCACGCCGTCGTGTTGACGGAACTCTCCCTCGACACTTTGCTGGATCAAGAGTTCGAGGGACATCATCGAGCTGAACGTGTGCAGAACTCGGAGGTGCCGTACGTTCGGTGCTTGATCGGTCGGAACGAGAAGAAGTTCAACTACATCAACCGCGTTAACAAATGCTTCCGCTTTCGGTCTACGAGGGTACGTGGACACACTCTTCCCTTCTCGTTGCTATGCATCTCCTAGATAGATCTTGCGTGAGAGTAGGAATTTTTTTGAAATTGCATGCTACGTTCCCCAACAGTGGCATCCGAGCCAGGTCTATGCGTAGATGATATGCACGAGTAGAACACAAAGAGTTGTGGGCGGTGATAGTCATAGTGCTTACCACCAACGCCTTATTTTGATTCGGCGGTATTGTTGGATGAAGCGGCCCGGACCAACCTTACATGACCACGTTCATGAGACCGGTTCCACCGACAGACATGCAACTAGTTTTGCATAAAGGTGGCTGGCGGGTGTCTGTTTCTCCAACTTTAGTTGAATCGAATTTGACTACGGCCGGTCCTTGTTGAAGGTTAAAATAGCAAACTTGACGAAACACCGTTGTGGTTTTGATGCGTAGGTTAGAACGGTTCTTGCTAGAAGCCCGTAGCAGCCACGTAAAACTTGCAACAACAAAGTAGAGGACGTCTAACTTGTTTTTGCAGGGCATGTTGTGATGTGATATGGTCAAGACATGATGTGATATACGTTGTTGTATGAGATGATCATGTTTTGTAAAAGTTATCGGCAACTGGCAGGAGCCTTATGGTTGTCGCTTTATTGTATGAAATGCAAACGCCATGTAATTGCTTTACTTTATCACTATGCGTTAGCAATAGTTGTAGAAGCAATAGTTGGCGAGATGACCACGACGCTACGATGGAGATCAAGGTGTCAAGCCGGTGACGATGGAGATCATGACGGTGCTTTGGAGATGGAGATCAAAGGCACAAGATGATGATGGCCATATCATGTCACATATTTTGATTGCATGTGATGGTTATCTTGTTTGCATCTTATTTTGCTTAGTACGGCGGTAGCATTATAAGATGATCCCTTACTAAAATTTCGAGGTATAAGTGTTCTCCCTGAGTATGCACCGTTGCGACAGTTCGTCGTGCTGAGACACCACGTGATGATCGGGTGTGATAGGCTCTATGTTCACATACAACGGGTGCAAGACAGTTTTGCACATGCGGAATACTCGGGTTAAACTTGACGAGCCTAGCATGTACAGACATGGCCTCGGAACACTGGAGACCGAAAGGTCGAACGTGAATCATATAGTAGATATGGTCAACATAGAGATGTTCACCATTGAAAACTACTCCATCTCACGTGATGATCGGACATGGTTTAGTTGATTTGGATCACGTGATCATTTAGATGACTCAAGGGATGTCTACCTAAGTGGGAGTTCTTAAGTAATATGATTAATTGAACTTAATTTATCATGAACTTAGTCCTGATAGTTTTTGCATATCTATGTTGTAGATCAATGGCCCGTGCTACCATTCCTTGAATTTTAATGCGTTCCTAGAGAAAGCTAAGTTGAAAGATGATGGTAGCAATTACACGGACTGGGTCCATAACTTGAGGATTATTCTCATTGTTGCACAGAACAATTATGTCCTTGATGCACCGCTAGGTGAAAGGCCTGCTGCAGGAGCAGATGCTGATGTTATGAACGTCTGGCAAGCTTGATCTGATGACTACTCGATAGTTCAGTGTGCCATGCTTTACGGCTTAGAATCGGGACTTCAAAGACGTTTTGAACGTCATGGAGCATATGAGATGTTCCAGGAGTTGAAGTTAATATTTCAAGCAAATGCCCGAGTTGAGAGATATGAAGTCTCCAACAAGTTCTATAGCTGCAAGATGGAGGAGAACAGTTCTGTCAGTGAACACATACTCAGAATGTTTGGATATCATAACCACTTGACTCAGCTGGGAGTTAATCTTCCAGATGATAGTGTTATTGACAGAGTTCTCCAATCACTGCCACCAAGCTATAAAGGCTTCGTGATGAACTATAATATGCAAGGGATGGATAAGACAATTCCCGAGCTCTTCGCTATGCTCAAAGCTGCGGAGGTAGAAATCAAGAAGGAGCATCAAGTGTTGATGGTTAACAAGACCACTAGTTTCAAGAAAAAGGGGAAAAGAAAGAAGGGGAACTTCAAGAAGAATGGCAAGCAAGTTGCCACTCCCGGGAAGAAGCCCAAGTCTGGACCTAAGCCTGAAACTGAGTGCTTCTACTGCAAAGGGATTGGTCACTGGAAGCGGAACTACCCCAAGTATTTGGCGATAAGAAGGATGGCAAAGTGAACAAAGGTATATTTGATATACATGTTATTGATGTGTACCTTACTAATGCTCGTAGTAGTGCCTGGGTAGTTGATACCGGTTCGGTTGCTCATATTTGTAACTCGAAATATGGGCTACGGATTAAACGAAGATTGGCTAAGGACGAGGTGACGATGCGCGTCGGGAATTGTTCCAAGGTCGATGTGATCGCCGTCGGCACGCTACCTCTACATCTACCTTCGGGATTAGTTTTAGACCTGAATAATTGTTATTTGGTGCCAGCGTTGAGCATGAACATTATATCTAGATCTTGTTTAATGTGAGACGGTTATTCATTTAAATCAGAGAATAATGGTTGTTCTATTTATATGAGTAATATCTTTTATGGTCATGCACCCTTGAAGAGTGGTCTATTTTTGTTGAATCTCGATCCTGGTGATACACATAATCATAATATTGATGCCAAAAGATGCAAAGTTGATAATGATAGTGCAACATATTTGTGGCACTGCCGTTTAGGTCATATTGGTGTAAAGCGCATGAAGAAACTCCATGCAGATGGACTTTTGGAATCACTTGATTATGAATCATTTGATGCTTGCGAACCATGCCTCATGGGCAAGATGACTAAAACTCCGTTCTCCGGAACAATGGAGCGAGCAACTGACTTATTGGAAATAATACATATCGATGTATGCGGTCCATTGAGTGTTGAGGCTCGCGGCGGGTATCGTTATTTTCTGACATTCACAGATGATTTGAGCAGATATGGGTATATCTACTTGATAAAACATAATTCGGAAACATTTGAAAAGTTCAAAGAATTTCAGAGTGAAGTGGAGAATCATCGTAACAAGAAAATAAAGTTTCTACGATCTGATCGCAAAGGCGAATATTTGAGTTACGAGTTTGGCCTTCATTTAAAACAATGTGGAATAGTTTCACAACTAACGCCACCTGGAACACCACAGCGTAATGGTGTGTCATAACTTCGTAACCATACTTTATTAGATATGGTGCGATCTATGATGTCTCTTACCGATTTACCACTATCGTTATGGGGTTATGCATTAGAGACAGCTGCATTCACATTAAATAGGGCACCATCTAAATCCGTTGAGACGACTGATAACCCACAAGTATAGGGGATCGTTTGTTGCCTTCTTCTATAAATAAGAGTGTCGAACCCAACGAGGAGCTAAAGGCAGAACAAATATTCCCTCAAGTTCTATCGACCACCGATACAACTCTACGCACACTTAACGTTTGCTTTACCTAAAACAAGTATGAAACTAATTTGCAAGAATAAAACTATGAGTACTTTGCGAGAATAAAACTACGGATAAATTGCAAGGTAATAAAAGTGGATAGCTTTTGTCAACAAGAAAGTCATTTGTCCCTAGGCAATCGATAACAAGTACCGGTAATCATTCTTGTAATTTTATATGAGGGAGAGGCATGAGCTAACATACTTTCTCTACTTGGATCATATGCACTTATGATTGGAACTCTAGCAAGCATTCACAACTACTAAAGACCATTAAGGTCGTGAAACCCAACCATAGCATTAAGTATCAAGTCCTCTTTACTCCCATACGCAACAACCCACCTACTCGGGTTTAAGCTTCTGTCACTCTCGCAACCCACCATAAGCGAATCATGAATGTATTGCAACACCCTACAGCGGGGATCCCTCATGTTTGTACGAGACGGAGGGCACCATAGGACAGCACCATAAATAAAATATACAATCATACCAACCAAGATCACGATTAACCCATAGGACAAAACGGATCTACTCAAACATCATAGGATAACCAAATATCATTGGGAAATAATATATGGAGTTGAGCACCATGTTTAAGTAGAGATTACAGCGGAGAGAAGGGGTGTTACACCGCTGCATAGAGGGGGAGAGAGTTGGTGTTGACGGTAGCAAGATTGTTGATGTAGATCGCCGTCACGATCCTAGCCCCGGCGGCACTCCGGCGCCACCGGGAGAGAGGGGGAGAGAGCCCCCCTCCTTCTTCTTCTTCTTCCTTGGCCTCCCCCCTAGATGGGAGGAGAGTTCCCCTTCTAGTACATGGCCTCCATGGTGGCGGAGGGGCAGGAGCCCCTTCGAGATTGGATCTCCCTCTCTGTTCTCTTCTGTTTCACGTTCCCCAGATCTGGCCCTTCACGGTTTCTTAAATTCCCGGAGATCCGTAACTCCGATTGCACTGAAATTTTTACACGATTTTTTCCCATAAAATATCTTTCTTGTGCTAGAAGAAGGGCTCCAACCGACGTTCGAGGGGGGCACAAGACACCAGGGCGCGCCCTGGTGGGTTGTGGGCACTGTGGGCCCCCGTTTGCGTTGATTCCACCTCCCAAAAATCACATAGATTCCAAAATAATTCTTCGTAAATTTTTATCACGTTTGGACTTCATTTGATATGGATTTTCTATGATACAAAATACATGCAAAAAATAGGAACTGGCACTGGGCACTGGATCAATAGGTTAGTCCAATAAATCATATAAAAAGTTGCCAAAAATATGTGAAAGTTGTATAATATTGGCATGAAACAATCAAAAATTATAGATACGACGGAGACGTATCAACGACACTGTATGAACTGTGGTTTGGCAAGAAACCTAAGCTGTCGTTTCTTAAAGTTTGGGGTTGCGATGCTTATGTGAAAAAACTTCAGCCTGATAAGCTCGAACCCAAATCGGAGAAGTGCGTCTTCATAGGATACCCAAAAGAAACTGTTGGGTACACCTTCTATCACAGATCTGAAGGCAAGATCTTTGTTGCTAAGAATGGATCCTTTCTAGAGAAGGAGTTTCTCTCGAAAGAAGTGAGTGGGAGGAAAGTAGAACTTGATGAGGTAATTGTACCTTCTCTCGAATTGGAAAGTAGCTCATCACAGGAAACCGTTCCCGTGATGCCTACACCAACTAGAGAGGAAGCTAATGATAATGATCATGAAACTTCAGATCAAGTTACTACCGAACCTCGTAGGTCAACTAGAGCACGTTCCGCACTAGAGTGGTACGGTAATCTTGTTCTAGAAGTCATGTTACTAGACCATGACGAACCTATGAACTATGAAGAAGCGATGATGAGCCCAGATTCCGATAAATGGCTTGAGGCCATGAAATCTGAGATAGGATCCATGTATGAGAACAAAGTATGGACTTTGGTTTGACTTGCCCGATGATCGGCGAGCCATAGAGAATAAATGGATCTTCAAGAAGAAGACTGACGCTGATGGTAATGTTACTGTCTACAAAGCTTGACTTGTCGCAAAAGGTTTTCGACAAGTTCAAGGAGTTGACTACGATGAGACCTTCTCACCCGTAGCGATGCTTAAGTCTGTCTGAATCATGTTAGCATTTGCCGCATTTTATGATTTTGAAATCTGGCAAATGGACGTCAAAACTGCATTCCTTAATGGATTTCTTAAAGAATAGTTGTATATGATGCAACCAGAAGTTTTTGTCGATCCTAAAGGTGCTAACAAAGTGTGCAAGCTCCAGCGATCCATCTATGGACTGGTGCAAGCATCTCGGAGTTGGAATATACGCTTTGATGAGGTGATCAAAGCATATGGTTTTATACAGACTTTCGGAGAAGCCTGTATTTACAAGAAAGTGAGTGGGAGCTCTGTAGCATTCCTAATATTATATGTGGATGACATATTGTTGATTGGAAATGATATAGAATTTCTGGATAGCATAAAAGGATACTTAAATAATAGTTTTTCAATGAAAGACCTCGGTGAAGCTGCTTATATATTGGGCATCAAAATCTATAGAGATAGATCAAGACGCTTAATTGGACTTTCACAAAGCACATACCTTGATAAAGTTTTGAAGAAGTTCAAAATGGATCAGTCAAAGAAAGGGTTCTTGCCTGTGTTACAAGGTGTGAAGTTGAGTCAGACTCAATGCCCGACCACTGCAGAAGATAGAGAGAAAATAAAAGTCATTCCTATGCCTCAGCCATAGGTTCTATCATGTATGCTATGCTGTGTACCAGACCTGATGTGTGCCTTGCTATAAGTCTAGCAGGGAGGTACCGAACTAATCCAGGAGTGGATCACTGGACAGCGGTCAAGAACATCCTGAAGTACCTGAAAAGGACTAAGGATATGTTTCTCGTTTATGGAGGTGACAAAGAGCTTGTCGTAAATGGTTACGTCGATGCTAGCTTTGACACTGATCCGGATGACTCTAAGTCACAAACCGGATACATATTTATATTGAATGGTGGAGCTGTCAGTTGGTGCAGTTCCAAGCAGAGCGTCGTGGCGGGATCTACGTGTGAAGTGGAGTACATAGCTGCTTCGGAAGCAGCAAATGAAGGAGTCTGGATGAAGGAGTTCATATCCGATCTAGGTGTAATACCTAGTGCATCGGGTCCAATGAAAATCTTTTGTGACAATACTGGAGCAATTGTCTTGGCGAAGGAATCCAGATTTCACAAAAGAACCAAACACATCAAGAGACGCTTCAACTCCATCCGTGATCAAGTCAAGGAGAGAGACATAGAGATTTGCAAAATACATACGGATCTGAATGTGGCAGACCCGTTGACTAAGCCTCTCCCACGAGCAAAACATGATCAGCACCAAGACTCCATGGGTGTTAGAATCATTACAATGTAATCTAGATTATTGACTCTAGTGCAAGTGGGAGACTGAAGGAAATATGCCCTAGAGGCAATAATAAAGTTGTTATTTATATTTCCTTATATCATGATAAATGTTTATTATTCATGATAGAATTGTATTAACCGGAAACTTGATACATGTGTGGATACATAGACAAAACACAGTGTCCCTAGTATGCCTCTACTAGACTAGCTCGTTAATCAAAGATGGTTAAGTTTCCTAACCATAGACATGTGTTGTCATTTGATGAACGGGATCACATCATTAGTAGAATGATGTGATGGACATGGCCCATCCGTTAGCTTAGCATAATGATCGTTCAGTTTTATTGCTATAGCTTTCTTCATGACATATACATATTCCTTTGACTTTGATATTATGCAACTCCCGGATACCGGAGGAATACCTTGTGTGCTATCAAACATCACAATGTAACTGGGTGATTATAAAGATGCTCTACAGGTATCTCCGAAGGTGTTTGTTGGGTTGGCATAGATCGAGATTAGGATTTGTCACTCCGAGTATCGGAGAGGTATCTCTGGGCCCTCTCGGTAATGCACATCATAAGAAGCCTAGCAAGCAATGTGACTAATGAGTTAGTTGTGGGATGATGCATTACAGAATGAGTAAAGCGACTTGCCGGTAACGAGATTGAACTAGGTATGAAGATACCGACGATCGAATCTCGGGCAAGTAACATACCGATGACAAAGGGAATAACGTATGTTGTCATTATGGTACGACCGATAAAGATCTTCGTAGAAT
Source organism: Thinopyrum elongatum (assembly GCA_011799875.1). Lineage (NCBI taxonomy): Eukaryota > Viridiplantae > Streptophyta > Magnoliopsida > Poales > Poaceae > Thinopyrum > Thinopyrum elongatum. The sequence continues at coordinate 31,662,466 of CM022299.1, read as the reverse complement.
ATGTGGGAACCAATATGAGCATCTAGGTTCCGCTGTTGGTTATTGACCGGAGAGGTGTCTCGGTCATGTCTACATAGTTCTCGAACATGTAGGGTCCGCACGCTTAACGTTCAATACGATTTTGTATTATATGAGTTATGTGATTTGGTGACCGAATGTTGTTCGGAGTCCCGGATGAGATCACGGACATGACGAGGAGTCTCTAAATGGTCGAGAGGTAAAGATTCATATATAGGACGATGATATTCGGACACCAGAAGTGTTCCGAGGGTACCGGGTACATATCGGGTAACCGGAAAGGGGTTCCGGGCACCCCCGGCAAAGATATGGGCCTTATGGACCAAGAGAGGGACAGACCAGCCCCTGGTGGGCTGGTGCACCCCCATATAGGCCGAAATAGGAGGAGAAGGAAGGAGGGGAAGGGAGAAGGAAAGGGGAGGATTCGGCCTCCCCCTTTCCTTCTCTCCCCCTTCTCTTTCCTTCCCCCTCCGACACTTATGGAAGGGGGGGACGAATTGGACTAGGGGCCCAAGTAGGATTCCTCCTACTTGGGCGCCCCCTTGGCTGCTCCCTCTCCCTCCCACCTATATATATGAAGGGGGGAGGCACCTAGAACACACACCAACAATTTTTAGCCGTGTGCGGCGCCCCCCTCCACAGTTTACGCCTCCGGTCATATTCACGTAGTGCTTAGGCGAAGCCCTACGCGGATCACTTCATCATCACCGTCACCACGCCGTCGTGCTGACAGAACTCTCCCTTGACACTTTGCTGGATCAAGAGTTCGAGGGACATCATCGAGCTGAATGTGTGCAGAACTCGAAGGTGCCGTACGTTCGGTGCTTGATCTGTCGAAACGAGAAGAAGTTCGACTACATCAACCGCGTTAACAAACGCTTCCGCTTTCGGTCTACGAGGGTACGTGGACACACTCTTCCCTTCTCGTTGCTATGCATCTCCAAGATAGATGTTGCGTGAGCGTAGGAATTTTTTTGAAATTGCATGCTACGTTCCCCAACAAGACTGAGTGGAAACGGCATGCTAGGAGCGGATTCAATAATAAGTAGGGACGGGCATTCTTGGGCACAAGCACACTATGTAGTTCTATAGAATTCTACCTTGGTGGCCCCGTATATCTATGAACACAAGAATATTCTATGCTCCAAACACCCGGAGCAGTCTGATGACTGGATTACACATGAACACTGATACGTCTCCAACGTATCTATAATTTATGAAGTATTCATGCCATGTTTACAATAATTTTATATGATTTTGGTATGGTTTGATTAGAACTAAGCCGGACTGACGCTGTTTTCAGCAGAACTACCGTGGTGTCATTTTTTGTGCAGAAATAAAAGTTCTCGGAATGGGCTGAAAATTTACGGTGATTTTTATGGACCAAAAGAGACCCCCAAAGCACAAGAGCTGGGCCAGGAAATGGACGAGGAGACCACAAGCCCTCTAGGCACGCCCACCCCCCTAGGGCGCACCCCCTGGCTTGTGGACTCCTCGGGCACCCCCTTGACGTGTTTCCGATGCCAAAAATTCTTATAAATATAGAAACCCCCGAAAAGAACCCTAGATGAGAAGTTTCGCAGCCGCAAGCCTCTGTAGCCACGAAAAAGCAATCAGGACCTCGTTCCGGCACCCTGCCGGAGGGGGAAATCATCACCGAAGGCCATCTTCATCATCCCGGTGGCCACCATGACGAGGAGGGAGTAGTTCACCCTCAGGGCTGAGGGTATGTACTAGTAGCTATGTGTTTGATCTCTCTCTCTCTCTTTCATGTTCTTGATTTGGCACGATCTTGATGTACCGCGAGCTTTGTTATTATAGTTGGATCATATGGTGTTTCTTTCCTCTCTATCTCTTGTTGTGATGAATTGAGTGTTGCTCTTTGAGGTTTCGTTATGTTGGATTGAGTATTGGATTTGAGAATACTTGATGTATGTTTTGCGATGGGATACCTGTGGTGACAATGGGATGTTCTATTGATTCACTTGATGTATGTTTTGGCATTCAACTCGCGGATTCCTGAGGTGACATTGGGGTAATCTATGCATAGGGGTTGATGCATGTTTTCGTCCTACGTTCTCCGATAGAAACTTTGGAGTGATTCTTTGTTGCACGTTGAGGGATTGTTATGTGATCCAAATATGTTATCATTGTTGAGAGACTTTGCACTAGTGAAAGTATGAACCCTAGGCCTTGTTTTCAAGCATTGCAATACCATTTTTGCTCACTTTTGTTACTAGTTACCTTGCTGTTTTTATATTTTCAGATTACAAAAACCTATATCTACTATCCATATTACACTTGTATCACCATCTCTTCGCCGAACTAGTGCACCTATACAATTTACCATTGTATTGGGTGTGTTGGGGACACAAGAGACTCTTTGTTATTTGGTTGCAGGGTTGTTTGAGAGAGACCATCTTCATCCTATGCCTCCCACAGATTGATAAACCTTAGGTCATCCACTTGAGGGAAATTTGCTACTGTCCTACAAAACTCTGCACTTGGTGGCCCAACAACGTCTACAAGAAGAAAGGTTGCGTAGTAGACATCAAACACATCGGGACTTTTGGCGGTTGGTTGCAAACACATATCATGCGTAACAACACTATTGGAGATGAGATGTACTTGTTGGCCAGGACACCATCTTCGACTGTATTGACTTACCAAGGGTACGAGATAAATGGGAATACATTTTACACGATCGCCCAAGATAAAAAGAGCACCAACCAAAACAGTGGTGTCCGCTTTGATGCAGCAAACACCAATAGGGCAAAGGACACATATTATGGTTACATAGAGGAGATATGGGAACTTGACTATGGACGTGAATTTAAGGTCCCTTTGTTTCGGTGCAAATGGGTCAGTCTGTCAGGAGGCGGGGTACAGGTAGACCCGTAGTACGGAATGTCAATAGTGGATCTCAACAATCTTGGGTACACAGATGAACCATTCGTCCTAGCCAATGATGTGGCGCAGGTTTTCTATGTGAAGGACATGTCTACCAAACCGAGAAAAAGAAACGATAAGGAAGCGAATACATCATACAATGAGCCAAAGCGCCACATAGTTCTTTCAGAGAAAAGAAACATCGTGGGAGTGGAGGACAAGACAGACATGTCTGAAGATTATGAAAAGTTTCTCGAAATTTCTCCCTTCAAAGTGAAGGCTGGCCCAAGCATCTTGTTAAACGATGAAGATTATCCATGGTTACGGCGCAATAAGCAAGGGACACACGCGAAGAAAAAGTGAAGACTTTCTCTCTAGTGAAGACAACATATCAGATGGTACTTCGAAAGAGATTGTCCAGTTTGTACACGAAGTGCATCCAGTTTTTGCCGTAATCCTCTCAACTTTTTAGCACATGCTATGTGGGTGAAATTATGATACCATGCCAAGTTTCAACCTTTTCAGAGTTCATTTGTAGTGCTTTTTAATTTCAGGGTCATTTAGCTCAAAATAAATCATTAAATGCATGCAAAAAAGCAAATGAAGTCAGAAAAGGGTTGAAAATTGATGATGTGGCTTTGAATGGTGCATATTGAACGCACAAAAAGTCTGGAGTTAAAATATGTTTAAAAAATAAAATCCCTTTGTAATAGATGAGTTTTCGAACCAAACCCTGATACTTCGAAAAAGATTGTCCAGTTTGTACACGAAGTGCATCCAGTTTTTGCCGTAACCCTCTAAACTTTTTAGCACATGCTATGTAGGTGAAATTATGATACCATGCCAAGTTTCAACTTTTTCATTGTTCATTTGTAATGCTTTTCAATTTCAGGGTCATTTAGCTCAAAAAATTCATTAAATGCATGAAAAAAGGAAAATACTAAACTATAATATTTTCAGAAAGTATTTTTTGTTAAAAACTTTAATAGCAAACAAAAAAGCTTTTATAAAACTTTAATAGCAAAAGGAATCAACTAAAAATAATCAATTAAAATATTTTGTTATGATCAACTAAAACAAAACTATAATATTCTTCAATAGCAAAAAGAATAAACTAAAAAACTTTTATACACCTCTAGTTACGATCAAAATGTAATTTCATAAAGTATTTTCAGAAAGTATTTTTTTGTTAAAAACTTTAATAGAAACTAAAAAGCTTTTATAAAACTCTAATGGCCAAAGGAATCAACTAAAAAGAATCAATTAAAATATTTTGTTATGATCAACTAAAACAAAACTATAATATTCTTCAATAGCAAAAAGTATCAACTAAAAAGCTTTTATACACCTCTAGTTATGATCAAAATATAATTTTCATAAAGTATTTTCAGACAGTATTTTTTGTTATAAACTTTAATAACATATGCAAAAAAGAACATAAAAAAAAATGCCCGCCTACTAGACCACCACGGCCTGCATACGACTAGAAACCCAACTATACGTGGGCCAGGGTGCAGGCCCGTGGGGCAAGTAGGCCCAACAGGGCAGAGAGAGTGTTAGGCATGTACTGCCTGCAATAGAGAGGAGCTCGAGAGGGAAGTCGCGGCAGGGCTTATAAACCACTGCGAGCGCGCTTCGCTTGGCGAGGTGGGACTAAACTTCCCCTGCCCCACGGCTGTGCGAGCACCAGCCCTTTAGTCCCGGTTGGTGGCTCGGACCGGGACTAAAGGGGGGGCCTTTAGTCCCGGTTGGAGCCACCAACCGGGACTAAAGGGTTGGGTATATAAAGGGTCCCGGTCCGAGCCACCAACCGGGACTAAAGGGTTGGGTATATAAAGGGGACTTAGGAATTTTCCAAAATCCATCTGCAGTTTCCCCCGACGACGCCGAAGACCTCGACGCTGCCGGAGCTCACCTCCTCCCTGAGCCCCGACGCCGCCCGCCCTCCTCCCCGAGCCCCGACGCCGCCCGCGCCTTCTCCCCGAGCCTCGCCGTTGCCTCGACCTTGTCATCGCCTACCACTGTCACTGTCACTTTGTCATTTTACTGCAAAAGTGCTATGTGATGTTACTGCTGAAAACTGTGAATAGTTGTCACTTTGTCATTTTTTGTGTGATTTAGTGCATGTGTCATATGAGCATCTTGTCCACATGTGTTTGGATCATTTTTATGTGTACTTGCTGCTAGTAATTTTGTCATGCCTTGATATGCCCTGATGTGACTGCCATGAGCTTGCAAACATGCCTAGTCACTGTTTCTGTTTTCAGACGTTAATTTCACTAAGTCCTAAACTGTCTGTTATAAAACATGCCAACTTTGATTGATGGTTGCCACTAATCTAGACCACATATGGATATGATTCCTTCATGTTATTTGGTGTGTGTGATGTGTACTTTGATGTCGTGCTTTTGGTTGCTATGTTACCTTGCTGTAGCAGGTTTAGTTGTTGCTCTCAAGTTGCTATCATGTTATATCTGTCAGCCTGTTAACAGAATGTTCCATTTTGTAAAATCCATAGTGAATGATATGTCCATCATATGAACTTGTGCCAATGGAGTATTTGGAGACTGCTATGTCTACTACATGATCATGTCAATTTCTTAAATTGTAAAATTGTTATGCTTGCTGTTATGTGCCTCCCAAGTTAGCATCATGATGTTGTTGTCAGCATGCCCATTTTTTCACTAAGTCTGAATTTTTGCTTAGTTATACTCTACTGCATATACTCTACTCTACTCAAGATCGATGAGATCATGGACATGTTCCAATGCAATTTTTGTCAAGTTTTTGGCCTAGGGAGAACACTTTTTGCCATGGTAGAAGTAATATGGCAAATTTCAGTCAAGTTCATTCGAAATAGTTTGATCTCAACAGGAGCATTTCAAAGTCTGAGAAATGCTCAAGTTCAACAGGATCTATTTTCTCCTTCATAAAAAAATGTTTTTTGCCATGTCAAGTCTTGTATTTTGGTGACAAATATGTTGGAAATATGCCCTAGAGGCAATAATAAATTAGTTATTATCATATTTCCCTGTTCATGATAATCGTTTATTATCCGTGCTAGAATTGTATTGATCGGAAACTCAAATACATGTGTGGATACATAGACAACAACATGTCCCTAGTAAGCCTCTTCCGGACTAGCTCGTTGATCAAAGATGGCTATGGTTTCCTAGTCATAGACATGAGTTGTCTTTTGATAACGGGATCACATCATTGGGAGAATTATGTGATGGACAAGACCCAAACTATAAACGTAGCATATGATCGTATCAAGTTTATTGCTATCGTTTTTTGCATGTCAAGTATATGTTCCTATGACCATGATATCATGCAACTCACTGACACCGGAGGAGTACCTTGTGTGTACCAAACATTGCAACGTAACTGGGTGACTATAAAGGTGCTCTACAGGTATCTCCGAGGGTGTCTGTTGAGTTGGCATGGATCAAGACTGGGATTTGTCACTCCGTATGACGGAGAGGTATCTCAGGGCCCACTCGGTAATACATCATCACAATGAGCTTGCAAGCAATGTGACTAATGGGTTAGCCACGGGATCTTGTATTACGGAACGAGTAAAGAGACTTGCCAGTAATGAGATTGAACTAGGTATGGAGATACCAACGATCAAATCTCGCGCAAGTAACATACCGATAGACAAAGGGAACTGCATACGGGATTAGGTGAATCCTTGACATCGAGGTTCGACCGATAAGATCTTCGTAGAATATGTAGGAACCAATATGGGCATGCAGGTCCCGCTATTGGTTATTTACCGTAGAGGTGTCTTGGTCATGTCTGCATAGTTCTCGAACCCGCAGGGTCTACACACTTAACATTTCATGATGATATAAGTATAGTTGAGTCATTATGGTGGTTACCGAAGGTTGTTCGGAGTCCCGGATGAGATCCCGAACATGGCGAGGAACTTCGGAATGGTCCGGAGGTGAAGATCAATATATTGGATGAAGGGAATCGGAGTCCAGAAGTGTTCCGGGGGTACCGGGTGTTGGCCAGTGTGACCAAAAGGGGTTTCGGGGGGCCCCGGCAAGTGTTGGGGGGCCTCATGGGCCAAGGGGAGGGGGCACACAAGCCCACTAAGGGGTTGTGCGCCCCTTGCACCCCATGACATGTAACCAGGAGGGTTGGTGGGCCCCTAGGGCTGCCTCCCCCTTGCTTGCGGGGCAAGGCACCTAGGAGGGCCACCCAAAACCCATCTAGGGTTGCCCTTGTGGCCGCCGGCCCCCCTAGGGGAAACCCTAGGGTGGCTCCTCCTCTCCCCTTCCCCCTATATATAGAGGGGTAGAGGGAGGGCAGCCACACCCATCTATGCCACGGCGCTGCCCTCCTTCTCCCTCGTAGTCCTTCTTCTCCGTGAGGCTTGGCGAAGCCCTGCTGAGATTTCTCCACCACCACCGCCATCACGCCGTCGTGCTGCCGGAGGACTCGAGCCACTACTTCACCATCACTCGCTGGATCGAGGAGGTGAAGGCGTCATCAAGCCGTACGTGTGTTGAACGCGGAGGTGCCGTCCGTTTGGCACTTGGATCGGGAGTTCGCGGGACGGATCGTGATTGGATCGCGAAGACGTTCGACTACATCAACCGCGTTTCTTAACGCTTCCGCTTAGAGATCTACAAGGATATGGATATCCAATCTCTCCTCTCATAGATGGTCATCTCCTAGATTGATCTTGGTGAGCGTAGGAAATTTTTTGTTTCCCATGCAACGTTCCCCAACAGTGGCATCATGAGCTAGGTCTATGCGTAGATGACATCACGAGTAGAACACAAAGGAGTTTGTGGGCGTTGATATTCAGATTGCTTCCTTCCTTGGTCTTTTCTTGATTCAGCGGTATTGTGGGATGAAGCGGCCCAGACCAACTTTACATGTCCACGTACATGAGACCGGTTCCATCGACAGACATGTGACTTTGTTGCATAAAGATGGCTGGCGGGTGTCTGTCTCTCCCACCTTAGTTGAATCGGATTCGACAAAGGCGGTCCTTGTAGAAGGTTAAATAGCAACTTGCATATCACCGTTGTGGCTTTGCGTCGGTAAGAATCGTTCTTTCTAGATACCCATAGCAGCCACATAAAACATGCAACAACAATTAGAGGACGTCTAACTTGTTTTTACAGGGTATGTTGTGATATGATATGGCCAAAGACATGATGAGATATATTTGATGTATGATATGATCATGTTTGTAATAGTTTATATCGACTTGCATGTCGATGCATACGGCAACCGGAAGGAGCCATAGGGTTGTCTTTAATTATTGTATGACCTGCATGTCAATCATTAAGCGCTATGTAATGCTTTACTTTATTGCTAAGCGGTAGCAATAGTAGTAGAAGCATTGTTGGCTTGACAACCCCGATGGTGACACGATGATGGAGATCATGGTGTCATGCCGGTGACGATGGAGATCATGCCGGTGCTTTGGAGATGGAGATCAAAAGCACAAGTTGATGGCCATATCATGTCACTTATGTTTTGCATGTGATGTTAATCCTTTTATGCATCTTATTTTGCTTAGGACGACGATAGCATTATAAGGTGATCCCTCACTAAAATTTCAAGATAAAATTGTGTTCTCCCCAAGTGTGCACCATTGCGAAAGTTCGTCGTTTCGAAGCACCACGTGATGATCGGGTGTGATAGACTCTACGTTCACATACAATGGGTGCAAGCCAGTGTTGCACATGCAGAACACTTGGGTTAAACTTGATGAGCTTAGCATGTACAGACATGGCCTTGGAACACAAGAGACCAAAAGGTCGAACATGAGTCATATAGTAGATATGATCAACATGGAGATGTTCACCATTGAAACCACCTCATCTCACGTGATTATCGGACTTGAGTTGGTGAATTTGGATCATGTTACACTCGGACAACCGCAGAGATGTTGATTTGAGTGGGAGTTCTTAAGTAATATGATTAATTGAACTCATTATCATGAACAATAGTCTAAACTATCTTTGCAAATTATGTTGTAGATCAATAGCTCGCGCTGTAGCTCCCTGTTTTAATATGTTCCTAGAGAAAGACTAAGTTGAAAGATATTGTAAGCATTTATGCGGACTAGGGCCGTAGTCTGAGGATTGTCCTCACCGCTGCACAGAAGGCTTATGTCCTAGATGCACCGCTTGGTGTGCCACCCCCTCTAGCAACTGCGGACGTTGTGAATGCCCGGCAGTCGCGTGTTGATGACTACTCAATAGTCCAGTGCACCATGCTGTATGGCTTAGAGCCGGGACTTCAAAGGCATTTTGAACCTCATGTAGCATATGAGATGTTCCAGGAGTTGAAGTTTATCTTTGAGAAGAATGCCCGGATCGAGAGGTATGAGAACTCTGATAAGTTCTATGCTTGCAAGATGGAGGAGAATAGCTCAGCCAGTGAGCATGTGCTCAGAATGTCTGGGTGCTACAATCGCTTGAATCAAATGTGAGTTAATCTTCAGATAAGATAGTGATTGACAAAGTTCTCCAGTCACTATCACCAAGCTACTAGAGCCTCGTGATGAACTATAACATGCAAGGGATGGAAATGATCCCGGAGCTGTTCGTGGTGCTTAAGGCCGCAAAGGTAGAAATCAAGAAGGAGCATCAAGTGTTGATGGTTAAGAAGACCACTGGTTTTAAGAAGGGCAAGGGCAAGAAGGGAAACTTCATGAATGGCAAGCCAGTTGCCGCTCCAGTGAAGAAACCCAAGGTTGAACCTAAACCTGAGACTAAGTGCTTCTATTGTAAGGGGAACGGTCACTGGTAGCGGAACTACCCCAAATACTTGGTAGATAAGAAGGCTGGAAACTTCAACAAAAGTATATTTGATATACGTGTTATTGATGTGTACCTTACTAGTACTCCTAGTAGTACCTGGGTATTAAATACCGGTTCAGTTGCTAATATTGGTAACTCGACACAAAAGCTCCAGAATAAACGGAGACTAGCTAAGGGCGAGGTGATGATTTGTGTTGGAAGTGTTTCCAAGGTTGATGTGATCACCATCGCATGCTCCCTCTACCTTCGGGATTAGTGTTGAACCTAGATAAATGTTATTTGGTGTCTGTGTTGAGCATGAACATGATTAGATCGTGTTTATTGCAATACGGTTATTCGTTTAAGTCAGAGAATAATGGTTATTCTGTTTACATGAATAATACCTTCTATGGTCATGCACCCAAGGTGAATGGTATATTGAATCTCGATCGTAGTGATACACATGTTCATAACATTGATGCCAAAAGATGTAGAGTTTATAATGATAGTACCACTTTCTTGTGGCACTGCCGCTTAGGTCATATTGGTGTAAAGTGCATGAAGAAACTCCATGCTGATGGACTTTTGGACTCACTTGATTTTGAATCACTTGACACATGCGAACCATGCCTCATTGGTAAGATGACTAGAACCACGTTTTCCGGAACAATGGAACGGGCAAGTGACTTGTTGGAAATCATACATGCTGATGTGTGTGGTCCGATGAGTGTTGACGCATGCAGTGGATATCGTTTTTTCCTCGCCTTCACCGATGATTTGGGTAGATATGGGTATGTTTACTTAATGTAGCATAAGTCTGAAACGTTTGAAAAGTTCAAGCAATTTCAGAGTGAAGTTGAGAACATCGTAACAAGAAGATTAAATTCCTACGATCCGATCGAGGGGGAGAATATCTGAGTTATGAGTTTGGCAATCACTTAAGACAATGTGGAATTGTTTCACAGTTGACACCACCTGGAACACCACAGCGTAATGGTGTGTCCGAATGTCGTAATCGTACCTTATTGGATATGGTGCGTTCTATGATGTCTCTTGCCGATCTACCACTATCGTTTTGGGGTTATGCATTATAGACAACTACATTCACTTTAAATAGGGCACCATCTAAGTCCATGGAGACGACACCGTATGAACTATGGTTTGGAAAGAAACCTATGTTGTCGTTTCTTAAGGTTTGGGGCTGCGATGCTTATGTCAAAAGGCTTCAGCCGGAAAAGCTCAAACCCAAAGCAGACAAATGCGTCTTCATAGGATACCCAAAAGAGACGGTCGGGTATACCTTCTATCTCAGATCCAAAGGCAAAGTGTTTGTCGCTAAGAATGGGTCCTTTCTCGAGAAAGAGTTTCTCTCAAAAGAATTGAGTGGGAGGAAGATAGAACTTGATGAGGTTGTTGAACCTTTACTTCAACCAGAGAGTAGTGCAGCACAGAAAGATGTTTCTGTCGCACCTACGTTAGTTGAAGAGGAAGCTAATGATGATGGTCATGAAGCTTCGGATCAAGTTACTATCGAACCTCGTAGGTCGACAATGGTACGTACAACTTCTGAGTGGTACGGTAACCCTGTCTTAGAGGTCATGTTGTTGGACAACGGTGAACCTACGAGCTATGGAGAAGCGATGGTGGGCCCGGATTCCAACAAATGGCTAGGAGCCATGAAATCCGAGAGAGGATCCTTGTATGAAACCAAAGTATGGACTTTGGAAGTATTACCTGAAGGGCGAAATGCTATTCAGAATAAATGGATCTTCAAGAAGAAGACGGACGTGGACGGTAATGTCACCGTCTATAAAGCTCGACTTGTGGCAAAGGGGTTTTCACAAGTTCAAGGAGTTGACTACGATGAGACTTTCTCACCCGTAGCGATGCTTAAGTCCGTCAGAATCATGTTGGCAATAGCTGCATTTTTCGATTATGAAATCTGGCAGATGGATGTCAAAACAGCGTTCCTTAATGGTTTCCTTAAGGAAGAGTTGTATATGATGCAACCGGAAGGTTTTGTTGATCCAGAAAATGCTGACAAAGTGTGCAAGCTCCAGTGATCCATTTATGGACTGGTGCAAGCATCTCGGAGTTGGAACTTTCGCTTTGATGAGGTGATCAAAGCATTTGGGTTTATACAAGTTTATGGAGAAGCTTGTATTTACAAGAAAGTGAGTGGGAGCACTACAACTTTTCTGATAAGTATATGTGGTTGACATATTGTTGATCGGAAATGATGTAGAATTTCTGGAAAGCATAAAGGGTTGTTTGAAAGGAGTTTTTCAAAGGAAGACCTGGGTAAAGCTTCTTACATATTGGGCAACAAGATCTATAGAGATAGATCAAGACGCCTGATAAGACTTTCACAGAGCACATACCTTGACATGATTTTGAAGAAGTTCAAATTGGATCAGTCCAAGAAGGGGTTCTTGCCTGAGTTGTAAGGTGTGAAGTTGAGTAAGACTCAAAGCTCGACTACGGCAGAAGAAAGAGAAAGGACGAAGGTCGTCCCCTATGCCTCAGCCATGGGCTCTATACAATATGCCATGTTGTGTACCGCACCTGATGTGTGCCTTGCCACGTGTCTGGCAAGGGGGTACAAGAGTGATCCAGAAGTGGATCACTGGACAACGTTCAAAATTATCCTTAGAGGAATAAGGAAATGTTTCTCAGTTATGGAGGTGATAAAGAGTTCGGCGTAAAGGGTTACGCCGATGCAAGCTTTAACACCAATCCGGATGACTCTGAGTAGAGTTTCTCGGTTATGAAGGTGATGAAGAGTTCGGCGTAAAGGGTTACGTCGATGCAAGCTTTAACATCAACCCGAATGACTCTGATTAGAAAACCGGATACGTATAGTGGAGCAACCATTTGGAATATCTCCAAGTGGAGCATGGTACCACCATCTACAATATGACATAAAAATTTGTGAAGTACACGCGGATCTGAATGTTGCAGACCCGTTGACTAAAACCTCTCTCACAAGTAAAACATGATCAAACCCTAGAACTAATTGGGTGTTAATCACATGCTGATGTGAACTAGATTATTGACTCTAGTGCAAGTGGGAGACTGTTGGAAATATGCCCTAGAGGCAATAATAAATTAGTTATTATCATATTTCCCTGTTCATGATAATCGTTTATTATCCATGCTAGAATTGTATTGATCGGAAAATCAAATACATGTGTGGATACATAGACAACAACATGTCCCTAGTAAGCCTCTTCTGGACTAGCTCATTGATCAAAGATGGCTATGGTTTCCTAGTCATAGACATGAGTTGTCATTTGATAATGGGATCACATCATTGGGAGAATGATGTGATGGACATGACCCAAACTATAAACGTAGCACATGATCGTATCAAGTTTATTGCTATCGTTTTTTGCATGTCAAGTATATGTTCCTATGACCATGAGATCATGCAACTCACTGACACCGGAGGAGTACCTTGTGTGTACCAAACATTGCAATGTAACTGGGTGACTATAAAGGTGCTCTACAGGTATCTCCGAGGGTGTCTGTTGAGTTGGCATGGATCAAGACTGGGATTTGTCACTCCGTATGACGGAGAGGTATCTCAGGGCCCACTCGGTAATACATCATCACAATGAGCTTGCAAGCAATGTGACTAATGGGTTAGCCACGGGATCTTGTATTACGGAACGAGTAAAGAGACTTGCCGGTAACGAGATTGAACTAGGTATGGAGATACCGACGATCGAATCTCGCGCAAGTAACATACCGATAGACAAAGGGAACTGCATACGGGATTAGCTGAATCCTTGACATCGAGGTTCGACCGATAAGATCTTCGTAGAATATGTAGGAACCAATATGGGCATCCAGGTCTCGCTATTGGTTATTGACCGTAGAGGTGTCTCGGTCATGTCTGCATAGTTCTCGAACCCGCAGGGTCTACACACTTAACGTTTGGTGACGATATAAGTATAGTTGAGTCATTATGGTGGTTACCGAAGGTTGTTCGGAGTCCCGGATGTGATCCTGGACATGACGAGGAACTCCGGAATGGTCCGGAGGTGAAGATCGATATATTGGACGAAGGGAATCGGAGTCCAGAAGTGTTCCGGGGGTACCGGGTGTTGGCCAGTGTGACCGAAAGGGGTTTCGGGGGGCCCCGGCAAGTGTTGGGGGGCCTCATGGGCCAAGGGGAGGGGGAACACAAGCCCACTAAGGGGTTGTGCGCCCCTCCCACCCCATGTCACGTAACCAGGAGGGTTGGTGTGCCCCTAGGGCTGCCTCCCCCTTGCTTGGGGGGCAAGGCACCTAGGAGGGCCACCCAAAACCCATCTAGGGTTGCCCTTGTGGCCGCCGGCCCCCCTAGGGGAAACCCTAGGGCAGCTCCTCCTCTCCCCTTCCCCCTATATATAGAGGGGTAGAGGGAGGGCAGCCACACCCATCTATGCCACGGCGCTGCCCTCCCTCTCCCTCGTAGTCCTTCTTCTTCTCCGCGAGGCTTGGCGAAGCCCGACTGGGATTTCTCCACCACCACCGCCATCATGCCGCCGTGCTGCCGGAGGACTCGAGCCACTACTTCACCATCGCTCACTGGATCGAGGAGGTGAAGGTGTCATCAAGCCGTACGTGTGTTGAACGCGGAGGTGCCGTCCGTTCGGCACTTGGATCGGGAGTTGACGGGACGGATCGTGATTGGATCGCAAAGATGTTCGACTACATCAACCGCGTTTCTTAACGCTTCCGATTAGCGATCTACAAGGGTATGTAGATCCAATCTCTCCTCTTGTAGATGGTCATCTCCTAAATTGATCTTGGTGAGTGTAGGAAATTTTTTGTTTCCCATGCAACATTCCCCAACAAAATATACTTCTGTTTACTAGGTTTTACTAGGTTTACTAGGTTTTTCTGCCATGCAAGCGCTACTATACTTGGGTTTTGCCTAAATTTTTTTCAATCAGTGGAATTACAGGTTGTGGTGTTGCATCTCCATGGAGTTGGTCCCTGATCGTCCCTCCGTTGTTCGACAAAAGGTGTCCATTTGTTGTATGTTGAGTTTTGTTCATAGGAAGATGGTTGGTTCATTTGTTGAGTTGTGTATTTATCCATGTGTATAAATCTTGTATTCATTTTGTATTCATCTTGTGTATAAATCTTGTATTCATCTTGTCGTTAAAACATAACCCCGATAACTTTGATTTTGAGGCATGTGAAAACATGAGAGAGGGGGTCATTAAAACATAACCCCAATAACTTTGACATGAGGGGGGGGGGGGTTTCATTAAAACATAACCCCGATAACTTTGGTTTTGAGGCATATGAAAACATGAGAGAGGGGGTCGTTAAAACATAACCCCGATAACTTCGACATGAGGGGGGTCGTTAAAACATAACCCCATCGTACATGCATGAGAGAGGCGGTCCGCAAAGTATCCTCTCCCAAAAGATAGGACGACTCATCAAACATGAGGGGGTAGGGGTCCTCGACGATCGCCTGAAACTGACTGTTATAAAGCTTCTCAACTTCGCATGATGTTTGCCACTAATCCATTGCTCATATGCATATGATTCCTTGTTGTGATTAGATCTATGTTTGCCACTAATCCATCTCTCATGATTGCATATTGCCATGTTGTAATATTTGCAGAAACTATGGAACGCGATAGAGACTTAGACCAAGAAGAGTTGTTGGGGGATATAATCCGCGACGGAGGTGATGATATCACCTTGTGGTTTCTCAACGAGACCGATGGTGCGGGAGGAGAGGATGACGACTCTGGTGATCGAATGTAGGAGGGAGGAGATGACGGCTCCACCGATGTTGGAGCCTTAACTGTTGCAAAGTCCGGCGAGGTATATAATATTAATTAACCCTCTGTTGACTAGATGCATTAATTGTTTTGTATGTACATAGATTAACGCTTCTTTCTTCTTTCAGCCCTCCGGATTGAGCCAAACTTCTATAAGGAGACGAGGCCCGAAGAAAAGGTTGGGCGAGAATGAAAGGTTCACGATCGAACAAGTCGCTCCAGATGGCCAACCGATTGCTCCCAAGCGGACCAAAGACAAATTTGTACACCTGTGCGGAGTTGTTGTTAGGGACAGCATCCCGATCAGCATCCAAGAATGGAATAAGAAGAAGGACGTTGAAGTATCTTATGTCGACGATAGACAGAAAGATGAGCTTTGGAACTCGCTCATAACAAATTTCAGCCTACCGCCAGAGGAGGATCCAAATAACCCAGTTATACAGCGACAAGTCAAGGCGTGGGCTCTTAAGAAGATGGCAGAACTATTCAAGAACTGGAAGAAAAGGTTGAACGAACAGTTTGTCGGGAAAGACGAGACTGCAGAATTCGCCGGTCAATATGCGAAGATAAAAGATCACTGGCCCGCATTTGTGGCGTACAAGAAATCAGAGAATGCTAAGAAAAGGTCACAAATAAATAAGCAAAATGCTGCAAAGAAGCTGTATCACCATGTCACGGGGTCAGGTGGCTACAGAAAAGCCAGGCCTACATGGGACAAAGCCGAGGAGGACTTGCTTGCTAAAAGGGTCCAACCGAAGACATTGAACTGGCCCAAATGGGCAAGGACTTGGTTCTTCGGGCATGGGGGGACTTTTAACCCAGAAACAGGGGAGTGTGTTTTCACGAAAGCTCAACTTGCAACACCCGTCAAGAAGATTCAGGAAGCAATCCAGGAAGTGCAGGAAGGGAGGTTCCGTCCTGACAGAGAGAAGGACGAGCTGTCACGCGCCCTCGGGAATCCTGAACACCCTGGACGAACACGAGGCACATCAGGCTCAGTTCCGTGGGTGCATGGGTTTCCCGGCAGCACTGGTTATAGAAGCCGAGGGAGAAAGAAGAAGAGGAAGCAGACCGGATGCAGAAGGTAGAAGAAAGATTAGCGTTGCAGGAGAAGAAACTAGAGGCACTTACCAGTCAACGAGCTTCCGGCCCACCATCTCAGCAGCATGAGGATCCTTCATTCGATGCTGCCCACGAAGAAGCTACCCCACCATCTCAGCGGAAAAGCAGTGTGGCTTCCACGGAGCTCGCTCGGCCTGATATCATGGCTCCTCGCTACCCCGTGGATGATAGCACGGAGAGGGAACATTGTGAGCTAATGGCGAAATGCATGAACCTAACCTTGAAGGTGGCAGTCGGCTATGTCTTACATCGTGGACCTGTGGGAACTTTCCATTGCAACCGATTCCAGATGGCTTTGCTGTTGTCGGGGTGGATGAAGTTACCAACGGATTCAAGGGGCTGGATCTTGAGTACCCTACAGGTGAAGGGCAGACTCATCTGGTAGATGCCTTAAGGACTACCATTATATGGAGGAAGGAAAACATCGTGCTTCCAAACTGGACATCGCCTCAGCAGACTCAGGCGGATGAGGCCCCTTAGCAGACTCCTCATAGTCCAGCTCTATATCCGTTGCCTCAGCCGTCTCCGCCGCGTCAGCTGTCTCCGCTGCCTCAGCGGACTCCGGCGGAGGAGGGCCCTCAACAGAATCCTCCTCCGCCTCAGCTGTCTCCACCGGTCAGCGGACTCCGCCTCCTCCGCCGCGTCAGTGGATTCCACCTCCTCTGCCGCATCAGCTGAATCCGCCGCCTCAGCAACGGCGGAAGAGAGCCGCCGCTGCTCCGGCGGCTAGCAGTACAACAGGGAAGAAATTCAGAGCTGGTCCAAGCCTCAAGGCTCCTGCCAAGTTACCATATGAGATGACTGACGAGGAAAACAATGATATCGTGGCTGCCGATGTGAAATGCCAGTTTGCACCGAAACGTCCACCTCCAAAGGAGAAAATAGATTCGGTAAAAGCGAAGCGCTCTCTGGATGCCCTTAGGCGATCACCACCGCCTCCACCGCTATCACACTATGACCACTGTATTGAAAGACATTTGATGAAGCGCAGCGGTCGGGAAGTACTAGCACTGCTTCAAGACGAAGTGGGAAAACAATTCCCCAGCTCGGCGAACAGGAAAAGCAATCGTGCTCCCGCTCAAGGTGTTTACCGATATCGCTAATGATCCGGGGGTAGCAGCTGGTAGTCTTGGTGTTACTCTTGGTGATTACTTAGATGATAATGTAAAGTTTGAAATGGCTGAGGTAGTAGCCTTCAGATACGAGCACGGGAAGCCTCTCGTCAAACCTGAGCAGCTCCCGCATCTAACAAGGATGATGAGAAGATTGCATGACTGGTACTTGAAAACCTGCAAGGATGGGACCGACAGTAACTTGCTGGGAATTAAAGATGAGCACGACTTCATTGGAGTCGACGTGTTGTACGTTGAATTTGAAGAATTATTTCGGTTATACAATCAAGACGCCCTCGACAAAACTCTCATGACTTGCTATTGTCTGTAAGTATTATTTCTGTAATTAAGTCTCTAGCTCAGCTTGTTCATTGCATGTATAATTATCCTCACTATATTATGCAGATTGAAGATCCTCGAATGCAAAAGAGGACAAATCTATGACATTGGGTTCATTAACCCAAATACCATAAATGAATATACGGTACGAAAGAACCCCGATGAAACTGAGAAAAACTTGCTAAAGGCGTTACTTCAACAACAAAACAGAAGGTAAATACTCTTTCCTTACAACTTCAAGTGAGTGTTACTGTCTTGTGCATATTCTGTTTCGCTTATTCGAGGTTAAGTGTAATTGATGAGTTGTGCGTGCGTAGCTTCCACTTTATTCTGCTAGCCATTCAGTTTGACGCGGGACAAGTAATTGTCTTCGACTCGAGACGTAAAGAGCCTAAGGAGTGGGCGGACATGAGTGAAATGCTCCAGAAGTAAGTTCAATCATTATCGCACCATATCAGCAACTTTCGTTCATTTCCTGATATCAAGTACATTTTCTTTGCTGGGCAGGGTATAGAAAGAGTTCACCAGCTTGGTACCGGGTGAATGGAAAAAGGAGCTGCGATTTACACACCCCCAAAGTAAGTAGTACTAGCTAGTTCCGCGCATCTCTCATTGATTCTAGTTTCAATACCATTATCATGCTTGATTATCATTTTGATTGAACTCTATTCTCGTAAAGTGCTTGTGGCAGGCACCCGGGAATAATTTATGTGGATACTCGTTTGTGAGTTCATTCGCCAGCCGACCTCTGAGTGGGGCAGATCTTCACGATAATTTGAAGTACGTAAAAAATATTCACAATTTTATTTTATTTCCATCAATTGTGTTGACTTTCATTCATATATATGTATTGACCCCCTTCTTTAAATTAGATCTGGGAGAAGCCGAACGAACTCCTACCAAATGATCACATAAGAGCAATTCAAGAGGATTTGGCGGGATTCTTTGTTGAGCACGTTATACCTGAAGACGGAGAATACCATCGGGAATTGCAATGTGATTTTGGTAGATGATGTTAGGGATCTTAAGAGATGTTATATTGTATATATGCATGATTGTGTACTATATGTAGTAGTGTCGCATAGATATACGAAAACTTGTTGTTCGACCAAGCACGGAGAAAGAGATGTCACTTCTCTCTATATATGTTCATGACGATGTTGTGTAATGGTTCGTTCATTTGCTATATGTAGTAGCTAGCATCGGGTTGAATGGAAAACATAAAATAAAAATAAAACCCTAAACGTAAAAGAATTGAAGCATAAACACAAAAAGAAAAGGGGGAAACACAATATGAAAACAGCTAAACCCTCCAAAACCCTAAACCCTCCTTTCAAAAAAAACAAATACCCCAGCGCCTGCAGATGCTGACGCGTGGCTGCCTTTTAGTCCCGGTCGGTGTTACAAACCGGGACTAAAGGTCCTCCTGCCTGGGCGCCCCACAGCGGCCACGTGGAGCCCCTTTAGTCCCGGTTCGTAACACGACCGGGACTAAAAGTGGTGGGCATTAGTCATGATCGTTTAGTCCCGGTTGGAGAACCGGGACTAAAGGCCCTCTGGAACCGGGACTGATACCCTGTTTTCTACTAGTGTATATATCTAATTGTATATGCAAGGAAGAAGAATGTGATTTTACCGGATAAGAACGTAGTAGGATTATTCTGTGTAGCCCTGCATAAAACGAAATGGGGCGTAGAGACACATACAGATTCTAAAGAAATATAAGAGCGTTTAGATCGCTACTTTAGTGATCTAAAAGCTCTTATATTTGTTTACAGACGGAGTATGTGACAACCGATGTACCGAGCTGAATTATGGTGGGTTAGTTTTGATTATTGCCGAGCAGCGAAAAAAACTTCAATATCATTAGATTAATTGAAATTTTTAATTTTACCATTGACGCATGCTATGTTTCAAGGCCATAATCGGATGTTCACATACAAAATAATGGTCAATGTTACACCTTAAGACATGTATATACCTAAAATGTTATTTACCATGCAATTAAAGGATAAATAGAAGTAAAAATATATCATGTAAGATCATATAAAATTAATAGACTAAAACATGATGCCCTCGCATTTGCGAGGGCCACCTTGCTAGTTTTTGAAAAAGGTAAGAGACCCAAAGGTTGCAAAAAAAGGCATTATCTTATTCCCTCCCTTGCATAATATAGTGCATACAAATAATAAAAAAATCACAAACTTTGACCAAGTTTATGGAGAAAAATATTTACATCTAGAATGCAAAATATGTACAATTAGATTCATCATAATATGTAATTTTATATTTTATATATTTGTTATTGCAGATATAAATAATTTTCTCTATAAACTTTGATCAAAGTTTGAGTTTTCAGAAAAATTGTACGCACTAGATTACCAAATGTAGGGAGTACCAAAATTAATACAGTACACAAAGGACCATAAAGAAACTATACATAAATTACAACCAAGTCCTTTTCGTTTGCATTCAAGGCCCCAAAAATGGTACCAAAAGAAAGCAATTGACTTCTGATACAAATTGCAACCTCGTTGAAGATGCCTTGCCCCCACAACTAACTTATGGTACAACTAACAAAGCCTAGATCAACTGCCCTACCTCCCTCCAACCCATCCCTTGTGGCGAAAAAAGAGGGGAGAAGATACCCAAGTCGCCCGATCAAATGGTCTGTCGAGATTATTTCTAGAGTATTCGGTAGATCCATCACCCATCTGCACCATCATCCACATACGCTGACCAGATCAACGATCAAACCATCTACCAACGTTGCTCGAAGGCACCGAAGAGTATCTCAGGCAGCTTGTTCGTCATCCGCTTCCAGGCTTCTCTCTTAGAGTGAAGGAGCATGTTCTTCCTTCTCATATATACACCTCTCTTGGATAACTCCGACCAAGCATTAGGTAGCATTCCATTCTTTTGTGGAGAAGCTTTGTGGGGAGCCCACTTCGCCTATTTCGATGGTGCTTCCTACGGAGATGGAGTCGCTTGGAGGGGCCTTGACGATGCCGACCGCGACCTCACCGCCATCGCTGGAGCTCAGTCAGCCGCTCACCTTTGTGGACCATGGAGGTTTGGATGCTGCTATTGCTCTCTCACCTGTGCCTGTTGGCCAGGTGGCGTCTGTGGGTGCCGGAGTTGATGAGGTAGGCGCTTTAGCAGCTAATTCTGAGGCGCTAAAGTCCATCTGGTCGCCCGTCTTTGATCATGATGGTATGTTGGCACGTACTGCCGAGTTGGTCTTCGTGAAAATGCTTGGCGACTTTCTCACCTGTTTGGAGGCAGCTAGTCATGGATATGGCAAGGTGATTGCTTGCCCCCTAGCGGAGGAGGCTTCTACGTGAAAACTCAGGAAGGTGAAGAAGGCTCTCAGGAGCATAGGCAAGAAGAGTGGTGCCATTGGTAAGGCGTCAGCGACTGCTTGATGGATGATACTCAGACTCTTCGACCACCATCTCCGATTGGCTCGTCACCATGGATTTGGTGGTGTCCGTTTTCTTCGACCTTGGTTTCCTTGGGGGTTTCTTTGCAACGTAAAACTGCGAGGGATTGTGGTTGTTTCGTGTCGGCGTACGACACCTATGGGATCGCGTGGATCCCTTTATGGTTCGGCAGGGAGAGAGGTATGCACAAAGAGCAGATCCAAGGATCAACGCAAGGGGATTTTTACCCAGGTTCGGGCAGCTCATAAGCGTAATACCCTACTCCTGCTTTAGTTCATTGTGGATGTTTGAGCCCAAGCTCCAGGAGCGCTTGCGATGAACAGTATGTCCGAGCAGCAGCTACGCATGCAGAATGGGCCAGAGGGTCCTCTCTCCTGTAGCTACGCCTTGTGCCTCCTTTATACGTCCAAAGGGGTCACCAATAGTGGCGTACAGTACATACAAGAGGTGTAAATTTGCTACAGTGCTTACATGCTTATTACAAACGATTTAGGACAAACGCATTAAATGCTCCGTTTAGGT
Organism: Thinopyrum elongatum; assembly: GCA_011799875.1. Classification (NCBI taxonomy): domain Eukaryota; kingdom Viridiplantae; phylum Streptophyta; class Magnoliopsida; order Poales; family Poaceae; genus Thinopyrum; species Thinopyrum elongatum. The sequence goes on along the minus strand of CM022299.1, from coordinate 31,640,456 downwards.
GTCCTTACCTTCTTGGGGACGGAAAAAGGGGCCGTCCCATCAGCACCGCTTCAGCCCGTTCACCACTAGAACCATGCCATGCATCCAGGAGGACAAAACCTAAATGACAGGCTGGTCGCTGCGCTGGAGCGGTGGCAGGGTGGCGGAACCTTGCAGGGTGCAGATCTTGCCGGGTCTTCACGAGCCCCCCCCGGCAAGCATCTTCCCGGGAGCCAAGCCCTCGGTCTTCTGTCTTCTGGTCACTGGTTTGAACGCCTTCTTGACAATCTTGCACTTGCTTCCAGCTGTCCTCCGGCAGACCTTGCCGCTGGTACGGCTACAACTGCCCGTGCACAAGTATGGGGTACTAAAGGCCCCAAGCTTTAGTACACCGACAGGAGCCCCCAGGCCTAGTCCATACACGGGTGCGAGGCGTTGTTGGGCTAGGCCCAAACAGTGCACGGGGACGCGTGGCAGGAGTTAGCTATTTTTATCTTGTTTACCGCGCTTCCCCACGGCGCATAATAAACGCACGATGTGGGAACGTGTGAAACGACCGCAGTAACAGTGCGCTCGCGAAAGCGCATTTACATTGATTAGAAAGGATGCAGCCCCGCGCCTTCCCCATAAAAAGGAATCCACAGAGGCGCCACTCATTTACCTCCCATTCTTTCCAATCTGGAAACCGCCGCCGTCTTCTTCCTCAAACTCAAAGCAGAACCTCTCTCATCCATCCGCCGCCTCCACGCCCTCATCGTCTTCGGTCTCTGCTTCCACAGCCGCCATGCCGCCCAAAGCGAGCAAGGGTAAAGAGATGAAAGCCGTCAAGGAGAGCGAGTTGGTGAAGATGCGGAAGGAACACATCGTCTTCGCTCCGACGCTCGGTGCGAGCGCTCTGAAGGACCGGTACCTGTGCATGTGGGGGAGAGAGACGAAAGCTCACCCCGCCACTCGCGTGAATCTTGCTTCCTCCAAGGGCGGCCCAGATAAATTTCATTTCTTTGTCGCATACATCTATTGCGGGCTCTGCCCTCCATTTTCTGATTTCTTCAACGACATCATGTACACATACGGCTTCCGTCTCTTGGATTTTACGCCGAATGCCGTGACATGTATGTCAGTCTTCGCCCATCTCTGTGAAAACTTTGCCGGAATAATCCCTAGCACAGCCCTCTTTCGCCACTATTTCGTTCCTCGGATCGAGAAAGGAGAGGCCCTTTCCAGTTCTATCAGCTGGATTCCAAGAGCCTGGAATAAGGAGATATACCCAGAAGGGCTCTACCGCAGCAAGTGGGAAGAATGGCGGGGCGAATGGTGCTGGATTAAGGAGGAGGATTTCTAGCTTTTCTGTCTGCCCCGACAAACGAAACTGATCCGCGGCAATAACTGGAGTTCCCTCGATCCTCAAGATGAGAAGCTCACAATTGCAATTACCAGAATCCACCGTCTCAAGGCAGCCGGGCTGACAATAGAAATGGTTGGCGCTGATTTCCTTTGCCGCCGCATCGCCCCTCTGCATAACAAAGGGAGACCAGCCTGGGAGTTTCGAAATGCGGCAGATATCATGAGGTTGCGTCCAGGTTTGAACAACAACTTGACGGTTATGCAGCACACAACTCTCTGCCACAAATTGTTTAGGCCCGACGAAAAATATAAGTTGCCGGCGAGCATAATTTCTCTGTGCAACAACTCTGCTCTGACCTCAATCATCACCATGATGTCGGCATGTAATGCCCATGGCCTTGACGGAACTTGGGTCGAGCCATCTGTAGAGCGCGCACAGGAGTTCTTCGATAATCTGTCAGAGAGAGCCATCCGAGAAGAGACGAATCTCATTTGCCCCACTATTGACGAAGAAGTGGCGTATATCGCCAGCAGGGCGGAAGAGGCGAACCTTGCCGTGGAGGCTGGCAGCACTGGCTTCGTGGAAGAGGAAGTCGACAAAGAAGAAGTAATGTCGGAGGAGAACCTTGCCGGCAGGGTGAGACTGTCGGGGAGAAGAGCGGCACATCTGCCGGGAGCCCTTCTGTCGAGGACGCAACCGAGGAGCAGCTACACGAGGAGCCCCCAGCCCCAGAGAAAAAGAAGCGCGTGCTGCGGAAAGCCGCCTCTGGTGTTCCAGCACGTCAGCCTTCCTCAAGCAGTGAGGTTACCGGCAAGAAGGCGGCCAGCGAGACTGCACAGCGGCAGGATGCTCAACAGCAGCCCACGCGACGCACGAGACGCACGGCCGCGACAACAACTGGGACGGCGGGGGCGTCTCATACGACAGCGCCAACAGCCGGAGCAATAGGGTCACATTGACCCGCCGCCTCTGTCACAGCTAAGCGACCCAGGACCCCTCCTCCGCCCCCTCACACAGATACTGAAGTGGAGGTCGACTTCTACCTCTCCGCTTTTAGTCCGGAAAGAGAAGAGTAAGGGGCCTGCTGGATCTTTTAACCTCTGAGTTCCTGATTTGCTTGATTCACTTGTCTTGCTTTGGCTTGTCTCCGCAGGGATATGGAAACATTAGCGCAGAGGATGGTGAAGAGGGCAAAGACTTCAACGGGTGACGAGCCCCCGGCAAGCACCGTAGGTGTGCCAGAGCTCATCATTGTCAGCCCGGAGCCCAGTCCTCAACGCAGCCCCCAGCGTGAGTCCAGCATTTATTTTCCACTGGCAGGTGTTGAGGTGTTTTATTTTTGTTACTGACATCACCGGGTTTGCAGGAGAAGAACGGCGACAGGAAGAGCCATCGGAGGCCGTCCCTGACATGCCGCCTCCGTCAACCATGCCGCCAAAAATGAATCTCCGGCAAGGGCTTCCACCGGCGAACCTATTCATGTTGAAGAGGAACCGGCAAGCATGGGCACCGGCAGTCCTACATCGGCAACCAATGTTGCCGGGAAAGGAGAAATCACTTCTCAACAGCTCGACACAGGTAAACCACTTGCCTCTGAATATTTGTCATTCTTTCTGTATCTTTATCTTCTTGAGCTTCAACCTCGGTCTCATCTTGTTTCTTTCCCTGGTCTTTAGATCTTCCCTTGATGGAACAAATGGATGTCGATATCGTCATCGAAGAGACCGCCAAGGATGCTGCCGCCGAGGCTAACAAGATTGCCGCAGACGAAGCCGCCAAGGACGCACAGGAAGAAGCCGCAAAAAGGTCTACTGAGGGGATCGGCAAGGAGACCGGTGACCATACTGATAGCATTCCTGCCACACTCAAAATTGTTGATGAGCCATGTGCCAGCAGTAGCGGGTCCGAGGAAGAACAGCTCCTCCAAGACATGAGTAACAACTTTCAGAAACTCCAGGCCCTTCACCGCGGCCGGAAAGAGAAACTGGATTCCAGGGCAGCAGTTGTTGAAGCAGCAGAGGCAGATTTCCAGAAGCGCGTTGAGCAAACGCAAGTCTGGTACACCGAGGCCTTCTAGGAGCTGATGACTGGTTGGGAACAACTGAGCCAGAGTTGGAACGAGTTCCTCTTGAAGCAGTCTGACGCTGAGAAGGCATAGGAAGAGGCCGCGCAGCGGGCCGCTGCAGAGGAAGCTCGCTTAACACAACTCCGTGTCGGGCTTGACGCTCAGGAAGAAGACCTTGCCGCTTGTGAAGAGGCACTTGCCGCCAAGCTCCGCAGCAAGGACGAGGAGATCGAAAAGCTTGTCGCACAGCGGACCCAGGAGCTGGAGCAGAAACACAAGGAGACGCTCGAAGCTCTGACTGTAGATCACGCCGGCAAGTTAAAGGAGGCCATCGATGCTGCTAAAGCTGCAGAGGCACCAAGAATGAGCTGGATGATAGAGTAAAGGGGCTAGAGGCGGACCTCGAGGAACATGGCAAGGAGCTCTCGACGCTCAAAGCCGATAGAGAGAAGACTCTCTACAGCTTGGCGGAGATGCAAACCTCCATGTCTGACAAGATCAAAGAGCTCACCTCAGCCAAAGAATCCATCGCTGATCTGACTCTGAAGCTGACCACACTAGAGAAGTCCCTGGAGGACGGCAAGACTCGCGAGAAGGCTTTGATCAATGACCTTCAGAATGAGAAGGACCTGCTCAAGAGCGCCGCCGCCTCTTACATTGATTTTGAGAAAGGCGTGAAGATCTGGACCGAGCGCCTTGTCGACGTCACGGAGAGGCTTGAAGCAGAGCTGTCCAGCATGGGCCTCCGGAACTTCAACTACTCCTCCGACGACAGGGTGTCTTCGAGTGCCAAGCTGACCATGTTCTTCGAGGGCGTCGTCAATGCCTTGAAGCTGCTCCATTCTGAGCGAGCAACCCATCTGGCCAACGAATCGCACAAACTCTGCCGGGCCGTCCTCCTCAAGGTACTCGTCAAGGTGTTGCACAGGAACCCCGGCATTAACCTTACCAACGTCCTTGATCGCCTGCCGAAGAACGTCGACCTCAAAGCACTCGAAGAACTTGTCGCGCCCATCGTCGACAAGGTGGACCAAGTCAAGAGGGTCGAAGGCCAGCGCAGGGACTAGCCGCTTTGCTTCCCCTTATCGCCACCATTCCACCGAAAAGATGGTTTCATCTTAAGTTAGGATCACGGCAACTATTAATGTAATATAATCAGCTGTGTTCGGGTGAATGCATGCTATTTCCCTTGTCTGATTTCTTTATGTATGGAACGTGCCCTACGCTTATTGGAAACTTGCCGGCACGTGCGTCCTACCGCGAGCGCTAGATGCGGGTCTTTAGCAGCCTGCTGGAGGTGTCGCTACCGGCAAGGTATCTTGACGTTTTCAGTGCAGCCACCTAAACTGTTGAGCGGACTCGAAACAGAGTAAGGGCGCAACCGAGCACGACAAGGTTCCTTCGCGTGCAGGTTTTCCATACAAAGCCAAAAACTGTTCAAGGAAAATAACCTTAAAGTAAAAGAAATTTACTCAAAGTCCTGCAACTTAGCTTTTTGTTGTTGTATTCCTTCCGGCATGATGTCAACCTTGATAAGATGTCAACCTTGAACGTCGCCTGTTGGTATCCATACCATCACTCCCCCCGGCAAAGTTGCGCGCGCAGGAGCCTTCTATCCTTTGAGAAAAAGAAAGAAGAGAAAACAAGGATATGGAACCTTGGCGGTTCGTTAGCGCTTACCGGAAGCAAGTGTAATACAATATCTCAGACAAACATGCATACAGATTAACATGAAAATCGACAGGAATTGTAAAACACTTAAGTTTATTCAACTATGCACAGGGTCTGCGCGTGGCTTTGTACAAAGGATTACATGCCTTGCCGGCAAGACTTGCACAAAAGGGATAGCCGGGAGGCCTGGCAACCGCGCCTTATGGGTAGAACTTACAAAGATGTTCGATATTCCAGCAATTGCTCATTGCAATGCCATCCTCGGTCTCCAGGCGGACATCACCAAGCCTGGAGACTCGTACTACCCGATAAGGGCCTTCCCACTTCGGCGTCAACTTGTTGGAATTCTTGTCCGACTGAACGCGCCGAAGAACAAGGTCGCCTTCCTCAAGACTTCGGGCGTGAACCTTGTGGCTATGGTAGCGGCGCAAGGCTTGCTGGTAGCTTGCAGCTCGCACAGCAGCCCGAAGACGATCTTCCTCAAGGAGCGTGGCGTCATCTTGTCGCAACTGCTTTTGCTCAAGCTCATCATAAGCGAGCACTCGAGGTGACCCGTATATTAGTTCCGTGGGGAGAACTGCTTCTGCCCCATACACTAGGGAGAAGGGTGTCTGGCCAGTGGCTCGATTTGGTGTCGTTCTGATTGACCAAAGAACCGCTGCCAACCCATCAATCCAGCGTCTTCCGCACCTTTTCAGCTTGTCAAAAGTCCTTGTCTTGAGTCCTCGCAACACTTCAGCATTTGCCCTTTCTGCTTGGCCGTTGCTTCTCGGATGAGCAACAGAAGCAAAACAGATTTTGCTGCCAAGGTCTTGGACGTATTGCATGAAGGTGTGGCTCGTGAACTGTGTGCCATTGTCGGTGATAATCCTGTTTGGCACACCAAAACGGCAAACTAGTCCCTTGAAGAACTTGACGGCTGATTGTGCTGTCACCTTTCTCACTGCTTCCACTTCCGGCCACTTTGTGAACTTGTCAACTGCGACGTACAAGTACTCAAAGCCCCAGGTAGCATGGGGAAAAGGGCCCAATATGTCGAGCCCCCAGACCGAAAATGACCAAGAAAGAGGGATTATTTGAAGAGCCTGAGCTAGCTGATGCAATTTCTTCGAATGGAACTGGCACGCTTCACACTTGGTTACTAGTGCAGCTGCATCCTGGAGGGCAGTGGGCCAAAAGAAACCTTGCCGGAATGCCTTACCGACAAGAGCCCTTGAACCTATGTGGGAGCCACATATGCCTCCATGTATCTCTGCCAACAGCTCCAGTCCATCTTCCAGAGGAATACACATCAATTTCACGCCGTTCGGTCTTTTTCTGTACAGGACGTCATCCACGAACTAGTACATACTAGACCGACGGGCTACTTTCTCCGTTTCTTCCTGCTCTTCGGGGAGTTCCCCTGTTTGGAGGAACTGGACGATGTGCTGCGCCCATGCCGGAGCCTGAGGCTCGACAGCAAGGACTAAAGGCATATCTTGTGTCGTGGGAGCGTTTGTCTCGACGGCAAGGACCTGAGGCCTCGCCGGAGCGTGTTGCTCCCCAGCAAGCTTGTCGTTGTTCCCGGCAGCTTCCTTGCTGGCGGCTTCTGGGAGCTCTGCCGGGAAATACTGGTCGGAACTCAACTTCCATCGCTTATGTTGCCTTGCTGATGGTGTTATGGATGGCTGAGTCAATCGGAGCACAAAAGTACCTGGTTCCACACGTAACTTAAGGGCAGCACGCTTTGATAGGTCGTCAGCAATGTCGTTCTTCGCTCGAGGAACATGCTCTGTCTGCAGACCGTCAAAGTGCTCCTCCAATTTCCTTACTTCATCTACATATGCCTCAATCAACGGGCTCTAATAATCTTTCTTCACCTGCTTGACGACAAGCTGTGAATCACCTCTGACGATGAGCTTCTTAATTCCAAGATCCTCCGCGATCCTGAGACCGGCAAGCAGCCCTTCGTATTCTGCAGTATTGTTTGTTGATCTCTCCCAGGGAAAGTGCATCTGAATTACATATTTGAGGTGCTCTCCAGTCGGTGCGACAAGCAGCACGCTAGCACCGGCGCCTTGCAGCGAGAACGCCCCGTCAAAATACATAATCCATTCTCGATCTGTTTCCTTGCCGGGAAGAGTTGTCTCTTGACTTTCTTCGTCTGGCATTGGGGTCCATTATGCAATGAACTCCGCCAAGGCTCTACTCTGAATTATTGAAGTGCTTTCAAACTTGAGATCAAAGCTTCACAATTCCAACTCCCACTCCACAATCCTGTCGGTCGCATCTGGATATCGTAAAATCCGCTGCAACGGGAAGCGAGTGACGACGGTAATCTCATGCGCTTGGAAATAATGGCGCAGCTTCCTCGAGGCCATAAGGAGGCCGAAGAGCAATTTCTGCACGCCAGAATATCTTGACCTAGCCCCTTGCAAAAGGGAACTGACAAAATAAACTGGGCGTTGCACCATCCTCTTCCTCTGCGCTGCTTCATTCAACTCTGCAAATCCTGCCTTATCGGTACCAGACCTTGCCGGAGAAGACCCCAGCTCGTCGCTTGGCGGGCTTGCCATTGCCGTTGCTTCTTCATCAGCTTCTCTCTGCGCTACCAACGCAACACTAACCACTTGATTTGTTGCTGCTAGGTATAGCAGCAATGGCTCTCGTGGTTTAGGTGCGACTAGTATCGGCGGAGAGGAGAGGTACTTCTTCAAATCCTGCAGCGCTGCCTCCACTTTCGGAGTCCATTTCATTGGATCTGCCTTCTTCAAGATTTTGAAAAAGGGTAGGGCGCGCTCAACAGATTTGGAGATGAACCTGCTCAGAGCAGCAATGCAGCCGGCAAGTCGACGCACATCTTTGACGCGTCTCGGTGCTTCAACCTGCTCAATCGCCTTGATCTTGTCAGGATTTGCTTCGATCCCACACTGAGATACAAAGAACCCGAGAAGCTTGCCGGATGGAACGCCAAACACACACTTCTCGAGATTGAGCTTCAGATTGATCTTGCGCAGATTTGCAAATGTCTCTTCCAAATCTTGTATGAGCGTTGCTTTGTCCTTGGTTTTAACCACTATGTCATCCATATAAGCTTCCATATTTCTATGTAGCTGGGGCTCAAAACCAATCTGGGGTTGAACCAGCACTTTTCAACCCGAAAGGCATACGTAAGAAACACTACGCACCACACGGGGTGATAAATGCGATTTTCTCTTCATCTTCCTTTGCCATGAAAATCTGGTGGTACCCTGAATAAGCGTCAAGAAACGACAGCAGATCGCAGCCGGTAGTTGAGTCCACAATCTGGTCGATGCGTGGCAAGGGGAAAAGATCTTTTGGATAGGCTTTATTGATATCTGTATAGTCAATACACAGCCTCCATTTTCCATTCGCCTTGCGCACTACAACTGGATTGGCCAACCACGTCGGATGAAGCACTCCTCTGACCAAACCTGCCGCTTCCAACTTCCTGATTTCTTCGGCAATAAATTCTTGCCATTCCAAAGACTGCTTCCTAACCTTTTGCTTGACGGGCCGTGCATGAGGACAGACAGCAAGATGGTGCTCAATTACTTCCCTGGGAACACCGAGGATATCAGATGGTTACCATGCAAACACATCGATATTTGCCCGCAAGAAAGCAACGAGCGCGCTTTCCTATTTGTCATCGAGGGTGGAACTTATGGTGAAAGTTCCTCCCGTACCATCCTCCTTGACAGGCACCTTCTTGGTTTTAGGTGGAGCTGCCTTGGATTTCTTGCACTTGCCGGTGGAGCTCGCCGGCACATCCTCGACGGGAGCGCAGCACTCTGAGGAGGTGCGCTTGCCGGAGTGTGTGCTAGAGGTCTTACCGGTCTTCTTCTTCCCCCCAGGAGCTTCAACGGTAGGAGCAAGTGCCTTGGCGGCAGATGCTGCAACTGCCTCTCGGTAGAGTTGGTCGACGCAGATAAGCGCATCCTTCTTGTCGGAGTTGACAGTGATGATGCCCATCGGCCCGGGCATCTTCAATATGTTGTAAGCGTAGTGCGAGGCCGCGATGAACTTGGCCAATGCTGGACGGCCGAGAATCCCGTTATATGGCAACGGAATCTTGGCGACGTCAAAAACGATCTGTTCTGTTCTATAGTTCAGCTCACTGCCAAATGTCACCGGCAATGTGATCTTGCCCTTTGGTTGGCTCCTTCCTGAATTAATCCCTTGAAACATGCCCGTTTCCTTGAGATCTTCGACTGGAATTTGCAACCTCTTGATCACGCTAGGCGAGATCAGATTCAAACCGGCCCCACCGTCAACTAACATTTTTGTCACCTTGAGGTTGCGAATCGTTGGTGAAACCAACAATGGCAAACACCCGACCGCGGTTGTGCGATCAGGGTGATCCTCAACGTAAAAAATGATAGGCGTGTTGGACCATTTCAGAGGCTTCCGAGCATCGACCGACGGCTCCGCCGCTTTAATCTCTCGCACCCACTGTTTAAGTTGGCGGTGAGAAGAAGGCAGCGAGGCGCCTCCGTCAAGGCACATAGCTTCTGTAGCCTTCTGGAACTCATGCTCGATGGAATCATCATCCTCTTCGTTGTCATCTTCACTCCCCTCCTCCTTGTCGCGACCTCGAGTGGGCCTCTCCTTCTGTTGCTTAGCCTTGCCGCGGCGACGTCCTCGGCCACCACGTTTCTTGCCAGATCCTTCAGCACCATCTTGGGCTCTCTCCTTGTCCCGCCTTTCATACTCAGCTTTCTGCCTTTTGACAAGCTGTTCAACTTGCCGGCAGTTCTGGAGATCATGGCCCTTGGTGCGATGGATCTTCCAATATTGCTTGTCGGAGCCCTCCGGCTTGTCGGCAGCTGCCAAGGCCTGACAGGAGGGACACCCGGCAACATCCTTGCTGGGGCCATCAACCTTGGCCTTCTTGGCGGCGCCGGGGTTGCCAGATTCCTCGACAACAAGCACAGCCTTGCCCTTACGCTTCCTGTTACGCCGTTGACCTTTCCTTGTCGGGGCGGCGGCGTCTTCTTCTTCAGAGTCGATCCCTGTGCTGGCATTCTCGCCGGGGAGCCTCCTTCCCTCTTCAGCCCGAGCACACTTATCGGCCAGAGCATAAAGCTCGGCAACATCCCTGACTTTGGTCATCGCCAGCTCCTCCCGCATCTTGCGGTTGCACATGTTCTGATGAAGCGCGCTAATAACAGCGGCGGGATGAACGTCTGGGATATTGTACTGTACGCGGCTGAATCTCTGTATGTACTTGCACAAGGGCTAGCCCTCCTTCTGGGGAATGAGATGTAAATCACTTGCCTGGCCAGGAGCTTGGTGGCCTCCAACAAAGGCGCCAACAAACTGATGACACAGGTCTGACCAGGAAGAAATGGAATTCTCTAGCAGATGCATCAACCATGACCTGACGTTGGGCTTAAGCACCAACGGGAAGTAGTTGGCGAGTATCTTGTCATCTCAAGCTCCGGCAGCCTACACCGTGATGGTGTAGATGCTTAGGAACTCCGGCGGGTGAGTCTTGCCATCGTATTTCTCCGGGACGTCCGGCTTGAATATTCGGGAATTGGGCCACTGGACTCGCCGCAGCTCACGGGTAAACGGTGGACACCCCACCTCATAAGACAGGTCACCAGGATTCCCTGGCGCAGGCTTGTGAACAGTAGGCCCTACGCGCCTATCAGATTGATGGCGCACTTCCTGTCACCGCTCGATGGTAGTTTGAGCGTCTTCTTTGCTTCGCTCCCGAAGAACTTAACGTTGATCGCGGCGCATTCGCGGATGGGACAACGCCGTGGAATCGTCATCACAACCATCGATCCACCGAGCTAGCGACCGTTGTTATCGTCGTGGAGGAGAGTGCATCGTAGTCGTCCCACCTCCAGTCTTTTCGCCATCGGCACGCGTCGGCTCGATGGACCGCCGCCGCGAAGGCTCCGCCTGCTGCGGCCCATCTCCGTTGGCGAAGCCGATGAGGCTCTGAATAGTAGCTCTCCAATATTCAAGCTTCTCCGGAGCGGGAGAGAAATCCAGAAGCAGCTACGCTCGTGCCAACGCTTCTGCTGGTGTAGGCGGCGGTGAGATGTGCGAGGTATGTGAGGTGCTCTGACTCCTAACCGTGTTAGAAGGAGCTCATGATCCCGCGACCGCACCGCGCTTCCACCAGCATCTTGGCGTGCATGTTGGTCACGCGCATCTCGGGAATGATGCGCAGGGGCCTTTCCTTGGGGACGCCTAGAACCACCGACGTCACGGCGCTGTTCGTCGCGTGCGACCTGAGAAGGCCGCAGCGCATGCGCCGGCACGGGTGTCTTGGAAGGCGCCGTTCCGTCCTTGGAGTTCACCGCGCCACCCGTAGGCAGCACAGCTCCGTCCTTGGATCTGGTGGCGCGCGGGTCATTGTCGCCACTGCGAACAATGCCGCTCGCCTGGCTTTGTCCGCCAGAACGTCGTGGAGGCTCAAGAGCTCCACCTCCTTCGCCTGCGTCTATGCCGTTGCCCGTCCATGAAGGCATGGGCAAACCAGACGCAGATGGACCAGCCGCCGCCAAACCCTTCTTCTTGGGGGCCATGGCGACGAAAACGATCAAGAAACTGACGCGCTGATCACTAGATCAGGTTCGCGCAACCTCTGCCCCTACCTGGCGCGCCAAAGATGTCGGCGTACGAGACCTATGGGATCGCGTGGATCCCTTTACGGTTCGGCAGGGAGAGAGGTATGCACAAAGAGCAAATCCAACGATCAACGCAAGGGGATTTTTACCCAAGTTCGGGCCGCTCAGAATCGTAATACCCTACTCATGCTTTAGTTCATTGTGGATGTTTGAGCCCAAGCTCCAGGAGCACTTGCGATGAACAGTACGTTCGAGCAGCAGCTACGCATGCAGAATGGGCCAGAGGGTCCTCTCTCCTGTAGCTACGCCTTGGGCCTCCTTTTATACGTCCAAAGGGGTCACCAACAGTGGCGTACAGTACATACAAGAGGTGTAAAGTTGCTACAGTGCTTACATGCTTATCACAAACGATTTAGGACAAACGCATTAAATGCTCCGTTTAGGTGTCCTTACTATCTTGGGGACGGAAAAAGGGGCCGTCCCATCAGCACCGCTTAAGCCCGTTCACCACTAGAACCATGCCACGCATCCAGGAGGACAAAACCCAAATGACAGGCCGGTCGCTGCGCTGGAGCGGTGTAGGGTGGCGGAACCTTGCCGGGTGCAGATCTTGTCGGGTCTTCGCGAGCCCCCCCCCCCGGCAAGCATCTTGCTGGGAGCCAGGCCCTCGGTCTTCTGTCTTCTGGTCACTGGCTTGAACGCCTTCTTGACAATCTTGCACTTGCTTCCAGTTGTCCTCCGGCAGACCTTGCCGCTGGTACGGCTACAACTGCCCGTGCACAAGTATGGGGTACTAAAGGCCCCAAGCTTTAGTACACCGACATTTCATCATATGTATGTTTGTCGGGTTGACCGTGGGGTCGTGGAGTTTCTTTCTTAGCGAGTAGTCCGCATGTGGTCTATATGTATCGGTTTTCACACGGTTTTTAGTTAATTAACTGGAAAATTATGTTCTTATTAATTAATCGATGAGGCAAATCTTTTGCCATCATTTAAAAAGAGAGTTGAAGAGTAGATTCACCTCTTGTTGTGGTGGTTCATTTTGTGCCATCGTCTTTTAACAGATGTGTTTGGAGGGGCACTTAGGGTTGCACAAGGCTTGATTGGTCTTGTAGGGCTTGGCAATGAGCTTTAGATGGTCACATCTCAACCTGGCAATCTGACCCATGGGTCCAGGCGCCCAAGGGCACCCGACCCAAATGGTTAAAATATGGATCATCGACTTCACCCATTAGTCTTACCCACGGGTAACCCGATTATTCATGGGTAGGGTATGGGTATAAGTTTATACCCACAGGTACCCTATGGGTTGCCCGATTAATATTAGTAATTGAATAAATATGTCATCTTATATTATGTATTGTTGTTTATTTTTGTTAAATGCACTTCACATAATTATAATAGTTTAGCCAACAAGACATCATTGATCCACTAATAATTGATAGTTCTCAAAAAAAGAATCCACGCTGACTCGTCTCACTTGGCTGGCATTCACTTGTTAATTTCGGCCCAAAGCTACCTTCATGGTCGTGCCTTGGGCTGGCTGGGTGGCTTAGGGCATGGCCAATGCATGGCCCCAGGGTGATGCCTCACGGGCCATGTAGGATTTGATGTCTACTACACAACTTGTTCTTGTAGACTCGTGTTGGGCCTCCAAGCACAGAATTTTGTAGGACAGTAGCAAATTTCCCTCAAGTGGATGACCTAAGTTTTATCAATCCGTGGGAGGCGTAGGATGAAGATGGTCTCTCTCAAACAACCCTGCAACCAAATAAAAAAAAGTCTCTTGTGTCCCCAACACATCAAATACAGTGGTAAATTGTATAGGTGCACTAGTTCGGCGAAGAGATGGTGATACAAGTGTAGTAATGATAGTAGATATTGATTTTTGTAATAGTAACAATAAAAAATAGCAAGGTAGCAAGTAACAAAAGTGAGCACAAACGATATTGCAATGCTTGAAAACAAGGCCTAGGGTCCGTACTTTCGCTAGTGCAATCTCTCAACAATGCTAATATAATTGGATCACATAACCATCCCTCAACATGCAATGAAGAATCACTCCAAAGTTCTTATCTAGCAGAGAACATAAGAAGAACTGTTTGTAGGGTACGAAACCACCTTAAACTTATTCTTTCTGATCGATCTATTCAAGAGTTCGTACTAAAATAACACAAAGTTATTCTTTTCGATCGATCAATCCAAGAGTTCGTACTAAAATAACACCAAATAAGGATGAAAATGGAGTGGAAACTTTCCATTTTTCCGCAAGAAACATGGAAACGGAGAGGAAATATGAAAACGGAAACGAAAATTTGCAAAACGGAAGTGGAAATGGAACTCTTTATGCGGAAATGGAAACAAAAACGGAACGGTGTTTTCCGGTGGAACAGGCATGCAAACGGAAATTTCCGTTTCCGTGAATAAGGAATTTCCGTTTTTACTATAGACCTATGGCTGCTTGTAGCCCAACCACCAAACAACACACAATGACACAATGAGTACAATGTACCATTTGAGTCTCACCTTCTACTACCACACATGTACTCAGCTTGATCCTATGCGCAATTGTCCAGTACTACTACAATAGTATGCTAAGTTGCTAACATATAATGATATTATTTTGTCGCTATGGTAACAATTCATCAATTTTTTTTTCTTTTTGTCTGTATTTCTCTATGCTTCAAGGGGTTTTTAAGTTCCGGTCAACACCCACTTCTGTTTTCGTGTCTGCTTTGTATTTGCTCTGAGTCCTTTTCCGATAGTATCTGTTTTTGTCTTCATTTCTGGGGTTTCGGTATTCGTTTCCGCTTCTGCAAAAATATATGAAAACAAATGTGGTAGCACTTAGTTCCGTCCATTTCCGCTCTGTTTTCATCCCTAACACCAAATGATACGCATCAACCAACTCTAATGTCACCTAGATACACCAATGTCACCACAAGTATCCATGAGTTAATTATACGATACACATCAAGCAATTTCAGATTCATAATACTCAATCCAACACAAAGAACCTCAAAGAGTGCCCCAAGATTTCTACCGCAGAAACAAAGACGAGAAAGTGCAACAACCCCTATGCATAGATTACCCCAATGTCACCTCGGGAATCCACGAGTTGAGTGCCAAAACACATATCAAGTGAATCAATATAATACCCCATTGTCACCACGGGTATTCATATGCAAGACATATATCAAGTGCTCTCAAATCCATAAAAGTATTCAATCCGATAAAACAAAATCTCAAAGGGAAAACTCAATTCATCACAACAAGATAGAGAGGGGAAAACACCATATGATCCAACTATATTAACAAAGCTCGCGATACATCAAGATCGTGCCAAATCAAGAACATGAGAGAGAGAGAGAGAGAGATTAAACACATAGCTATTGGTACAAACCCTCAGCCCCGAGGGTGGACTACTCCCTCCTAATCATGGAGACCATAGGGATGATGAAGATGGCCTCCGTTGATGGTTTCCCCCTCCGGCAGGGTGCCAGAATGGGCTCTATATTGGTTTTTCGTGGCTACAAAGGCTTTTGGTGGCGGAACTTTTGATCTAGGGTTATTTCTTAGGGTTTCTCTTTTCTAGGATTTTTTTGGTGTTGGTTTCACGTTGAGATGGGCCTCGAGGTGACCACAACCTACCAGGGTGAGCCAGGCCCCCCTGGCGCGCCCTGGTGTTTTGTGGGGCCCTCGTGGCTCTTCTGGCCCTCCCACGAAACTTCTAGTGCCTCTTTTCTTCCAAAAAAATCGTCAAAAAGTTTCGCTGCATTTGGAGAACTTTCATTTCTGCACAAAAAACAACAACACGATAGTTCTACTAAAAACAACGTCAGTCCGGGTTAGTTCCATGCAAATCATACCAAAACCATATAAAATTATTGTAAACATGGCATGAATACTTCATAAATTATAGATACGTTGGAGACGTATCAGGATTCAATGTGAGGAAAAGTAGGTTCGGATGGAGCAACGGGATCCTCTGCAGGAGACGGGTGTTTGGGGAGAAAAGTGTGGTCTGATGCATAAAGCTGAAAAAGTTGAAGTGTAAAGTAGAGATGCATATATAGTGGAAGTATTTATTTTCTATTTTTTGATGAGCTTGAGAGGAGTCTGCAGACTGGAGTCTGCTATTTTTTTATTGCTTGCCAGACTTGCCGCACTTGTGTTGTTGTTGCCTTGCGCACAGCGCTGCTGGTGCTGCTTTTTTAGTCCCACCTCGGGCAGTTAGGAACATAGATGATGTCTACTACGCAACCTTTCTTCTTGTAGACGTTGTTGGGCCTCCAAGTGCAGAGTTTTGTAGGACAGTAGCAAATTTCCCTCAAGTGGATGACCTAAGGTTTATCAATCCGTGGGAGGCGTAGGATGAAGATGGTCTCTCTCAAACAACCCTGCAACCAAATAACAAAGAGTCTCTTGTGTCCCCAACACACCCAATACAATGGTAAATTGTATAGGTGCACTAGTTCGGCGAAGAGATGGTGATACAAGTGTAATATGGATGGTAGATATAGGTTTTTGTAATCTAAAAATATATAATCAGCAAGGTAACTAGTAACAAACATGAGCAGAAACGGTATTGCAATGCTTGGAAACAAGGCATAGGGTTCATACTTTCACTAGTGCAAGTTCTCTCAACAATGATAACATATTTGGATCACATAACAATCCCTCAACGTGCAACAAAGAGTCACTCCAAAGTTTCAATCGGAGAACGTAGGACGAAAACATGCATCAACCCCTATGCATAGATTACCCCAATGTCACCTTGGGAATCCGCGAGTTGAGTGCCAAAACATACATCAAGTGAATCAATAGAACATCCCATTGTCACCACAGATATCCCATCACAAGACATACATCAAGTGTTCTCAAATCCAATACTCAATCCAACATAACGAAACCTCAAAGAGCAAAGACTCAATTCATCACAACAAGAGATAGAGAGGAAAGAAACACCATATGATACAACTATAGTAACAAAGCTCGCGGTACATCAAGATCGTGCCAAATCAAGAACACGAGAGAGAGAGAGAGAGATCAAACACATAGCTACTGGTACATACCCTCAGCCCCGAGGGTGAACTACTCCCTCCTCGTCATGGAGACCGCCGGGATGATGAAGATGGCCACCAGTGATGGTTTCCCCCTCCGGCAGGGTGCCGAAACGGGCTCCCGATTGGTTTGTCGTGGCTACAGAGGCTTGCGGCGGCGGAACTCCCGATCTAGGTTTCTTTTCGGGGGTTTCTGGATTTATAGGAGTTTTTGGCGTCGGTCTCACGTCAGGGGGGTCCACGAGGCGGCGGCAAGGCAGGGGGGCGCGCTCTAGGGGGGGCGCCCCCCACCCTTGTGTTTGCCTCGGGACTCTTCTCCGGTATCTTTTCGCTCCAGTATTTTTTATATTTTCCAAAAATATTCTCTGTAAATTTTCAGCCCATTCCGAGAACTTTTATTTCTGCACTAAAAAATGACACCACGGTAGTTCTGCTGAAAACAACGTCAGTCCGGGATAGTTCTAATAAAATCATACCAAAACCATATAAAATTGTTGTAAACATGGCATGAATACTTCATATATTATAGATACGTTGGAGACGTATCAGCATCCCCAAGTTTAATTCATGCTCGTCCTCGAGTAGGTAAATGATAAAAGAAATAATTTATGAAGTGTGAATGCTAGCAAGTGCATAAGTTTGATCAATAATAATTTCAAGCACTTTTTCTTGCATCATTATATATCATAAACAGTAGCTCATCTCATAAAACTTCTCATGATCAAGTAGCAAGCTATTCACATGTTAAAGCATAGATCATAAACTTTCTTGAAAACTATCAAACTATGTTCTCAGTCATCAAACAATTGCAATTCATCTTATTTTCAGGAAGTGTCTATGTAAGAGCTTTGATCTAGCAAATTCCACATACTCAACTATCATATAGTCTTCCATGATTGATACCACTCAAAGCATATTTTTAGAACAAATAGCATCCATCGAACACAGAGAAAGATAGGGGCTTAATGTTTCGCCTCCCAACTTATTTATCATATAGATAATTGTCAACAATAATAATTCATGATCAAATATATTTGAATGGCCATATATGCTTGGATCTTTCCCGACCACATGGTACTTGCCAACTAGAGAATAATTGAGGTTGAAATGAGAAGGAATACTATTGACTCTTGCATAGAAGTAAAAGATAGGCCCTTCGCAGAGGGAAGTAGAGGTTGTCATGCACTTTTTATTTTTGGATGTGCAAACCCTTAATGCAACGGAACATCACATTGTATTGCCCTTTGTGATAGCAACCTATATTATGCAGTCCGTCGCTTTTATTTCTTTACCATCACAAGTTCATACAACGCTTATTTTCCCTTACAATAAAAGATCATACATATTTAGGAGCAATTTTTATAGCTTTTTGCAATGATGACAACTTACTTGAAGGATCTTACTCAATCCATAGGTAGATATGGTGGACACTCATGGCAAGAAACTGGGTTTAAGGGTTTTGGATGCACAAGCAGTATTCCTGCTTAGTACAGAAATTTTGGCTAGCAAAAGATTCTAAATAGCAAGCACCACATGTTGGAGGATCCATAACAATATAACTTCTATACAAATATACCCAAGCATAACTCATTATGTTGTCTTCTTTGTCGACCTTCAACTAATTTTCTCAAGTTTGAAAATAATTAATGGGGCTCACAATCATACAAGATGGCCAAGATAGTATATTTATATGTGAAATCTCTCTTCCTTCAATATTTTTCATGAATTGTTCAAGTGATCAATACTATGTTTGCTAACTTTCAATAAATTTACCACCTATACTTCTTATATGTGAAGTCATTACTCCCCATGGGATAAGCATATGAAACATATATAATTTCAGATTTATGATATTCAATTCATTCAACCATTTACTCATAGGATATAAGTGAAGCACACGAGTAAATGACAAACTACTCCAAAAAGATATAAGTGAAGATCAATGAGTAGTCGAATAATTAAGTAGCTATGTGAAGAATCTCCTTCATAAAGAAAAATTTGATCTTAAGTATTTTATTAAAACAGCAAGCAAAACAAAATAAAATTACATTCCAAGGAGAGCACATGGCATGTGAAGAAGCAAAAACTTAGGCCCAGCCAAAACTGACCGATCATTGTTGAAGAAGAAAGGTGGGATGCCAACCGGGGCATCCCCAAGCTTAGATGCTTGAGACTTCTTGAAATATTAATTAGGTATGCCTTGGGCATCCCCAAGCTTGAGCTTTTGTGTCTCCTTAATTCCTTTTATATCGCGGTTTCCCTAAATCTCAAAAACTTCATCCACACAAAACTCAACAAGAACTCGTGAGAAAAGTTAGTATGAATCAATGCAACACCTTATCATTCTCTACTGTAGAAAATCACTAAAATTATTATTTAACATTGCATACTAAATGCCTCTGCATATTTAATACTCCTATCCTCAAATAGAATCATTAAACAAGCAAACATATGCAAACAATGCAAACATAATAGCAATCTGTCAAAACAGGACAGTCTGTAAAGAGTGCAATTGTACTCATACTTCCCTATCTCAAAAAAATGTGAAAAATTACCACACTGTATAAAATTTGTTGTTACTCATTTTGTAAAAATATCAAGATTTTATCATGTTCTAAATTTCCAAAAGAATTCAGACAACGGCAGAAAACTTTCTGTTTTCAAAACAGCAACATATAGACTTGCAAAATAAGCATGGTAAAGGCTATACTTGACACTTTTATTGAAATAAAATATGCAAAAAATTACTCTAAATAACATCAAGAAAATACTAATAAAATAAAATGACACTCCAAGCAAAACTCATATCATGTGACGAATAAGAATATAGCTCCAAGTAAGGTTACCGATGGATTGAAGACGAAAGAGGGGATGCCATCCGGGGCATCCCCAAGCTTAGATGCTTGGTTGTCCTTGAATATTACCTTGGAGTGCCTTGGGCATCCCCAAGCTTAGGATCTTGTCACTCCTTATTCCATAGTCCATCAAATCTTTACCCAAAACTTGAAAACTTCACAACACAAAACTCAACAGAAAACTCGTAAGATCCGTTAGTATAATAAAACAAATCATTCACTTGGGTACTGTCAAAGACAAAATTCATAATTTTTCTCACACAATTCCTACTGTAAATTATCATTTCTACAATTTATATTGAGCAATATAAGCCATAGAAACTAGAAAACAAGCAAACTATGCATTGAAAACAGAATCTGTCAAAAACAGAACAGTATGTAAAGATCTGAATTAAGGTCATACTTTTGTAATTCTAAAAATTCTGAAAAATTAGGAAAACATAGTAAATTTGTATATAAATCCTATGTAAAAAATTCAGAGTTTTTCCAAGATCTTGTAAAAGATAGAAATTTCTGTACTCAACTCAAAAGTTTCGGTTTTTGCACAGAATCAAATCAACTATCAACCACACTATCCCAAAGGCTTTACTTGGCACTTTATTCAAAAAAAAGATATAAAACATGATTAATACAGTAGCTTAATCATGTGAACACACAAAAACAGTAGGGGTAAATATTGGGTTGTCTCCCAACAAGCGCTTTTCTTTAATGCCTTTTTAGCTAGGCATGATGATTTCAATGATGCTCCCATAAAAGATAAGAATTGAAACATAATGGGAGCATCATGAAGCATATGACTAGCACATTTAAGTATAATCCACTTCCTATGCATAGGGATTTTGTGAGAAAACAACTTATGGGAACAAGAATCAACTAGCATAGGAAGGCAAAACAAGCATGACTTCAAAACTTTCAACACGTAGAGAGAAAACTTGATATTATTGCAATATGTAAAAGCGTATGTTCCTCTCTCATAGTAACTTTCAGTAGCATCATGAATGGATTCAACAATATAACTATCACATACAGCATTCTTGTCATGATCCATAAGCATAGAATTTTTATTACTCTCCACATAAGCAAATTTATTCTCATGAATAGTAGTGGGAGCATCATATGAAACTTGAATACTATAAATTGTTTCCACATTAAAAGAGTAATGTTCAGTAAAAGGATATTCAAAATTATGACAATAATTATCACTACTTTTTATAACATAAGTATCATCACAATAATCATCATAAGTAGCAACTTTGTTCTCATCATAGTCAATTGAAACCTCTTCCGAAATAGTGGAATCATTACTAAATAAAGTCATGACCTCTCCAAATCCACTTTTATCATTATAATAAGATTCAACACCCTCCAAAATAGTGGGATAATTATTATCTAAAGTTGACACTCTTCCAAACCCTCTTTCATAAAAATTGCACTCATCATAAATAGGAGGCATGCTATCATCATAATAAATTTGCACATCAAAACTTGGGGGACTAAAAATATCATCTTCATTAAGCATAGCATCCCCTAGCTTTGGAAATACATTAATTGCAGCAAATAAATTCTCAAACATGTCATTCTCATCAAACATAGCATCCCCAAGCTTGTGGCTTTGCATATCATAAGCATAATCACCCTCATCATTAATAGTATGAATAGCACCAATAGTATAGCAATTATTATCATCACAATTTTCTAAGTTGGTGCCAAAAAGATTTTTAAGATTATAAGAAGTATCATTATTTTCACAATCATAATCATCACAATGAGTAATAGGCATAACAAAATCATCCTCAATAGTTTCTTCGGACATTGTACCATAAGACAAAGAATCAATATCATCATCAAGTATATCATCTTCCACATTTATTTTTGATTCATTCTCATGAGGCATAGCAATAATAGGAGCAACATCATTTGGGAGGGATACCATTTTACCTTTGCTTCTCCATCTTTTATTTTTCTTCTCCCCATCATGTGTGGGTTTAATCAACTTTTTGGAGCTCCTTATTGATGAGATTGGTTGCATAGGAAGCTCATTCTCGTAACCTGTTTCACGAGAGACAGTAGGAGGGAAAGTGGAGAGCTTTACCATTTCATTAGTATTTCTTTTATATTCTAATGGTTTTCCCATCTTTCTATAGTTGGCAATATAAGCATTCTCATTGCAATTTACCACGCAAAACATATAGATTACTTTAAGAGTAGTTTCAGCATGGTCGATGAATATGAACGCTTCAAACCAACTATTTTTATGTGACAATTCTTCACACCCCAAAATTAAACAAAGTTCATTATGAAGTTCAAGGGTGATCAAGTTATTGCAATATTTGGTCATGATTCGATCATGAAAAAGTATGATTTGAAAATTAAGATGACCAACTCTATTACAAAGTTCACAAGTAATGGGATGAAGAGAGCATAATTTTGTAGCAAATTTATCTATCACCTTAAGCCACCGATTGGTTTCATCATGTTTATGCTTCTTACAAAATCTATCATCCCTATAAGGCATGTCTTCACAAATTCTATTCACTCCACAAAAATTGACATGCTTATAAGAAACATTTTTATCATGACTAGTGCATGTTGGGGAACGGAGCATGAAATTCAAAAATTTTCCTACGCTCACGCAAGATCTATCCATGGAGATGCATCGCTACGAGGGGGAGAGTGTGTCTACATACCCTTGTAGACCGTTAGCGGAAGCGTCTCACAACGCGGTTGATGTAGTCGAACAATCCTTCGAGCTCCACCGATCAAGTGTCGAACGTACGGCACCTCCGAGTTCTAACACACGTTCAGCTCGGTGACGTCCCTCGCCTTCTAGATCCAGCTAGTCGTCGAGGTAGTAGATGAGTTCCGTCAGCACGACGGCGTGGCAACGGTGATGGTGTAGAGATTCCGGCAGGGCTTCGCCTAAACACTCCGAAAATATGACGGTGGCTCTAAACGGTGGAGGGGGGCGCCGCACACGGCTTTGATCAAGTCAATTGTGTGCCTATAGGGGGCGCCCCCCTCCCGTATATAAAGGAGGGAGGGCCGGCCCCCCTAGGGGTGGCGCACCAAGAGGGGGGGAGTCCTACTAGGAGTGGGACTCCCACCCCTAGTAGGACTCCTCCTACTTGGGGGGAAAGAGGAGGGAGAGAGGGAGTAGGAGAGGGGGTGCGGCCCCCCCACCCCTAGTCCAATTCGGACCCAAAGGGGGGGCTGGCGCAGGCAGCCCATGGCTGCCCCCCTCTCTTTCCCGTAGGCCCACTAAGGCCCAAAACTTCCTCCCGGTAAATTCCCGTAACTCCCCGGTACTCCGAAAAATACCCGAGTCACTCGGAACCTTTCCGACGTCCGAATATAGCCTTCCAATATATCGATCTTTACCTCTCGGACATTCCGAGACTGATCGTTATGTCCATGATCTCATCCGGGACTCCGAACAACTTCGGTCACCAATCACTTAACTCATATAACACTATTACGTCATCGAACCTTAAGTGTGCCGACCCTACGGGTTCGGGAATGATGTAGACATGACCGAGATGACTCTCCGGTCAATAACCAACAGCGAGACCTGGATGCCCATATTGGTTCCTACATATTCCACGAAGATCTTTATCGGTGAACCTCCTATGTCAACATACGTTGTTCCCTTTGTCCGTCGGTATGTTACTTGCCCGAGATTCGATCGTCGGTATCCCGATACCTAGTTCAATCTCGTTACCGGCAAGTCTCTTTACTCGTTCCGTAATACATTATCTTGTAACTAACTCCTTAGTCACGGTGCTTGCAAGGCTTCTGTGATGCTGTATTACCGAGAGGGCCCAGAGATACCTTTCCGATAGTCGGAATGACAAATCCCAATCTCGATCCATGCCAACTCCACAAACACTTTCGGAGATACCTGTAGTGCACCTTTATAATCACCCAGTTACGTTGTGACGTTTGATACACCCTAAGTATTCCTACGGTTTCCGAGAGTTGCATGATCTCATGGTCAGAGGAACGTGTATTTAACATAGTGAAAGCAATAGCATAAAACTGAACGATCACATGCTATGCTAACGGTTGGGTCATGTCCATCACATCATTCTCCTAATGATGTGATCCCGTTATCAAATGACAACTCATGTCCATAGTCAGGAAACCTTGACCATCTTTTGATCAACGAGCTAGTCAAGTAGAGGCCTACTAGGGACTTAGTATTTGTTTATTATTCACACACATGTATTTAGTTTCCGGTCAATACAATTCTAGCATGAACAATAAACTATTATCATGAACGGGGAAATATGATAATAATCACTTTATTAATTGCCTCTAGGGCATATTTCCAACAGTCTCCCACTTGCACTAGAGTCAATTACATTGTAATGAATCTCACACCCATCGCAGTTTGGTGCTGATCATGTTTTGCTCGTGGAAGAGGTTTAATCAACGGGTCTGCCACATTCAGATCCGTGTGTACTTTGCAAATCTCTATGTCTCCATCCTTGATCAAATTCCGAATGGAGTTGAAGCGGCGCTTTATATGCTTAGTTCTCTTGTGAAACCTGGGCTCCTTTGCGATGGCAATTGCTCCAGTGTTGTCACACAAGATAGTCATTGGACCCGATGCACTAGGTATGACACCTAGATCGGATATGAACTCCTTCATCCAGACTCCTTCGTGTGCTGCTTCGGAAGCAGCTATGTATTCCGCTTCACATGTAGATCCCGCCACAACACTCTGCTTGGAACTGCACCAACTAACTGCACCACCATTAAGAATAAATACGTATCCAGATTGTGACTTAGAGTCATCTGGATCTGTGTCAAAACTAGCATCGACGTAACCCTTTACGACGAGCTCTTTGTCACTTCCATAAACGAGAAACATTTCCTTGGTCCTTTTCAGGTACTTCAGGATATTCTTGACCGCTGTCCAGTGATCTACTCCTGGATCACTTTGGTACCTCCCCACCAAGCTTATTGCGAGACATACATCAGGTCTGGTACACAGCATGGCATACATAATAGAGCCTATGGCTGAAGCATAGGGGATGACACTCATCTTCTCTTTATCTTCTGCCGTGGTCGGGCTTTGAGTCTTACTCAATCTCGTACCTTGCACTACAGGCAAGAACCCTTTCTTTGACTGATCCATTTTGAACTTCTTCAAAATCTTGTCAAGGTACGTGCTTTGTGAAAGTCCAATGAGGCGTCTTGATCTATCTCTATAGATCTTGATGCCTAATATGTAAGCAGCTTCTCCGAGATCCTTCATTAAAAAACTCTTGTTCAAATAACCCTTTATACTTTCCAGAATTTCTATGTCATTTCCCATCAATAATATGTCATCCACATATAATATGAGAAATGCCACAGAGCTCCCACTCACTTTCTTGTAAATACAAGCTTCTCCATAAGTTTGTATAAACCCAAACGCTTTGATCACTTCATCAAAGCGAGTATTCCAGCTCCGAGATGCTTGCACCAGTCCATAGATGGATCGCTGGAGCTTGCATACTTTGTTAGCACCTTTTGGATCGGCAAAACCTTCCGGCTGCATCATATACAATTCTTCCTTAAGGAATCCATTAAGGAATGCCGTTTTGACGTCCATTTGCCAGATTTCATAATCATAAAACGCGGCAATAGCTAACATAATTCTGACAGACTTAAGCATCGCTACGGGTGAGAAAGTCTCATCGTAGTCAACTCCTTGAACTTGGTGATAACCTTTAGCAACAAGTCGAGCTTTATAGACGGTGACATTACCATCAGCGTCCGTCTTCTTCTTAAAAATCCATTTATTTTCAATAGCCCGCCGTTCATCAGGCAAGTCTACCAAAGTCCACACTTTGTTCTCATACATGGATCCTATCTCGGATTTCATGGCCTCGAGCCATTTCTCGGAATCCGGGCTCGCCATAGCTTCTTCATAGTTCGAAGGTTCACCGTTGTCCAACAACATAACCTCCAAGACTGGATTTCCGTACCACTCTGGTGCGGAACGTGTCCTGGTTGACCTTCGAAGTTCAGTAGTAACTTGCTCTGAAGTATCATGATCAACATCATTATCTTCTTCTCCGGTCTGTGCTGGTGTCGCAGAAATTTCTTCCTGTGGCGTGCTACTATCCGGAGGAGGTACAATTACCTCATCAAGTTCTATTTTCCTCCCACTCACTTCTTTCGAGAGAAACTCCTTCTCTAGAAAGGATCCATTCTTAGCAACGAAAACTTTGCCTTCGGATCTGTGGTAGAAGGTGTACCCAATGGTTTCCTTTGGGTATCCTATGAAGACGCACTTATCCGCTTTGGGTTCGAGCTTATCTGGCTGAAGCCTTTTGACATAAGCATCGCAGCCCCAAACTTTCAGAAACGACAGCTTAGGTTTCTTGCTAAACCACAGTTCATACGGTGTCGTCTCAATGGATTTAGACGGTGCCCTATTTAAAGTGAATGCAGCTGTCTCTAATGCATTACCCCAAAACGATAGTGGCAAATCGGTAAGAGACATCATAGAACGCACCATATCTAACAAAGTACGATTACGACGTTCGGACACACCATTACGCTGTGGTGTTCCAGGTGGCGTAAGCTGTGAAATAATTCCACATTGTCTTAAGTGATTGCCAAACTCGTAACTCAAATATTCTCCTCCACGATCAGATCGTAAGAATTTTATTTTCTTGTTACGATGGTTCTCTACTTCACTCTGAAATTCTTTGAACTTTTCAAATGTTTCAGACTTATGCTTCATTAAGTAGACATAACCATATCTACTCAAATCATCAGTGAATGTGAGAACATAACGATATCCACCGCGTGCCTCAACACTCATCGGACCGCATACATCGGTATGTATTATTTCCAACAAGTCTGTTGCTCGCTCCATTGTTCCAGAGAACGGAGTTTTAGTCATCTTGCCAATAAGGCACGGTTCGCATGTTTCAAATGATTCATAATCAAGTGATTCCAAAAGTCCATCAGCATGGAGTTTCTTCATGCGTTTTATACCGATATGACCTAAACGGCAGTGCCACAAATATGTAGTACTATCATTATCAAATTTGCATCTTTTGGCATCAATATTATGGATGTGAGTATTTTCACAATCGAGATTCAACAAGAATAAACCATTCACAAGAGGTGCATGACCATAAAAGATATTATTCATCCAAATAGAACAACCATTATTCTCTGTCTTAAATGAATAACCGTCTCGCAATAAACAAGATCCAGATATAATGTTCATGCTCAACGCAGGCACCCAATAACAATTATTTAGGTTTATAACTAATCCCGAAGGTAGATGTAGAGGTAGCGTACCGACGGCGATAGCTTCAACACTTGAACCGTTCCCGACGCGCATCGTCACCTCGCCCTTAGCCAATCTTCTCTTGCTCTGCAGCTCCTGTTTCGAGTTACAAATATGAGCAACCGAACCAGTATCAAATACCCAGGTGCCTCTGCGAGCATTGGTTAAGTACACATCAATAACATGTATATCAAATATACCTTTGTTGACGTTGCCAGCCTTCTTATCTGCCAGATACTTGGGGCAGTTCCGCTTCCAGTGACCAGTCCCCTTGCAGTAGAAACACTCAGTCTCGGGTTTGGGTCCAGACTTGGGTTTCTTCCCTTGAGCAGCAACTGATTTGCCGTTCTTCTTGAAGTTCCCCTTCTTTCCCTTGCCCTTCTTGAAACTAGTGCCCTTCTTTACCATCAACACTTGATGCTCTTTCTTGACTTCAACCTCCGCAGCCTTAAGCATAGCGAAGAGCTCGGAAATCGTCTTGTTCATTCCTTGCATATTATAGTTCATCACGAAGCCCTTATAGCTTGGTGGCAGTGATTGGAGAATTCTGTCAATAACCGAGTCATCCGGAAGTTTAACTCCCAGCTGAGTCAAGCGGTTATGCAACCCAGACATCTTGAGTATATGCTCACTGACAGAACTATTCTCCTCCATCTTACAGCTGAAGAACTTATCGGAGACATCATATCTCTCGATCCGGGCATTGGCTTGAAAAACTAGTTTCAGCTCTTGGAACATCTCATATGCTCCATGGTGCTCAAAATGTCTT